>MQTX01000189.1:807485-829888 GCA_009735665.1 Angiostrongylus cantonensis | reverse complement strand
CACATACCAGTAGCTGTGTAGGAGGAAAATCGAAAAAACGGTGCTAGAGTATCCAGCATTGTGCAAGTGAGATAAGGGAACCAAAGTCTTGATCTACATCATAGTCCGATGATCAGAACACCTTGCGCAGCTGAAAATGGTATGGGCAGCCTATGTGGTGTTTTGAAAGCAAGTGGTGGGCAAGAGCCACCAGTAACTGGTGTTTTTGTCCTAAGTAGGCACATTATTGATAACAACTTCACGTTTTGGACCCTACATTTTGACTTCAATAGGCGGCTCTTTGTAGCCATTCGATTATTTGTGGAACACAAAATTTATATTTGGGCGGGTCAATTAAATTGCGTCCCGAAGCTGCTATATTTCCGAAAAGGTTTATCAGACGGTGGAATGGAATTGGTGGATATAAAAACATGAAACAGACAAAAAATGCACATCGAATACAGTGTAAAGATGTGAGAAAAATCGTCAACACCATACTAAGACAATGCACGACCTTCTTCAGCATACAGATGAGTTAGGTCACATATAAAACGTGCCGAAAAACATGGGAACATACAGACGGAAGCATAGTTATCTACGAAACTTATTCAGTAACTGGAAGGGCGCGTGTGGGGCAATGGTCAGTAGCGCCCTGCAACAAAGACGTGGAATCGATCTCCGTGCCCATGGCGCACCAAGCCTTCTTTCCTTCCGGGGTCGACAAATTGGTACCAGACTCGTTAGGGGGAATAGCAGCATGGGCCCGATATATCGGTAGGCCACTGCGAGTCATTGTAAAGGCCAGATATGCATTCAATCACCTCCAACGATACTTGATGAAGACGAATGCATCGAGTATCCTTCAGGGATTGATCAACGCCAAGAGCTTTATACTTTATCCTTCTAACTGGATAACGTCCTTCGGATTAGCAGTCTTCAGTACCTGGAAAGATCAAATTAGAGCGCAATCCGCACAGAGAAACTTTTCCATCACATCAGCAGATAGAACTTAATTCGTGAATTTCGTTTTCATAGTTCTAAGAGCTTTACGTTCAGGTGTTCTTGTTCCCTATGCGTAGATGACCTTGATTCCGAAATCTCCTCCGTTATGCCAATGTGCTCTACCGGAGCAGAGTGGATTGCTGGGTTCGACTTTTTCTGCGTTCCCAGTCTTCTATTCTACTGTGCGGATCTCAGTACCTTTCAAATTTTAGTTTCGGCTGCTGCGTAAGGATTTTCATTTCACCTTGAATATCGTAGAGTACTGGTTAACTTCCGCGGCGCCGAACTGGAGCGGTCTCAGCTGGATTGAAGAAAATGTTTTTTATTCGATGAATACGGTAAAAATTTCCCGACTCCAGAGCAGTCCCTTTCTGCGGACGGATCATTGCAAGTCACAGGAAATTTCTGAAACTCACATGATCGCTGTCCACTGGCCCGCTGGCGCACAGGAGATAAGCGAAGCAAATGGGTCGCATGGTGTGGTGGTGAAGGCGTTAGCCCCCGACCGAAAAGGGTAATAGCGCGTTCGTTCCCAGCGGCATACACCTGCGGTTCGGAGATTTTGCAAATATCTCAGCATCACTGCTGTTTTATCATACATTGTACCCTGTCATGAGGAAATGATAGGCAATAAATAAAAAGGCGACGTAATGAAGCCATAGTTTTACGAAAGTAGAGTACCATTGATTAAAGGAGAGTTCCAAAAGTTCCTAAAATAAACGAAAGAAATTTAGTCTTGCAAACCTTGTGATGAAAGGCTAACGCTAATAACAATGGCTGCGCTTCATCCATTGACATCTCATTTTCGTCGAAGATAGCACGTTCACTTCGAGCTACTCTGAACGAATTTATTGCCTTATTTATTATGTATTATGTAATCATGAAAAGACAAAACTCAGACCATATCGATAGAAGAAAACCGTCCAAGTATCAACCACCATGATTATTCAAAAGGTCACCCCTCTATAAACCTCGGCATAAATAGTTGATATGTTTATTCAGATGGTCTCATAAACTGATCTCGTTGAGCTAATGCGAGGTTGGCACAGGTTTTCGTAGTCGTTGTTGTTGTCTTTGTTGGTCGATGGCCTTCCTCGGAGTCTGGACGTACTTTGTGTAACATTAGTCCAATATTCGGTAAAATATCCATAGTACTAGTGAAGATCAAGCCTTCAAATAAACTCCATATTGATCAAAAAGGCTACTCACCGTGCCGTTACAAGTGTGACTGCCTGCGTGTTGTTTAGGTGGGATGGCGAGCGAGACCTACCCAGGTCAAAAAATCATCGTGAAATAAGACGCAAGGTCACGTGTGATCGTGAGGCATTCGTCTTTCTGGTTCATCTCTGGATTTTTGAAATTTATCCAAAACGCCTCAAGAGCCTTGTGCGTTGGTGATTTCGCTTTCTGAGCTAAGATCTGAACCTTCACTTCAAAATCATTGCCATTGTGCTTTCGTGCCCTATGTGTACCTAGAGAAGTTCTTTGGCGAATTTTGACTTTACCATCTAGTTGTTCTTTTGTGCGGACATAAAGAGGTCTACCCGTTTCCGCAATGTATTCCTCACCGTATAACTTACGTGAGATCAACCATATTGTACCTGAACTCATGCTATTCCCATGCTACCCCCGTCGCTCCCATTAGGGCTGATCATGCAATTTTCCCATTTGCACAAACAGTCGTAGGGACGGTTGCGAACTAACTGACAGCGCAGGGTATTCGATGGAAGGTCAACAATTGCCACATAATTCTCAAGACCACTTTTCCATAGAAACCTGTTAATGATGTAACTTATTTCGTTCGATATGACGGGTAGCTTAAAATGGGTCTTATTTACGTTTGTGACCTTGTTTTGGGGTCAATTCTTCCTTTTTTAAGCCATTCGGTGCGTCTTTTCTATGAGTGCTTTTTTTCATGTGTGAAGGATGAGAGAAGAAGCAGTGAGCTGGTGTGTTTCTACTACTTGGCTTGTGTTACCATTTCGTTATATGACCACTTTCTGAGAGCTTTATTTAGATGTTTAAGAACGGAAGCCAGTTGTGCACAGGAGAAGAGGAAAGGAGGGTACCGTTAAACCTGGCACGAAAATAGTCATTTCCAATGGCTAACGAGCAAAAGTCACTCAGGTAGAACGAAAAGTTAGAATTTTTCCCCAAAATAAAGTTACAAGCGTAAATAAGACTCCTTTCGAGCTACCCGCCTTATCGAACGAAATAAGTCACGCTATTAAGAGCTGCCCAAAGAAAAATGGTCTTGCAAATTATGTGGTGGTTATTTGCCTCCCATGTAAAACCTTACGTCGCCAATAAGTCCATTATCGCCTTCATGATCGTTTGTGTAGCTCGGAAAACTGGATCCGCTCATACGGGAGAGATGGGTATTGCATGAGTTCAGATACAATATACTTGATCTCAGGTAAAGAATGCGATCATGAGGACATTGAGGAGACGAGAAAAGCACTTTTCGTCCACAAAAAGATCACCTAGATGGGAAAGTCAAAATTCGTCAAAGCACTCCACTTGGTACACACAGGGCACAAAAGCACAATGGCGATGCTTTTGAAGTGAATGCCCGGATCCTAGCGTAGGAATCGAAAATATCAACGCGTAGGATTATTGAAGCGTTTTGGATAAATTTCAAAAATCCAAAGATGAACCGAAAAGACGAGTGCCTGACGATCACGTGTGACCTGGCGCCCTTATTTCGCGATGATTTTTTGACCTAGGTAGATCTCGCTGGCCATCCCACGTGAACATTACGCGGGTAGTCCCACTTGCAACAGCACGGTGAGTGGTCTTTTTCATCAATATAGCGTTTATTTAAAAGTTTAATCTTCATCAATATTATAAATATTTCACTCAATATAAGATTAATGCTATATAAAATCCGTTTAGGCTCTGAAGAAAGCGAACTCTTGGAAATCAGCCATCGACCAACAACACCCACAACAACGACAACGACAGCGAAAACCTGCGCCATCCTTGCATGAGTTCAAGGAGAGCCATCCGAGCTATGAACCCCTCCAAAGAACATAATTGGAATAGGAATAGAAAAGATCCAGTTGATTCTTTTCCACACCAGTCGTGTAACGTTTCCCTTTCGCATGTACGGAGTAAACATTCCACAGCTGGTGTGAGCGAGCTACAACTGATACTGAAATTACAGTAAAGTGTAACTGCGAAGTAATACCAGTGAATTCAAGAACACTGACCATTGACAACGACAACTGCCGTGTTTTGACCGGCACTGTGTAGTCAAGGGCCTCGAATTTCTTATTCGTTGTGCCGCTATTAGGTGAGGCAAATGGAAACCAAATTGTTTCCGGACCTCCTGCATAAACAAAGAATGTAAATACTTAATTGATTCCACGATATATGGTCTAATAAACAAACAGAGTTAGTGGAGAGGCGAATTGCCTTCTGGGCCAAATATTGATACGACGGTTGAACAGACAAACAGCTCAACAAGAGGCCATTATGCTTACCATAATTATGCAAGAGCGACATATAGAATTCACAAAAAGAAGTTAATAAAGGCAAAGAGATGCAGACTTTTTCGATGAAGGGAGATTGCCATCTGTCACATGAATTGTTGATCGTCGAGTGACTCGAGCCCGTGCTAGTAAATCTCCCATATTTCTCTGTCGCGTGCAAGAATATCCCCGTGGGTTCTGCTCTGACTGCGGATACGCTGAACACCGTAACATTCTTCTAGCGTTTTGATGAAGAACTCTGAAAATCAGGTCGGTGGCTTTCCTGCACTACTCTAGAAATCTCGTGGAATGCAGTGACAAGCGGCTTCTTTCCATTTACTGTAGTTTCTACGTACTAAGTGTCCGGTCCACCTTACCTTCAGGTCCATTATCGCCTTCATGATCGTTTGTGTAGCTCGGAAAACTGGATCCGCTCATACGGGAGAGATGGGTATTGCATGAGTTCAGATACAATATACTTGATCTCAGGTAAAGAATGCGATCATGAGGACATTGAGGAGACGAGAAAAGCACTTTTCGTCCACAAAAAGATCACCTAGATGGGAAAGTCAAAATTCGTCAAAGCACTCCACTTGGTACACACAGGGCACAAAAGCACAATGGCGATGCTTTTGAAGTGAATGCCCGGATCCTAGCGTAGGAATCGAAAATATCAACGCGTAGGATTATTGAGGCGTTTTGGATAAATTTCAAAAATCCAAAGATGAACCGAAAAGACGAGTGCCTGACGATCACGTGTGACCTGGCGCCCTTATTTCGCGATGATTTTTTGACCTAGGTAGATCTCGCTGGCCATCCCACGTGAACATTACGCGGGTAGTCCCACTTGCAACAGCACGGTGAGTGGTCTTTTTCATCAATATAGCGTTTATTTAAAAGTTTAATCTTCATCAATATTATAAATATTTCACTCAATATAAGATTAATGTTATATAAAATCCGTTTAGGCTCTGAAGAAAGCGAACTCTTGGAAATCAGCCATCGACCAACAACACCCACAACAACGACAACGACAGCGAAAACCTGCGCCATCCTTGCATGAGTTCAAGGAGAGCCATCCGAGCTATGAACCCCTCCAAAGAACATAATTGGAATAGGAATAGAAAAGATCCAGTTGATTCTTTTCCACACCAGTCGTGTAACGTTTCCCTTTCGCATGTACGGAGTAAACATTCCACAGCTGGTGTGAGCGAGCTACAACTGATACTGAAATTACAGTAAAGTGTAACTGCGAAGTAATACCAGTGAATTCAAGAACACTGACCATTGACAACGACAACTGCCGTGTTTTGACCGGCACTGTGTAGTCAAGGGCCTCGAATTTCTTATTCGTTGTGCCGCTATCAGGTGAGGCAAATGGAAACCAAATTGTTTCCGGACCTCCTGCATAAACAAAGAATGTAAATACTTAATTGATTCCACGATATATGGTCTAATAAACAAACAGAGTTAGTGGAGAGGCGAATTGCCTTCTGGGCCAAATATTGATACGACGGTTGAACAGACAAACAGCTCAACAAGAGGCCATTATGCTTACCATAATTATGCAAGAGCGACATATAGAATTCACAAAAAGAAGTTAATAAAGGCAAAGAGATGCAGACTTTTTCGATGAAGGGAGATTGCCATCTGTCACATGAATTGTTGATCGTCGAGTGACTCGAGCCCGTGCTAGTAAATCTCCCATATTTCTCTGTCGCGTGCAAGAATATCCCCGTGGGTTCTGCTCTGACTGCGGATACGCTGAACACCGTAACATTCTTCTAGCGTTTTGATGAAGAACTCTGAAAATCAGGTCGGTGGCTTTCCTGCACTACTCTAGAAATCTCGTGGAATGCAGTGACAAGCGGCTTCTTTCCATTTACTGTAGTTTCTACGTACTAAGTGTCCGGTCCACCTTACCTTCAGCAATTTGAAGCACAGAGCTGCGTCATCCACTTTATACAGCTGACACATGTCAGAGCATCTGATTGCCTCTGTAAATTGCGTGATGCCAGACATGTGTGGCATCGCCCTAACAAGTAGCACTTCTATAACGCTGAGTGATCTTTATTACTGCTCACATAGCGACCCGATTTGTGATGCACACTTTAAGGCAGGAAGTGCCGCTGACACGAAAAGGTGGGCACGGAATCGGGTGTTCTTTCTTCTATTCACTACTTGTTCGATACTCTTGAAAGCCCTCCAAGCCCCCCGTTTCCTTCTGCTCAGCTCTGAAGCTAAGTCGTTCATCATATTGATTTCCCGACCTAGATAGACATAACTGGAGCATTCGGAGATATTCGTTCCATTGAGCGTGAATGCGGCGTGCGAAACCAATCTATTCCTCATGAACATGTTTTTGTGAGATTTAGTGGATGACCAATTTTTCATCATCGAAGACCAATCATCTATAATTGAAGCACTAAATAGGAATGAACAACAAGAAGTAGGGGCCCTACCACCACCTCCATTTCTTCAAACGTTCCATAGACAGCGTCACTCCAACAGCAATGTGGATATCAGTTTTCGCATAATTTCGAACGACACTTTCAGCATAGTCAACCACTATCGCGAGCGAAAGTTTAGTTTCAACCTCACAACAGAAAAATGATTTGGCACTCAACAGTTAGTAAAACTGATAAAATCATAAACTATTCGACTACCATTTAAAGAAAAGGGTGAAGAGCTTGCAGCAATTTCTCGCCAGTTAATTGTTAAAATAACAAAAAACAATCTTCAAGACGTTTCGTTTTATCACCCATCGTCTGAAAAGGAATCTTGAAGTCAACACCGAAAATTGAATGCGGAATTGGTCAACGTGATAAAGGCCACAAGTCTCAAACCTTTAGTTGTTTTGCAGCTTAAAATTGAATTTCGAACATGTACCATCGTCTAAATACTGGGCAGAACAAATAACTTAGCATCCGCTGATGACCTTATGTCTAACCATTGCCCGATCCTCAAAGTTGGGCACATCATCAGTCATTCACTAATTGTCATTCACTTGTTAAAGCGTGTACCAGTCTATCTCAGTAATATACAAACGTTCTTTGATCGTCTATGTAACACTAGTTCTAAGAGCGAGCACGTGATGGAGCTCTTGCAGCTTGCCGTCCTTTAATAAATGTTTCGAATGATTTCGCTATGCATGCCATCCGCGATCTCATAGTGCAACGCGAAGGTATAATATACATCTATGGCTTACCCATTCTTCAGCTCAATGGCCTCCCAATGTATTGCCATGGTGGTGAGCGCGTTACTCCCCGGAAAGGACAATAGCGCGTTCGTTCCCCACCACTGCGGTCCAGAGTTTTGCAAATATCTCAGCTTCATTAAAGTTATAGCTCGATTTTTAATCAAACCAACGGTTTACCGCATTACAAATATCATAAATTCAAATAATGCACGATATAACAAACAGTGCTAATTTTTTACTAATTAACGCATATTATAAAGCGGCGCGAGTTGCCTAGTGGTCTGGGACGCACTGCAGTAGACACGTGAAACCGATCCCTGTGCCCACGACCCACCAAGTCTTCCATCCTTCCGAGATCGGCAAATTGGTACCAGACTTGTCTGGGAGGATGGGAGCACTGGCTCGATACATCGGTTAGCCACCGCGAGTCATTGTAAAGGCCGGATATGCAATCAATCACCTCCGACGATGCTTAATGAAGTCAAATGCATGGCGCATCCCTCAGAGATTGATCAACGCCGAGAGCTTTGTCCTTTATCCTTTTTATTCTTTAATGCGTATTGTTAGGGTTAGATTTACTCGTCGTTCCTTGTTTTAACGTTTGTTTCAAAAACGCTGTTGAAGTACAATAAATAAGTCAAAAATGATTAGGATGTGAGAAAGAGCTGTTTGTTGATTCGAACACGTGACAAACCCTACCGGGGCACGCGTATTACCCACTACACTACTGAGGCTCTCGCTTTGCCTCTCTCTGAACCATATTTTTACCCGAATGGAGCCATCAACAATCACCCATCAATCTGGCTGATCTGGGGAGCGAAAATCGTCACTGAATCCAATTAAGCTGGAGCTGCAGTTAAAAGCACAATATTTAACTTTTTAGTTACTGCCATATTTCATCTGATTACTGGTAACACAACCACGGTTAGCAAACACGGTTGGGCGAGAGGCCAACAGGAGTCTTGGTGGTGCAGTTGGTAAAATGTGAACCCCGAAAAATATAATCGCGGATTCGAATCCGTCCTGGGGTTCCCTGTTTTCGAATAGTATATGTATCTATTCTTATTATTATATAGGAGGCAATCAGATGCTCTGACATGTGTCAGCTGTATAAAGTGGATGACGCAGCTCTGTGCTTCAAATTGCTGAAGGTAAGGTGGACCGGACACTTAGTACGTAGAAACTACAGTAAATGGAAAGAAGCCGCTTGTCACTGCATTCCACGAGATTTCTAGAGTAGTGCAGGAAACCCACCGACCTGATTTTCAGAGTTCTTCATCAAAACGCTAGAAGAATGTTACGGTGTTCAGCGTATCCGCAGTCAGAGCAGAACCCACGGGGATATTCTTGCACGCGACAGAGAAATATGGGAGATTTACTAGCACGGGCTCGAGTCACTCGACGATCAACAATTCATGTGACAGATGGCAATCTCCCTTCATCGAAAAAGTCTGCATCTCTTTGCCTTTATTAACTTCTTTTTGTGAATTCTATATGTCGCTCTTGCATAATTATGGTAAGCATAATGGCCTCTTGTTGAGCTGTTTGTCTGTTCAACCGTCGTATCAATATTTGGCCCAGAAGGCAATTCGCCTCTCCACTAACTCTGTTTGTTTATTAGACCATATATCGTGGAATCAATTAAGTATTTACATTCTTTGTTTATGCAGGAGGTCCGGAAACAATTTGGTTTCCATTTGCCTCACCTAATAGCGGCACAACGAATAAGAAATTCGAGGCCCTTGACTACACAGTGCCGGTCAAAACACGGCAGTTGTCGTTGTCAATGGTCAGTGTTCTTGAATTCACTGGTATTACTTCGCAGTTACACTTTACTGTAATTTCAGTATCAGTTGTAGCTCGCTCACACCAGCTGTGGAATGTTTACTCCGTACATGCGAAAGGGAAACGTTACACGACTGGTGTGGAAAAGAATCAACTGGATCTTTTCTATTCCTATTCCAATTATGTTCTTTGGAGGGGTTCATAGCTCGGATGGCTCTCCTTGAACTCATGCAAGGATGGCGCAGGTTTTCGCTGTCGTTGTCGTTGTTGTGGGTGTTGTTGGTCGATGGCTGATTTCCAAGAGTTCGCTTTCTTCAGAGCCTAAACGGATTTTATATAACATTAATCTTATATTGAGTGAAATATTTATAATATTGATGAAGATTAAACTTTTCAATAAACGCTATATTGATGAAAAAGACCACTCACCGTGTTGTTGCAAGTGGGACTACCCGCGTAATGTTCACGTGGGATGGCCAGCGAGATCTTCCTAGGTCAAAAAATCATCGCCAAATAAGGGCGCCAGGTCACACGTGATCGTCAGGCACTCGTCTTTTCGGTTCATCTTTGGATTTTTGAAATTTATCCAAAACGCCTCAAGAGCCTTGTGCGTTGGTGATTTCGTTTTCTGAGCTAAGATTTGAACCTTCACTTCAAAATCATTGCCATTGTGCTTTCGTGCCCTATGTGTACCTAGAGAAGTTCTTTGGCGAATTTTGACTTTACCATCTAGTTGTTCTTTTATGCGGACATAAAGAGGTCTACCCGTTTCCGCAATGTATTCCTCACCGTATAACTTACGTGAGATCAACCATATTGTACCTGAACTCATGCTATTCCCATGCTACCCCCGTCGCTCCCATTAGGGCTGATCATGCAATTTTCCCATTTGCACAAACAGTCGTAGGGACGGTTGCGAACTAACTGACAGCGCAGGGTATTCGATGGAAGGTCAACAATTGCCACATAATTCTCAAGACCACTTTTCCATAGAAACCTGTTAATGATGTAACTTATTTCGTTCGATATGACGGGTAGCTTAAAATGGGTCTTATTTACGTTTGTGACCTTGTTTTGGGGTCAATTCTTCCTTTTTTAAGCCATTCGGTGCGTCTTTTCTATGAGTGCTTTTTTTCATGTGTGAAGGATGAGAGAAGAAGCAGTGAGCTGGTGTGTTTCTACTACTTGGCTTGTGTTACCATTTCGTTATATGACCACTTTCTGAGAGCTTTATTTAGATGTTTAAGAACGGAAGCCAGTTGTGCACAGGAGAAGAGGAAAGGAGGGTACCGTTAAACCTGGCACGAAAATAGTCATTTCCAATGGCTAACGAGCAAAAGTCACTCAGGTAGAACGAAAAGTTAGAATTTTTCCCCAAAATAAAGTTACAAGCGTAAATAAGACTCCTTTCGAGCTACCCGCCTTATCGAACGAAATAAGTCACGCTATTAAAAGCTGCCCAAAGAAAAGTGGTCTTGCAAATTATGTGGTGGTTATTTGCCTCCCATGTAAAACCTTACGTCGCCAATAAGTCCATTATCGCCTTCATGATCGTTTGTGTAGCTCGGAAAACTGGATCCGCTCATACGGGAGAGATGGGTATTGCATGAGTTCAGATACAATATACTTGATCTCAGGTAAAGAATGCGATCATGAGGACATTGAGGAGACGAGAAAAGCACTTTTCGTCCACAAAAAGATCACCTAGATGGGAAAGTCAAAATTCGTCAAAGCACTCCACTTGGTACACACAGGGCACAAAAGCACAATGGCGATGCTTTTGAAGTGAATGCCCGGATCCTAGCGTAGGAATCGAAAATATCAACGCGTAGGATTATTGAGGCGTTTTGGATAAATTTCAAAAATCCAAAGATGAACCGAAAAGACGAGTGCCTGACGATCACGTGTGACCTGGCGCCCTTATTTCGCGATGATTTTTTGACCTAGGTAGATCTCGCTGGCCATCCCACGTGAACATTACGCGGGTAGTCCCACTTGCAACAGCACGGTGAGTGGTCTTTTTCATCAATATAGCGTTTATTTAAAAGTTTAATCTTCATCAATATTATAAATATTTCACTCAATATAAGATTAATGTTATATAAAATCCGTTTAGGCTCTGAAGAAAGCGAACTCTTGGAAATCAGCCATCGACCAACAACACCCACAACAACGACAACGACAGCGAAAACCTGCGCCATCCTTGCATGAGTTCAAGGAGAGCCATCCGAGCTATGAACCCCTCCAAAGAACATAATTGGAATAGGAATAGAAAAGATCCAGTTGATTCTTTTCCACACCAGTCGTGTAACGTTTCCCTTTCGCATGTACGGAGTAAACATTCCACAGCTGGTGTGAGCGAGCTACAACTGATACTGAAATTACAGTAAGGTGTAACTGCGAAGTAATACCAGTGAATTCAAGAACACTGACCATTGACAACGACAACTGCCGTGTTTTGACCGGCACTGTGTAGTCAAGGGCCTCGAATTTCTTATTCGTTGTGCCGCTATCAGGTGAGGCAAATGGAAACCAAATTGTTTCCGGACCTCCTGCATAAACAAAGAATGTAAATACTTAATTGATTCCACGATATATGGTCTAATAAACAAACAGAGTTAGTGGAGAGGCGAATTGCCTTCTGGGCCAAATATTGATACGACGGTTGAACAGACAAACAGCTCAACAAGAGGCCATTATGCTTACCATAATTATGCAAGAGCGACATATAGAATTCACAAAAGGAAGTTAATAAAGGCAAAGAGATGCAGACTTTTTCGATGAAGGGAGATTGCCATCTGTCACATGAATTGTTGATCGTCGAGTGACTCGAGCCCGTGCTAGTAAATCTCCCATATTTCTCTGTCGCGTGCAAGAATATCCCCGTGGGTTCTGCTCTGACTGCGGATACGCTGAACACCGTAACATTCTTCTAGCGTTTTGATGAAGAACTCTGAAAATCAGGTCGGTGGCTTTCCTGCACTACTCTAGAAATCTCGTGGAATGCAGTGACAAGCGGCTTCTTTCCATTTACTGTAGTTTCTACGTACTAAGTGTCCGGTCCACCTTACCTTCAGCAATTTGAAGCACAGAGCTGCGTCATCCACTTTATACAGCTGACACATGTCAGAGCATCTGATTGCCTCTGTAAATGGCGTGATGCCAGACATGTGTGGTATCGCCCTAACGAGTAGCACTTCTATAACGCTGAGTGATCTTTATTACTGCTCACATAGCGACCCGATTTGTGATGCACACTTTAAGGCAGGAAGTGCCGCTGACACGAAAAGGTGGGCACGGAATCGGGTGTTCTTTCTTCTATTCACTACTTGTTCGATACTCTTGAAAGCCCTCCAAGCCCCCCGTTTCCTTCTGCTCAGCTCTGAAGCTAAGTCGTTCATCATATTGATTTCCCGACCTAGATAGACATAACTGGAGCATTCGGAGATATTCGTTCCATTGAGCGTGAATGCGGCGTGCGAAACCAATCTATTCCTCATGAACATGTTTTTGTGAGATTTAGTGGATGACCAATTTTTCATCATCGAAGACCAATCATCTATAATTGAAGCACTAAATAGGAATGAACAACAAGAAGTAGGGGCCCTACCACCACCTCCATTTCTTCAAACGTTCCATAGACAGCGTCACTCCAACAGCAATGTGGATATCAGTTTTTGCATAATTTCGAACGACACTTTCAGCATAGTCAACCACTATCGCGAGCGAAAGTTTAGTTTCAACCTCACAACAGAAAAATGATTTGGCACTCAACAGTTAGTAAAACTGATAAAATCATAAACTATTCGACTACCATTTAAAGAAAAGGGTGAAGAGCTTGCAGCAATTTCTCGCCAGTTAATTGTTAAAATAACAAAAAACAATCTTCAAGACGTTTCGTTTTATCACCCATCGTCTGAAAAGGAATCTTGAAGTCAACACCGAAAATTGAATGCGGAATTGGTCAACGTGATAAAGGCCACAAGTCTCAAACCTTTAGTTGTTTTGCAGCTTAAAATTGAATTTCGAACATGTACCATCGTCTAAATACTGGGCAGAACAAATAACTTAGCATCCGCTGATGACCTTATGTCTAACCATTGCCCGATCCTCAAAGTTGGGCACATCATCAGTCATTCACTAATTGTCATTCACTTGTTAATGCGTGTACCAGTCTATCTCAGTAATATACAAACGTTCTTTGATCGTCTATGTAACACTAGTCCTAAGAGCGAGCACGTGATGGAGCTCTTGCAGCTTGCCGTCCTTTAATAAATGTTTCGAATGATTTCGCTATGCATGCCATCCGCGATCTCATAGTGCAACGCGAAGGTATAATATACATCTATGGCTTACCCATTCTTCAGCTCAATGGCCTCCCAATGTATTGCCAAAACTTTTCAATCTTTGAAAAATAGTAGGTATAAATTCAGCGCTTAATCCCTGAGCGACGCCCCATAAATGTGACTTCGTTAAGCATAATTGAGGGTGATTGAATGCATATCTGACCTTTGCAGTGACTCGTGGTGGCCCACCAATGTATCGAGTCAGTGATGCTATTCTCTCAAGCAAGTTTGGTACCAATTTGCCGACCCTGGAGAGAATAAATCTTGGTGTGACTGGAGCGCGGTGATCGGTCCCCACGAGTATCGCTGGGCGCCTCCAACCACTGCATCACATGCGTCGTTAATATCTCGCCACGTCCGAAAACGACTACGCACAAATTAGAGAGTTGGAAATAAGACATTGCGTTTATATCTAAGATCGGACCAATAGCAGTCAATCTCCAACCAATCGATGATTGTTTTGTCATCTGCACCACGCAGTAGGAGAAAGACAAATGCTTTGCGTTATTGAACAAGCACTCAAAGCACATTAAGTTTACCCGAAAGAAACCGAGAGAAAAGTGGTTTCCATTTCTAAGCGCTCAAATCAACTTGTCCGAAAATGGCTCATAATGAAGTCGTAGGAAAATACTATTTTACAAACGGTTCTGCCTACCTCCTCTTTCCGAAAAAGCATCTCCGGCAACACCTAACATAGTACGAATTTGTGTGAAGACATTAATGGACTTGTCTCCATTTCGAACGAAATCAGTACAACTGAGGAATCGAAATACCACCGATCACTCTCTTTCGAAGCCAGCTAGTTCACTACTTTTTGTATGCCCATCCATGCACAATGCAAAACTGCATAATTTCTCCAAAGAACGGAGAAGGTGCTTGCATGAATTCGGCTACGGCATGTCCGGTTTCTTATAAAAAACAGGCGACGATTGAATTGTCGAAATCGGCATGTCATTATGTGTCCGTATAAAGCAGCATTTACTTGACGAAAATAAACTTGAAACAGAAGACTTCACTCAGTGCGTTTAGGATGCAGCAGAGACACAGCGAAGATTTTGAAGCAAAGTCACCACCGTCGCCATTCTACGCGCTTTCCTATTACCACGCTTGATCTCACACATTATTTCAGATTGAAATTTTATTGCACGAAAAGCCATTTGTTGCACATCCTTGTGAAATCTATGCTGTTGGTCTCCACGAGAAATATTAGTTGATAGACATGCTACGACGAAGACACCACATCGAGAGGATATACAAATGTGGACATCAAGTCGAACCATCGGCTCTGAGGAAAACGAAGACATCAAAACGTTAGCAGAACAGAAGTTGTATGACAAACTAGCACAAGCTGAGCAATCCACAGAAACTTTTTGAAAGACTCAAAGAATGAGTTAAGTAAGCGAAGAAGGTATTTCGTTTTCCAAGCAATCAAAAGGGCGATGTCGATGTCTTTCTGTTTTGGTTATGGAGTTGCTAAAAAATCATGGAGTTCCGTATCAAACGTACCTGAACACGCTTGCAAAGGGGAAAATAAGGACCCGCCCCCTTATCAAGTATTAAACATGATAACTGTAGTTATCACTATACTGTATAAATGATTGCCTCAGGACCCTTCGTGGTATCAGAGGGTTATCAGTTGGCGCTACTCCACGTGTTCGATCAATTAAAATTGCGTGAGTTTTTGGTCTCCACAGACCTTGCTCGGCGTGAGATGACTTCGTTTTCGTTCTGCTTCTCTATTATACCACAGAGACCTTTTAAATATAGCTCGACTTTAACCGTTTTTTGTTTACTGCCTACTCTTTTTTTTAATGGCAGGGTATATTGCGAAATATAACTTTAATGAGGCTGAGATATTTGCAAAACTCTGGACCGCAGTGGTGGGGAACGAACGCGCTATTGTCCTTTCCGGGGAGTAACGCGCTCACCACCACACCATGCGGGTCCTTCGTCTCGCCTGGTGGTGAGCGCGTTACTCCCCGGAAAGGACAATAGCGCGTTCGTTCCCCACCACTGCGGTCCAGAGTTTTGCAAATATCTCAGCTTCATTAAAGTTATAGCTCGATTTTTAATCAAACCAACGGTTTACCGCATTACAAATATCATAAATTCAAATAATGCACGATATAACAAACAGTGCTAATTTTTTACTAATTAACGCATATTATAAAGCGGCGCGAGTTGCCTAGTGGTCTGGGACGCACTGCAGTAGACACGTGAAACCGATCCCTGTGCCCACGACCCACCAAGTCTTCCATCCTTCCGAGATCGGCAAATTGGTACCAGACTTGTCTGGGAGGATGGGAGCACTGGCTCGATACATCGGTTAGCCACCGCGAGTCATTGTAAAGGCCGGATATGCAATCAATCACCTCCAACGATGCTTAATGAAGTCAAATGCATGGCGCATCCCTCAGAGATTGATCAACGCCGAGAGCTTTGTCCTTTATCCTTTTTATTCTTTAATGCGTATTGTTAGGGTTAGATTTACTCGTCGTTCCTTGTTTTAACGTTTGTTTCAAAAACGCTGTTGAAGTACAATAAATAAGTCAAAAATGATTAGGATGTGAGAAAGAGCTGTTTGTTGATTCGAACACGTGACAAACCCTACCGGGGCACGCGTATTACCCACTACACTACTGAGGCTCTCGCTTTGCCTCTCTCTGAACCATATTTTTACCCGAATGGAGCCATCAACAATCACCCATCAATCTGGCTGATCTGGGGAGCGAAAATCGTCACTGAATCCAATTAAGCTGGAGCTGCAGTTAAAAGCACAATATTTAACTTTTTAGTTACTGCCATATTTCATCTGATTACTGGTAACACAACCACGGTTAGCAAACACGGTTGGGCGAGAGGCCAACAGGAGTCTTGGTGGTGCAGTTGGTAAAATGTGAACCCCGAAAAATATAATCGCGGATTCGAATCCGTCCTGGGGTTCCCTGTTTTCGAATAGTATATGTATCTATTCTTATTATTATATAGTAAGTAAAGTAAAAGGGTAAAGTAAGAAGGAAATTATTAAGAAAAGGTAAGATAAAAAACAATGGGGAATGAAAATTAAGTAGAGCTGCTTCCACTTCCGGCTTCGTTTCTAGGCTTCTTTTCCAAGTTTTCCGATCATACATCTTCCCAAAAGGAAAGGCAGGTAAATAACCACTACTTCCTCCTATTTACTGGGCCTTGAAATCCTGACCTTTCGCTAATCATTCTAGTCTTCCCTTGACATGAAAAAAAGCGAACGCAGGTGAGTAACCACGACTTCCACGAAGATATAAAGCACCAGAATTCTATGTGAGTATGCGCAAGAGGCAACACATAAGTGCACAGCAAAGTCGCTTATGGTCCAGGTATTCTGATTGATAATGAGAATTTCACAATAGTATATGTCGTTCACCTTCTTCTTGGTCCCATACAGATCAAGCTTAGAGAACTTGAAGTGAACTGCGAGCAGAATCGATTCTAAGGGGACCCGACCAGCATTCACGGCATAAGTAGCGATGAAAATGGAAAGTAAACGTTGATAACCGAATTGTTATTTTCGCTCGGCTACTGCTTTGCTATGCAACATTAATAATATTCTTGGTACTAATTAGGTTACTTGACAGCCACATTTTAATTGTTTTTTTATGGATGATATCTCTAGTCCGGTTACATTTCTAACCACGTGACAGACATCAATGGTGGTGTCCTACAGACATGTCTACACAGCCCGATTTCTGGTCTCAGAGTCATCTCGAGCTTGGGGTAAATGGATGGTTTGGGAAGCAGTCCCCTGCTCATGGACCACACTCTACTCCTACGCGTGTTGGCATTCCGCCGGGAAGACCATCAGCATTCCTTTCGCTTAAATGCTAACAGCTCTTCTCATAACATTGACGAACCTATAATACACTGAAACAATCTTGTACTTCAACGAATCCTTTTATGCTATCCTAGCCACGAAAAATTAGTAATCATTCGTCCCTTTCCACTGTGTGTATCTAAACTTATGTGAAATCACGGAAAAGAAGGAAAAACGCTTAGAACAAGGGGTAGAGGAAGAAGTATATTCGATAGATTCATTCTGTTCTCAACAGTTGTGCATGTTGAAATAGGCGTTTATGAAGCATAAAATACGAAATATGAAATTCTTCCTTTAACATCTTCTATCCCAAAACCACCTACAGAACGAAAGAATGAAAAAAAAATGAGCAACCGTTATGAACTGAGAAAACTTCCCAATGTGCCTAACTGGCTGCGAATAGATTTATTCTCAAAACGTCGTATAAAAACGTTGAAACATCAGGAAACAGAAACACTGACGAGCAACACATTGTAGAGGACGACAGTTTGATTCGAAAATAGACATGTTTATCAAAAACTATGCTCCACAATCGAAGACAAGACAAAAGTGCATACTGGAAGCAGCTCTTCGTGAAGACTGATGCAGATCCACACATTCAATTTGACACCTTCTATAACACAGCTCATTGAAGACAAAGTGGATCGAATTCTAAAAACGAATAACCAGAATGAAGACAAACACATATCTGTAGTATTTTCTTCTGTTAATGCTCTTCTATGTCACACTTCGTTGCATTTTGTCCACTTTGAAAGAATAACGAAGCACTAACCGAACGTAAGACGGTTTCACATACTTCGCAATAAGCTCCAGCTCACAAATTGTCTTAAGCACTATGATAATATACTTGTCGGCCATGCACATCCCATCTGCAACATCCTGTACAGTTCGCGCCATAAGTATGGTCAACGAGGTATATCCAAAAGCACACTATGAACAAAGTGTAAACGATACCCTGAACTCTAAATCTTGGAGAGAAATTGAACCGGGGTGAATAAAAATCAGCACACTTCTCACCGGTGCTGCGGGAAAATCTTCAATCACTACCGAGTTTTTCTAGAGAGCCGACATTTCCTTACCAACGTTATAGGCTATTAAACATGAAGGAAACATCTATGCTAATACCCATACCACTGCTATTGAGCGTAAATGATGGGTAAGCTTCTCGAACGTAGCGCGGGTAACCTTGTTCACTTATGCACTTACTACAAAATTTACTTGATCGCAAACAATATTTCTATGTTGCTGTTATTGTCTGCTGGACTGTTATGAGAAGACGAACAACTTCACTAGTATCAAACATTTTACCCTTTCTTTTCAAATAGCTTGCCACCGCATTTGGAACTCAAAAGCAATTCACGGATTTTGTCAAGGTGGGCTTATTCGTCGGTACAATCAGACTACAAAACACCTACCATTTTCCGCGTGAAGCCGAGACAGCTGTGAGATTGCTATTAATGGCTAACATTTTGCGCTGCTTTCCTAACTTTAGCATCTAGCAGTAGTTCAATTGTGCCTAATATGACCAAACTGTTGTCAGCTCTAATACAGTTCTAAATGAACCCGATAAATTAAGCATAGAAATGATCACCCAAGAGACGGAGACACGATTCAGTTCTGACAGTCACCTAAGCATTCCACGTTTACGCACTTAACCCGAAGTTCAAAAAAATGTACACACATATACCTCCGTGACAGGAAATGAGGCAGACATATGTATGGTTACTGATACCATACCAGATTTGAGATGGTTTCTAACACCAGGGCAGAGGAATAGATGCCAATTGGTGCCAGGTATTGCAGGATCTCTGACAGAAAAAAAATAAAATAGCACGCATAAATATCTTATTAGAAGTCATAAATACACTAAGCCAACTCGAAAATGCCGTCTTCAACCCATGAACCAGGATGTGGCAGCTCCAACAGCGACGAAATTTTGTTCAACTGAGTAGAAGATATGGAAAAAACTAAAGCAAAATGTACAACCACAACGCACTCTCCATGGTTGGGTGGGTAGAACACGCTCAAGTTTTGTTACACACCCACTCAAGGACATTCTTGAATCCTGGGCAGAATGGTGCGCTCCAGTAGTAATCAGCGGATGTCGTTTCGATGATGAGTATTCGTCGTATTAGTCGGCTGGATTGTTCCACCATGAAGTTTCTGCAAAGCGTAGGTGTGCCAAGGTGAAAAAATGGACAAAGGAACAATAGAAGCTTATTCTTCTACTACAAAATGACTAGCACGAAATTAAATAAAGTGAATCCATAGAACGACAAGGTAAAATGACTCAAAAAAGATGCTAATGGAAGACAGTAGAGTGCCATGAGCTTGAGATGGGTATCGATATATCGATGGCATGGTGGCGGAAAGAGTGGTGCGCTGTAACGCAGCATGAAATATCTGTGCAGAAGAATTGGACATTGAGAATTGAACATACATTGAATCTGAAGCATGGGCATTGTCGAAATGGCAAGCATCTTTAATTCAAATCTCTAGGACGTGTTACGGCCAGCTAAGACATATTTGGGAACAATTGCACACAGTGGCTGAAAGATAGGAGATGAACAGGATATAAAACAGTGTAATAATCAAACCTACTCTGTCATTACTGTGTGGTGATGTATTCAACACTCGATAAAAATAATCGATAAAGCTCTTGGCGATGGCGATCAATCCCTAAGGGGTGCGCCATGCATTCGACTTCCGTTAAGCACCGTTTGGAGGAGATTGAATGCATATCTGGCCTTCACAATGATTCGCGATAGCCTATCGATGTATCGAGCCAGGGCTCCCATCCTCTCAGACAAGTCTCGCAACAATTTGCCGATCCCGGAGGGATGGAAGACTTGGTGGGCCATAAGCGCAGAGATCAACTCCACGCGTGTGCCGAAGTTGCGATTCCAACCAGTGCGCCACACGCGCTCCTTCAATACTGAAACCTCACAAAATTTTATTGATTGTCAAGAAAGTAAACAAAACAAAGAGCCTATGCTACTATTCCAGCATCTCACAACAGTTGAATTCCTGTGTTTTTGCGTTGCCAGTAAAAATATGACCCAATTAGACACGCACACCGATTGTGCTGCTCCAATCGCTAATTTTCGACATCGGTATAAAAAGGAGCGTTGTTGATCATAACCATCATTCACTATAAATGTGAGCAGGATAAAAGTCTAAATTGCTAAATTGAATTCTGGTGCTTTATATCTTCGTGGAAGTCGTTTCTTTGTGGCTTTTACAGATGTCTCAGTTCCTTGAGGAGTACAACAGAACAGGAAGAGCAGTTGAGTCGAAAGTTGTTAAGGGGCGGAATTCCATTCTTATCCTTCACTATGCTTTGATGCCATTCATCTTCCACCACGATCTTCGAACATTTAGCCTGTCGTTTCGGCTGCTGCTTGAGGATTGCTCTTTTTATGAATGTCGTAGAATGCTGGTCGAGTCAGTTTTTCTCGCAGTCCTGGAGATAGTCGGTGTTGGGCATGCCCACGTGGATAGGAGTGAAGCGTTGTTGGGATCGAACTAAAGCCTTTGCTTCCCGATCGAGGGGCTACACTAACCACTGCCCTCCCTATCTCCGCCCTTTTTCTGAAGTGATTACGTGGACATAATTATCACTACTGTATTTGTAGTTTTCGAAGTTTTGTTTACTGTAAACGTTGAAGGTTCAGAGAGTGTGCATTCATCGAACTGCTTGCATAAAGTGCTTTTGTAAACAGTGAAGATTCACAGTAGTAAGGCACTGACAAGTTTTTCCATTTCGTCGAGTCATTCTAGGCAGATACGCGTTCTATACCAACAGTGCTTGTTGTTGATCCTCTTAACACATTTTACAGTCGTGGTCTCAACTGCCACTTTGCTTTTTCTTCATGAACAACGAACAGTGTTTGTTTTCATCAGCAAATCGCTCTCATCCAAGGACGTGGCATGTTACATGCTTAGAAAAGACATCATGAAAGTCGAACCAGTCTCGAAACGAAACTTTCTGCGGTTTCTTACAGTAGTTACCGGTTACCTTGTTTGAATAGGTGGAAGTAAAGCGCACTTTTGTACACAACCGATGAACGAAATCAAATTACAGAGAATGTTGAGAAGAAGGAATCTACGTGCCACTTTGCCATTTGCTAGTTCTCCTGAGAACTGAAGCGTCGGAAGCGATCTAGTCATTTCTATGTGTAAAAAAAACTCCGTAGCACCATATTTCTATTCATCTCAGCATTGGTTAGAAAGTTCGTGTTTTCTTGATGGGAAAATACGTCGTCTTTTTTACCATAAACTGAAAGAAAATTCGAGCATTATCCACTTTCGCTCAGTAGAACAACAGAATAATCTATGACCATAGCCGAACCACTCGGAGATGTTTATTCCATTGAACATGGACGAAGGTGTACAAAACAAATCATATCAAAAAATTTGCGCGAACAGGAAGGTAAAGATGCCAACTGTGATCTAATGCAAAGTACCATACTGTGAAAATAACGCAAAGTCTCATAATGAAACACATCCGCGAAAGTATAATTACACTGCAAACAAAGATTTACCACCGAGAGATCGGTCAGTGAACAGCTGTAATTTATAGAAAGGACGATCATCTGAAAGCACTTCAATTGAGCCCTGCTCCACCTCAGAAGGCTCAACTCGACGAGGTAACGGATAGTCACATCGCTAGACCAACGAGCAGTGGAGGATCGCCTCCGATCATTCCGTCGATGGCGAATGAAAAGAAGTTGAAACATTTATAAAGAAAATTTTCCCATTAATCTCGTCTT
>MQTX01000189.1:759621-793965 GCA_009735665.1 Angiostrongylus cantonensis | reverse complement strand
GGCCTTTTCTCCTTTCCGCGAAAAATAAAACCTTGCACGAAGAGGACGGTGGTCTGATACCTGTGTAAAATTTTGGGACAACAGCGACATCGGTTAGGCAAATCTTCCTATTTACTATGATGTGTTCTATTTCGTTATGGTACTCTCCATTGAAAAATTCCCACGTCCATCGTTGACGGTGAGGCTTCTGGAATTGCGAGTTACCATGGATGTCTTGGTCGCCATGATAAACTGAGAGAGCGGCTCACCCTGCTCGTTCCATTCTAATCCGGGGGTCCCAATGTGACGTTCTTCAGACGATCTTCTTGGTCCGATCTTGGCATTGAAATCTCCAATGATGACCTTGAAGAATGTATGGTCTTCTCTGTAGAACCTCTCCAACTCCATGTAGAACGCTTCTACTTCTTCTTCGTCATAGTTTGATGTTGGCGCGTAAACGACGGAGATTGTCAAAGCCGGTGTTGATCCACATCATTTTAATCGTAAACGTCCAATGCGGGTTGTAAGCTGTTCGGATGAATCGATGTTCATGGACAAACTCGTGTTGACGAGAACGCCGACACCGCCTACGCCTCTACTGTCGCATGTTCCGGGAAACAGTTCTTCTCCAGAGTCATAGACAGCGTTGAATGGGTGGCGTCGTCTCGTCTTGCAGGCTTTTGGCAGAATTGACTCGTAGAATACAATCCGCATAAAGCGAGAACGCACCCACACACGCATCCATGAATACGCCTACAAATACAGAAAGTATGTGCCAAATCAGCGCAGCAGAAACAGGGAGTCCATCCCCTGGATCCACCTGCGTCTCAGGGAAGCAAAGGTCGCTTTTGGCCCGCGATTAACCCCCTATTCGCCACCTGGGGAAGCGCCACGTAGCCTCGCGACTAGCCGGCTCGAGATCCCTCATATGAGGGAGATCCGTGGATATGTATGTATGTATGTATGTATGTATGTATGTATATATATATATACATATATATATATATATATATAAACGGTAAACGTAGTCCATTACAGCGAGTGAAAGCGAAGTAAAAGCTCATTACCAACTTATATTGTCCCCAGGTTTCCAATTTCTAGACGCAAACAACATTAGGCTCGACAGTTAAACTCGTCCCAGAAAGATCTCTGTAAATTATGAACCGCTACGAACAGGTTTTCTCGGCCAACTTCCGGCCCTACTCATACCTTGCAACAACTATCTGCCGCTACTACCACAACTCAAATCATACGAAAACCAAAAACCTTAGGAAAAAGAGGTGAACATATCTGGTAACCGTCCCAACCACGTCACCAGTATACAACCCTCACCAAATGAGGACGGCAGTTTGATGCCACTACGAGATGTACGTTTTATACTGTGAAGAAAAAGGTAAGCTATTGAGCACTGACCTACCTACAGTCAGGGCACGTATGTAACCTAAAGGAAAGTTGACATCATCGCTTATTAATGTCTAAGTACAAGTGATACAGCTGCTCAAAACAAGAACTCATTACATTAGCAAGTGAGTGACAAACTTAACTCTCCAGGCCAGATTGAGAATTTGGAATATTGAAGCAGTAATCATATTATATTTTCATATTTTCGCCAAAGTTTTCACGAACTCCTACATATTGGAACCATGTGGAATAAATTTGGATGTAAATGCTCCACTTTCGGGAAAACAAATGGAACAAACTGGGAACTCCGAAGTTTGCAACTGTTTCGCAATTTATCCGCTAGGTGCGTCCCAGTCCTGCGATGTGTATAAGAACTTTCCTATTTTTATTATAATTTTAAGATTTTGTGTATCGTAGAAAATTTCATCTTCTCATTGTTGGCATCTCCACACCACGTTTGAGTTGCCCTGACATATACCATCTTACAAGGATACTTGGATCGCCGGTCGGTCCCCAGTGCCTGTTTGAGCCCCAGCATTATCTCCGTTTCTTCGGAGACTTGCTGGTTTAGCCATTGCTGTTTCCCGAAGTTCCGAGGACAGCCTGGCCAAAGTCCACCCTACGTCGACACCAGCACGGACAGTCGCAGCCCTTGTGGATCAGAACAAGATTCGCCACCATGTGACTAGTTTGATAAGAGAACGATAGTGAATCCTGGTTCCGGTTTACTCTTAGCTGGGCTTCGCAATAGAAAGACCAGGCTCCTTCTCACCTTGGGAGACCTTGGCCGGGGATGAATCCTGCGGCTGTACATCGTAGCCCGACACCCAAGAACACTTATCAGCAACGACGAGAAGGTAAATCGCTGGGAGGACGTATACTAACTACATATAATAACTGAACGAGTGAAGAACACGAGCGACAATCATATAGCGGTGTATACACCAATGAGTTAACACTTAAAACGGCGAGCGTTTAGAAGAAGGCTACTTAACCGAAGGCCCGCGAACTTGCCCACCATTCACACTTTCATAACAATCGGGCACATCATCAGACACTCTGCCGGGCACTGCAATGTTACTTGGGGACTCGACCCTCCGACCTTAGGCATTCGTTCGAATGTAGCAGTGTCATCTGCCTTCTGACGGCGCATGGATGGAGATCGCCGTCGCTCTTCGCTCAGCAATCTCGTCTTGTCGTAACCATATTTCTTAGCCAAGTACCAAATAACTAATGTGCAACTACGTCTCATTACAGCATTACGGTGATTCTTAACAGTGGTTAGTCTTAGCTGAACTTCTGGGTGAGCATGCGGTACTCCTTTGCAGAATGGTAACATCAAATGAATAGCCAGCACTTCAGTGACAACGGAAGCAGTTTCAACAAACAATCACAGATAAACAGCAGCAATTAAAATGAAGCGCGCGAAAATGCAGAAATTTTTGATTCCGGGTCGCCTAATGTGCATCTGGTAGGCAAAGTAAAACGATAAGTAAGCAAAAACATAATTGAATATGTGAAATTCGGGCACTACTCAGTCCAGACGTTTCGCATTTTGAGATTTGGTAGAGCTATGAAACTCTTAACTTCAACTTTTGTAAAAGCTTCGCGTTAGCTTGTGAATAAAACATGGTAGTGATGAAAATGAACCGCGCTTCTCGAAAAATGTACAGAATTTCATCGATGGACTCCAAAATGAGGATTTAGTTGGAAAATAGGTACGGGTCAAAGCGACGATGCAAAGATGCGTCACATTGGACTGTATGGGATACTGCATGTGTCACTTTAGCAGAAAAATTAACTACATGGATAACTATAATACCTCTGACGTTTCCGCAACCACTGATTTTAAATGGGCAGGCCCGTCAAATTGTGTCTCATCTTGTCTATCCAACACCACCTGAATTCTCGTTGCTTTAGGCCATCGAGTCGGAATAGGCCGAGACTAGCTCTGGAAATAACTCATGACTGGGATGAACAATGGGCCAGTTTCAAGCTAAGACTTATTTATTTCAAAGAAAAACACAATTTTGATAACGAAAACACCTATTGTAAAATCTATGTAAACGAGTTGAAAAAGGCATTAAGAGGAACAAAACAGACATGCGCAAACATACGTACGAATAACCAGAAAAACAAAAAAAAAACCGGGCACTGCAATGTTACTTGGGGACTCGACCCTCCGACCTTAGGCATTCGTTCGAATGTAGCAGAGTCATCTGCCTTCTGACGTCGCATGGATGGAGATCGCCGTCGCTCTTCGCTCAGCAATCTCGTCTTGTCGTAACCATATTTCTTAGCCAAGTACCAAATAACTAATGTGCAACTACGTCTCATTACAGCATTACGGTGATTCTTAACAGTGGTTAGTCTTAGCTGAACTTCTGGGTGAGCATGCGGTACTCCTTTGCAGAATGGTAACATCAAATGAATAGCCAGCACTTCAGTGACAACGGAAGCAGTTTCAACAAACAATCACAGATAAACAGCAGCAATTAAAATGAAGCGCGCGAAAATGCAGAAATTTTTGATTCCGGGTCGCCTAATGTGCATCTGGTAGGCAAAGTAAAACGATAAGTAAGCAAAAACATAATTGAATATGTGAAATTCGGGCACTACTCAGTCCAGACGTTTCGCATTTTGAGATTTGGTAGAGCTATGAAACTCTTAACTTCAACTTTTGTAAAAGCTTCGCGTTAGCTTGTGAATAAAACATGGTAGTGATGAAAATGAACCGCGCTTCTCGAAAAATGTACAGAATTTCATCGATGGACTCCAAAATGAGGATTTAGTTGGAAAATAGGTACGGGTCAAAGCGACGATGCAAACATGCGTCACATTGGACTGTATGGGATACTGCATGTGTCACTTTAGCAGAAAAATTAACTACATGGACAACTATAATACCTCTGACGTTTCCGCAACCACTGATTTTAAATGGGCAGGCCCGTCAAATTGTGTCTCATCTTGTCTATCCAACACCACCTGAATTCTCGTTGCTTTAGGCCATCGAGTCGGAATAGGCCGAGACTAGCTCTGGAAATAACTCATGACTGGGATGAACAATGGGCCAGTTTCAAGCTAAGACTTATTTATTTCAAAGAAAAACACAATTTTGATACCGAAAACACCTATTATAAAATCTATGTAAACCGGTTGAAAAAGGCATTAAAAGGAACAAAACAGACATGCGCAAACATACGTACGAATAACCAGAAAAACAAAAAAAAAATGAAAAGATAAAAGGTACAATTTTCTGAAGGGATCTCTGAAGTTGTATTGTACGACAATATGATGGTTACTTAACCCATACTTAGTCCGACTGAAGAATCAAATACTCGCCTTGATTTTCGCCCTTCTAGTAATTCTTTGGAAATCCGAAAACCATTAATCCACAAACTTGCACTTCAAATTACTATACTAAGATCACAGTCAGTTGTATAAAGGTGCTCGCAATTTGGTGTCTAAATCCACTTGAAGATGGGCAGTAGTCAAAACGTCGTAAGACAAATTTAGAGGCCCTACCTCCACAATATGTGTTGAGCATAAGAGACCGCACCTTTCGACTAGGCACTGCTCCTCTGAGGTGTTCGTTCTCCATTACATCAGTATTTCAAGAACTTTCAGCCACAAAAGTCGCAGGTCTTGCTGCTTATAGTCCCTGAAACTTGTAATAACAGCCATCACGTAAAAAAAAAGGAAAGAAGCGTTTTTGGATAACAATCATAGAGATTTTGAGATACGGACAAAATTCCATACCTCAGCCGAGCTTCGAACTCGAGAGTACACAACATGCGGATGCTATACGATACCCACCAAGCCAACCGAGATCCTTGTTTTGCCTTCTTTCCAGCTACATGATCCACAAAGCCATTACCAGTACCAAAGAGGAATTAAGGAGGATTAAGGGGCTTCTGCTCTGAAAATTTTTGATACACAGTATTTTGGAAAAGGTCACTAACAACTCAAATAATATGAAACCTTGAAAGGATTAAGCGTTGGGCGTTGATCAATCCTCAGGACATGAGCCACGCATTGGACTCCGTCAAGCATTCTTAGACGTGATTTAATGCATATCCCGCCTACAAAATCACTAATGGTGGTCTGCCGATGTATCAAGTCAATGCTGCTATACTCACAGACAAGTCTGGTGCCAATTGCCGACACGGAAGCGAGAGAAGGCTTGGTGAGCCTGCGGCGCGGAGATCAAACTAGCGATTGGTTGTGTATTACAGAGCTCATCTAGGCATTTCACTACATGCGCCGTTTTCACCAAACTAATGTACCGAATATACTCCCCTAAGGATACAGACGACGGTTTTATGAGTTCGCAGTGTGTACCTGATCTTTTGTAGAGTGCGTGGAGATGAATGCATAGGCGAAATGGATTGACCACACTGCGTCCGTATAAAAGAACAATTTACTGGGAGACTTAAACGAAACGCTCCAATAGGCACGCACAAGGCGCAAAGACATAACGGAGAGGACTTTGAAATAAAAGCTGCAAATATCGCACAGAAATCGAAGATATCTGAGCGCAAAACTACTGAAGCGTTTTGGATACGTCCGGAACGAACGGCATAGGGTCTGTTCCTGATCGCGCGTGACCTCACCCCATACCTCAACCTGCTTTCTTGACCTGAGCCAGGGACATTTCTCACCTATGTAGGACACTATAGGGCTGGTGGTCAACAGCAATCGGAGGATCCATAGAAACAAAACGATGAGTATATGTACATACATACGTACGTACATGTTGATTAATCATGCCGAGGTTAAAGGAAAGCAGATTTCTGAAAAACGGCGAGCGTTCAGAAGAAGCTGCTTACTACACGATGGAAAATTGTATGCTGTGATTATGAAAGTGCTTGACTGAGTAGGTGATGTGCCAACATGACCTTCCCAGGTTCTAAAGAAGGCGGAATTCGCCAAAACTTCGGCCAGTATTGATAGAATTTGGCTATTGGAAAGGTCGTGCGTGCTTAAGAATAAAACGCTGACCTATTTAATGCATATTTATGATTAATGATGATGCTTGGAAGAAGGTTTGTCTCAGGGTAATGTGGATCGGAAAACGAAGAAGACACGGGAAACAAAGACAAGAATATGGCAAAATTTCCATTGAAATTGAATGGAATTCCTTCTGATAGTATGTTCTGAAGGTTGTGCGAAGACCACAATTCTAGGTGACTTCTCCTCACTATTGAAAAGATCTCGAATAATCAGTCAGGCACAGCAGGTCCAATGAAATATTAGAACGCTTTGAAACTGAAAAAGAAATACACAAAGTGGTGTCCGTCAGTTAACATTTCACTCGCGCACTTCTTTTTTCTTTTGGCCCTTTCTAAAGTTGTATTACATAACATTTTATGCCGTTCGAGGTTCGCAAATTCGAACATTATCAAAGTGTCGGTTGTTCAAAAAGGGAAAGCTAGATGGTGGCAACAGGATTACCGACCGCAGCCATCGAACAGAACACCTTTTCCACTACAATAATCCTTTTTCTAAGTAATTACGCCATACAAAAATCCTTACTTATAACTTGTAGCTCAGTAGTTTATGCAAGCAGTAAACTGGAAGCCATAGGTGACAAAAGTAAAGTGACACACATCGTAGTGGACTACTCAAAGTTAACGGCCGATCGATAAAGCGACCAACAGGAATGCTTTTAGTGTCCTAGAAGTTAGGTCGTAGAGATGGAAACTGCAATTTTACTCGTACAATTCGTATTCTTGTGGACCGTGAAATTGAATGGGAGAAGTATGCATAGAAGAGTTGTCCTTAGCTTCGCTTGCACCAGAGTGGCGAAACGAGTGCTATTGTTATCCGTACACGTCGCTGTGGATTCTGACTACTACATTCTCTCCAGATATCTAGTGTACTAATCGCAAGAGTTTACTGAACCCACAGGTATTGCCACTGTTCTCGAAGAACAGTAACTGAAACAAAACAAGCAACGCAATCGTTAAGCGACGATAACTGGCAGTGTTGAAGAACAGTGAACACACTATCACGGCCGCCACGCGAATCCAAATAACACCACTTTCCACCATCATTTAAGGTGCAACTGGGGAGAAAGGCCGACAAGACCTCGAGCCATAGCTGAAGCCACTTGCGAACAGGCTTGTATTCAATGGATGACGGTTGCAAAACAATGAAACGAGTGCGAGGACTAGGTGCTATACCTAAGGACGAGCAATCAGAGTAGTTGGATGGGTACAACCAATTTGTCTGCATGCAACTCTTAACTCTTTAATTCTTTTTCACGCTTTATCATACCAGCTTAACGAAGCTTTTGGCCGAAATAACGGTTAGGATTTTATCTCTGTACATTGAAGAACATCCCTTTGAGCAAATAGGGACATATGCATACACATATGGAACGCCCACAACAGTTCACCGCCTAACTACAGCTGGAGAATTGTTTCTATGCATTAAATTGCAATGTAAAACCGATGTTCCTTTCATCGGAGTGTGAAAACTTTGAAAGATGGCAGAAATTTGCATGAGGAAGCCTACCTTAGAGCGAATCTTGACCACGTCGGAGACCGAAAAGCTGCACGTTGGGACATCTTCGCCAAAGACAATGAAAACGGGCACCACACGAAGTGTTATGCGCTTCGTGTTCCGCGAAGAAGCCGATTACTCTATTTGTGAGGAAAGTGGATGCTAAGTAGGCGCGAAATAATGGACGATATGTATGAAACACGCTATGGTGAGGTGACGCTGAAAGCACCTCGTATCATTTAACTGCTTATGCTCTGCTCTCTCTTTCGACGACCATCCAAAATTCTACACGACATGCAGCTTCAAGAAAAACGGGAGTACCATCAGATGAGACTAAAACTATGTACCCTTGCTATCACACTGTACCAGTAAGATAGAAAAGTTACTGTCAGTATCTCATGCCATCACAAATGTAGGGGAAACGTTTTGCAGTATACTAGGTGAAGAACCTTAGCTTGATACTACGCAATGGAAAAAATAGAAAGTAGCAATAACACACCAAACGTGAAGCGAAAATAAAAGGATAAAGGATAAAGCCCTTGGCGTTGATCAGTCCCTGAGGGAGGCGCCATACATTCGACTTCGTTAAGCATTGTTTGGAGGTGATTGAATGCATATCTGGCCCTTACGATGATTCCCAGTGGCCGAACGATAGCTTGATACTACGCAGTCGAAAAAATAGAAAGTAGTAATAACACACCAAACGTGAAGCGAAAATAAAAAGATAAAGGATGAAGCCCTTGGCGTTGATCAGTCCCTGAGGGAGGCGCCATACATTCGACTTCGTTAAGCATTGTTTGGAGGTGATTGAATGCATATCTGGCCCTTCCGATGATTCCCAGTGGCCGAAAGATGTATCGAGCCTGTGCTGCTACCCTCCCAGACAGGTCTGGTACCAATTTGCCGACATCAGAGCGATGGAAGGCTTGGTGGGCCAATGGCGTGGGGATCGATTCCACGAGTGTATTGCAGAGCATCTAAGACCACTGCGCAACGCGTACCACACGTAGCAAAAATAGAACGTTAAAAACAATTGGTGTAAAGGTAGACGAAAAGCACAAGCGTCAAAACAAGTTGAAAAAGAAGCAAGCGCCAAAGAAAGGTAAGGAATGCAACCAAAGTTGTACATCAAACGAAACCAAAAAAAAAATTCGTAACCTGACGAAACTGTTTACTTCAGAACGTCCGTACCGACATAGATTGCAAGAATGCTTCACTTCATTCCTGGATGCGTTCCGGGAGGTCTAATGAGTACACGAATCCATTTGTGTTCTTTTCTATTACATTCTAGATTCTTCTTTACTGTCCCACCCAGAGCGTTTATTTGTCTTGTTGCTACCCTTTCTTCCTCTTCCATTCATTCATTCTCCTCCTATTTCCTTAGAATCTACGTTTATATCTAGTTCAACCTACGCAGGCCAAACCCATACCTTAGTTCTTCCTCATATAGTGATCTTATGACGAGTTGTCTCGAGACAACGTGGCACGAACCCAGGTGGCAGATGAGGCGTTAATCGCGGACCAGAAGTGACCTTCGTTTCGCTGAGACGCAGATGGATCTAGGAGATCGCCTCTCCGTTTCTGCTCCACCGATTTTGCAAACGCGTTCTGTATCTATGAAGGTGTATTAATGCAATGCGTAAGTGGGTTTGTTCTCGTTCATGCGGATTGTCTTCTACTTGCAGTCAAGTAGCAGAAGGAATATGGAAGGCGATCAGGAGCCGTCTCCAACAAATAGGCCCCATACTCTGAAAAAGACTCTCAGGTTACCCATGAGTGTACCCAGCTCCCATGTTCAGGGATAGGGCAGCTATAACTGGGTATCAAAAAGCTAGACGCAGTAAAATAAACGGACTTCATCCCTTGATCCCGAAAGGGCACCAGATTAGGCGGCATTGGGTAGAACGAGTACGCAGGGGCTGCTAAAATCTCAAGGCCGTTCTAAGCTTCCTTAATGGCAAAAGACTGAGGTGACGATCTGTAACTACAATGCACGCACAAGACAACACCTTCTTCAAAGTCATCATTGAAGGCTTTAATGCTAACACTGGACCTAAAGCGGTGTGAAGAACGTCACTGGGACCTGTAGATTAGAATGGAGCCGCCAGGATGATCGGCTGTCTATGCCGTTCTATACGCCAAACAGTCGAAGATAAGTTTGGCCGGACGCGTAATGCGTATGAATGGTAACCAATGGACAAGAGCTGTTAGTGACTGGATTCCTCGGGATGTCAAACGTACTGCAGGAAGACCACCGACCCGATAGTCAGAGTTCTTCACAAAAACCCTAGATGAAAGATATGATTCTCGACGAGTCCCTAAAGCGAGCAGAACCCACTGGGCTACTCTTGCACGCGATAGGGAAAAATGGATGATTTACTGGCGCCCGCTCGAGAAACTCGACGATCAACGGGACTACAGGTGATTCTGGTGGTGCTCAGCGCGACTTTTGTGTCTACGCGACTAGTCTTACGCTGGAATTCTTAAGCAGAAAGTCATCCATTTCCATAGTCAGCAAAAATAGTTTAGCGAGCAGTAGGTTTCGTTCATTCTTAGGTTTTTCGTGCGAGAAACCAAGTTGAAATTGAAAATGGCCAGGCATTTAGAGTTATTTCTACGTGCTCAAGTTGCTTGATGACGTCCTTTTTTGAAATTTATTTGAAGATCGTGACGTGAGCTAGGAGTGTTGTTTGATATGGTTATAGTGAACAATGGTTTAGACGATTATCCTTCCGTACCTAAAACAGCGACTCAAAGCTTATTAGAATATAAACCGAAAATGTACAATAACGACAGTAATAAATTTAGATTATGATGAAGCCACAACAGTTCCGCCGGTGAAGAAAACTTGGATGGTAACGGAGGTGAGCATTCCTGGTCGCCTTGAAATCGATAGTAGCACACTATGAGATCGGATTCTGCGAACATGGAAAGGATTAAATCAGTTTAACTATTACGACCGATTTTCTCTTGTTTCAATTTTTTAGTGAATTTTATATCGCTCTATTTATTTCGGATGCCTTGCTTTGTTGTATAGTTTCAGTTTTAAATAGAAATTATTAAAGGCGAAAAAATAATACTTGCGAAACCTATGGTAAGAGCACCTTTTAAATTATTTTTTCAAGGTTCAATTTTTATGAACGTACCTAGTTCGAAACTGGAATAAAGTAGCAGTAATATCGTGAATGACTTTCCAGAGACCAGAGGTAGTCGACATTGATGACCAAAGAGTGGTTCGGCTGAAGAGGCAGGTAGACGACGACGATGAGCTGCCATCTGCCTTCAATGTCGGTTGTGCTTTCTAATGGCGTTGTCACTACCATCGTTTGTCGCTTGTTTCTTGTCATTTTACCGGATTTTCTAGTCACAATTGATAGGGAAACTATAACTTTTTGTCCTTACCACTTTTTAAAAACTTTCTCAACTAGTAAGTAGTATTTACGAAACATTCTCGTCCCTGATGGCAAATGAGAAAGCAAAGCTTACATGCCTACTAAAGTTAGAAATGGGCGGATAGCGAAATGTTAGTGGTGCCGGTTACTGCGACCAACGCTCATCTAGTCCAGGCACTTATTCGTCCCTCCCCGGGTCATTAGTGCCATTAAGTTTCATCCCTTCCGGGTCGAGAAAATGGTGCCAAACTTGTCTGCGAGCTGCCCTTTCTCTGCAGTGTGCGTGAGAGCGCCATAGTATGGTTAACTTGGGATTCCAGGGAGAATCGGGTGAACCAGCATTTAATGACATTCGAAGACACATTAGTATATTATAAATAACGAAGACAAAATTCCTCAACCAGATGTTGAATAAACACACAAAACGTTCTAAGATATTCTTGGATGGTGGCTGCGAGGAAACGAATTGAATGCAGTAGTGCTGGGATCTGCAGTCATGTATCTAAGAAAGCAAAAAAAAGTGGTCCACATTTTAAAAATATGGTCTTAGTAGGGTTAATTGAAATGTGATGACGAGACTGCTGAGTACCCTAATAGTCTCCTATGTGAAATTTTGGTCGGAGGAAAGAGCCGAAATCTAATGGAAGAGTTGAAAATGTCCACTTAGCTCACACGTCTAGCATTCTTCACAAATGAAATCGGTGACGAACTCAGTACATTCGGGAATTTCTGAAAAATGAGGTAGACTTATAGGAGTTTTGCGTGTGTTTATGGGTCTTAAGCCTACTTAGTGATCTAGGAACTTTAAAAAAAGCTGAAAAATGTGAATTTAAGGTGTATGAGACGTATGTCGAGCTAAACCAGTTCACCTCTCCATACGACGCGCTCTGGATCATGCTTGTTCAGGTGTCTGCTGTTTTCCTCTGCTATCAGAGCAGTATGTTCGCGTGCAAGGTAAACTTATGGTCGAGTTTTCGCTTTTAATGAAATACCGAAACGTTGTCGGTAACGCATTAAACACCTCTTGTAGCAGAAAAGCAATGCTCGTCTGCTTTTGAGTTCCTTGCTGAATAAAGATACTTCAGCATTCTATTAACTACTGGTTCGAAATGGTAGCATTTGTTATTTATGGTCATGGTGAATTATTGAACAATGAGTTACCGGGACAGTAATTTACCCTTTTTTAAAAGTGCTTCCACCTCACTACATGTACTTACTCGGAAATAGCACACCTCTTAGCACGCACGACTCCATACGAACCGCCAAATCGCAGAGATCGGTCCAGTGAACCTTTGTCGACATCGGAGAGTTGGCAAAGGAATTCGGCAACCACATTGAGCGAGATGTGAAATTAGTTGCTGTATATGTGGTAGTCACCACTGCTGTAATTCAGGAAGAAGATGCTAAGGGGCCTGGTAGCGAATGGGCCGATATTGTCTTGCTGGCTGTTACTACTGGCCAACGTTTTTACTCATCGACATTAACAACAGGTGCAAATTTAACACTGTAGAAGTGCCCATGTTTGTTCCCTTCATAAGAATGCTCGATTCCGCATGGCTGCTTAACAGCAGCATGCGCACGACCGGGAACTGGTTCCACACTGCATTTGCAGAAAAGCAGCATCCGACTTCCATGCTTTCCAATCTCTAAAAAGTTTCCTTCGCGGCGAGTTTTTCACCATTTGCCAAGATTTTGAGCAGCTCTTTGATTCGGGCTGCTGTTATGGAAGTGAGAAGCAATGTCTCTGCGAACCGACTTGATCAATCGACATGGTGTTGCTCTTTTATTGAATTAAATCCTATTGGAACAAATATACAGAGTGAAATAATAATATTAATATCAAAAAAAGGAAAAGGCGTCGAATGTCGTATTAATTTTCTGAGACTGCCTGGTAAAGACCGCAGCACATGATTGTAAGTTACCAGACTCAGATATAGATTTATAAGCACGACATCAGCATCTTGTAGCTCTCCATTAACATTCTGCAGTCCTACATGAGCGCCTGCTGAGCTACTGAGTGGAATTTCGGAAAAATACTGGAAGTAAAGGTCCTCACATGAAAATACGATGATCTTCTCGTAGTCTAAGTAAACGGTGCCCAATGGGTAACTTCAGTGCGATGCAGATATCAATAAAGACTTAATTAGTTAGGTCATTCGACGGCTAACGAGGTTAAAGACGACGAAGATGGAGGTAGTAAACAAAGTAAGTACAATGACGAGACGTAAATGAGGAAACATAGTGCACTATGAAAAACTTAATTAAGATGTCATCTTCCTGTAGTTTCTATGACTCATGAACATTTTAGCAGATGAAAAATGAGAATGTATACATTTTTTTCCGAAAAAGAAGCTCTAGTGGTTAAGAAGCAAGATGAAAATGAAAATTCTGCTTTATAAATAAGTACACAGTGAAGTGGAAATTCGAAAAAGAACTTACAGGTAATGATGCAACGTTTGGGATTCGCACTGTACACGCAATTTTTCGTCACGGTCCCGGACTTTTTGGTTTTGACAATAAAAATTTTTTCTCAGTAAGTAAAAGAATTGTTGGATCATTTCGGGTGTCTAGAGAAAAGTGGTTTTCAAGAGCTAAAAAAATTCATATGACAACATTGGTGACTAAGGTGACACTCCTATAAGAGACTTATGGTTTTGTAGTACAGCGGTTACACGCTAAATATGTGAATGGTCGACTTCTTCGGGTTCGCGTCTTCCCGGCGAAACCTGCTTTCTACGGTAGCGGGTCTTTGACAATGGTTACATGCTTGCAAGCATTCCTTTCATTCGTGTTATACTCCTTGCCTGAAATAGGTCGGGAAGCTCAAAAGTAGCGATACCTTGCAACATTTGCATTTCTAACCCTCCGATGTGCCTCAATTTAAATAGTGGTTTTTCATTTGATGTCATGTCGAATAAACTCATTCCTTTCGGAATAAATTAAGGACAGAGGGCATCTGAAACTTAAAAGAACGCCTAAACCCCCAGACAAAGGTTACCATCGCTTCTATTGTGAAGGTTTCAAACAATCGTTTTCCTATTCGACATTTAGACGTACACACAGCCATTTTGCACCAATTCCTTTTAATAGTTACGACAGTCTCAGTTCACCCTTCGCTAACCAACTCTAATTTGCTGTGCTAACCCCGCATATGAAGCCGGAGGCATACAAGATGTATTTTCTTTGGTGAATTGTACTTGAGTATCGATGTTGCGCCAAAAGCAGTGGCATGAATGAACAACGGTCCAAATCCGAACAGGCTGGAAGGTGACTGGCAACAACGACTCCACTGCTGGATGGGAAGCTTAGAATTATCACTGTGCTTGTTACATGGCAGAGCTATGCCCACGCCATCCAAAGCAAATGCCACTCACAATCAAGTAACACAATTTGTTGATATTTCCAGCGACTGATTGATTCATTGTATGATTCCATGGTTCCTTTTACTTCGTTAGGATTGTTTTGAATCTTCCGTACTTCCGAAATAATTACTTACAAACCTTGTGATTACCTTTATTCCTCATGTAGCACTTCCCAAGACCGACTTTCCACTAACCTCTGCTTTGAATAGTAATTCTCTGTTTTCCTTCGATAAGCAAAGACGAGGTTGATATTTTAGAATTCTACAATATCAACCTCGCCCATTATTTTCCTAGAATTCTACAATATCAACCTCGCCCATTCTTTTCCCAAGTGTCCAATTCAAAAACTTCTATTTCTAAGATCTCAACTAGTAATTTAGCCGGCATGTGTGAACTGACGTGTTCGGTTTCGATGTCGGCTAACACTACCGCTAGCAATGAGTCATCGACAGTGTCAGAAAGGTTGGGTTGATTGACGTGAATGAATTGCTTTGTAACTACACTGTTTCTATGAGATAAGCATTTCCTTAAACGGATCTTAACAGACGTTACAACACCAGGAAAAAAGTATGTAGACTTAACACGTGGTGCTAAAATTGAGAGAAATTATGACATTTGCCTCAATTGTGCTCTTGGAAAAGGGCTTCCTCCATCAAGACCAGAGGTTTCCATCCATGTATCGCTCATGCATACTATCGCAGCAATGACAGAAATGAAACAAGAAAAGAACGTGCTTGTGTCCTCACGGCATGTGAGGACGAGGCATCAGCAATCACCTGTCCCACCCGTCTTACCGTTTATCGTCGAGTGACTCGAGCGAGCGCTAGTAAATATCATAGCTTTCAATGTCGCGTGCATGAGTAGGTCACTCGGTTCTTCTGGCTCTAGGGACTCGTTGAGCATCATTCCTTTTTCTAGGCTCTTCGAGAAGAACTCTAGCTGTCGGGTCGGTTTCTTCCCTTATTTGTGTGACACTGGATACTCGTTACATCTTTTGACGACGCATTTAATAAAGCTCAGTGGTCCTTTATTCTGCTTACGCAGCGACTTAGTTTGTGACACGTACGTTAAGGTGGTGTTCCTTTTTCTTTTTCTTCTAAAGTCAAGTGTTCGTTGTCCAATCCTGTTTAGAATAACTCGAATGAAAAGTTTGTAGACGACAGACAGCCAGCAGGCTGGAGGATAGCAGCGGAAATCGTAGAGGTCATCCTTATTAAACAATAGCCCGGCCCCCTGAGAGTCTTCCACTGAGAAAGGACCTTGCGTTCAGACAGGTAGCGAGTGAAGAGCCGAGCGAGTGTGCTCATGAGGACAAGCGAAAAGTTTCTCAGGTGTTCAGATCTTATCATGCCTTGACCACGCGCTGTTCGGTTTTTCACCGACAAAATAGCACGTCGGATTTCGCAAGGAAAACTGGTGGCACGACATATCCATTATTTCTTATTCCATAGAGGAAATTGAATAAATCTCAGCAGTAATCGCGAATGATTATTTCCATTGCTTTCTGGAAGCTTTAATTGTTCCGTCTGGGGCCAGGGTGCACCCTTCTCCGTATTGTGATTTGCGAAGCTTCAGTGAGCATTTAAACGTCTCAAAAATCAATTTTTTAAACTTCTGCAGCTTCCATCATAACTGCTGCTCTTTTCTCTTTAAGATCTTCTATTATCGTCTGCATGCATTGTTTTGCAAGTTTGGATGTCAGTTCGCGGTTGCCTGCAGCTCGTGCGATTTCAAGCTGGCGTATCATCTCGAGTGTTTCTGGAGATAGACGTCTCTTGGTGACTTTGAGACCCGTAGCATTCATAGCGATAAAGTGAAGATGTTGAATGAGAAGATTGTTTTCTTCGTCGATGTTGACAAGAACGACGTGTTGTCAACAACCGACTGATGAATCGAATAAATCCCTGTTTACGGTGGTTTTGCAACTTGGTTTTTAGAATACGGAGACTTTTTTTACTTTCTGCAAGAAATAAAATCTTGCAAGGAGGCGATGGTATGACTCCGTGTAGAATTTTAGGCCAACAGCGATATTGGCAAGGTAACACCTATTTGCTATGAAGTGGTCCATTTTGTTATGGTACCCTCTACTGCCACGAATTTCCCTATTATGAGGGATCTCGAGCCGGTTAGTCGCGAGGCTACGTGACGCCTCCCCAGGTGGCGAATAGTGGGTTAATCGCGGACCAAAAGCGACCTTTGCTTCCTTGAGGCGCAGGTGGATCCAGGGGATGGACTCCTTGTAATGATTATTTCCATTGCTTTCTGGAAGCTTTAATTGTTCCGTCTGGGGCCAGGGTGCACCCTTCTCCGTATTGTGATTTGCGAAGCTTCAGTGAGCATTTAAACGTCTCAAAAATCAATTTTTTAAACTTCTGCAGCTTCCATCATAACTGCTGCTCTTTTCTCTTTAAGATCTTCTATTATCGTCTGCATGCATTGTTTTGCAAGTTTGGATGTCAGTTCGCGGTTGCCTGCAGCTCGTGCGATTTCAAGCTGGCGTATCATCTCGAGTGTTTCTGGAGATAGACGTCTCTTGGTGACTTTGAGACCCGTAGCATTCATAGCGATAAAGTGAAGATGTTGAATGAGAAGATTGTTTTCTTCGTCGATGTTGACAAGAACGACGTGTTGTCAACAACCGACTGATGAATCGAATAAATCCCTGTTTACGGTGGTTTTGCAACTTGGTTTTTAGAATACGGAGACTTTTTTTACTTTCTGCAAGAAATAAAATCTTGCAAGGAGGCGATGGTATGACTCCGTGTAGAATTTTAGGCCAACAGCGATATTGGCAAGGTAACACCTATTTGCTATGAAGTGGTCCATTTTGTTATGGTACCCTCTACTGCCACGAATTTCCCTATTATGAGGGATCTCGAGCCGGTTAGTCGCGAGGCTACGTGACGCCTCCCCAGGTGGCGAATAGTGGGTTAATCGCGGACCAAAAGCGACCTTTGCTTCCTTGAGGCGCAGGTGGATCCAGGGGATGGACTCCTTGTTTTTGCTGCGCCGATTTGGCACATACTTTCTGTATTTGCTAGGAGAATCCATACATGCGTGTGTGGGTGCGTTCTCGCTTTATGCGGATTGTATTCTACGAGACAATTCGGCCAAAAGCCTGCAATCAAGTGACAAGTATAGGGAGGCGGTTAAGAGTCGCCTCCAACAAATAAGCTCCATGTCCACTCTGGGAGAGCCTGGCACGCTACACGTGGGTATAACTAGCTCCCACGTTCAGAGCCCAGCAAGCTATACGTGGGTATCAAATATGCTAAACACAGTAAAAAAAAAAACGGGCATCATTCCCCTGACCCCGAAAGAGCCCCCAATTTCGCAGCGTTGGGTAGGACGAGTACGGAGAGGATGCTAAAATCTCAGGGCCAATGGAAGCTGCCTGGATCAAGAACTATGGTGACGATCTCTACCTACAACGCACGTACACTTGCATCCGAGTCTTCGATAGTGGACTTGCTCATGCAAGTAAGAATGATAAGGTACGATGTCATCGGCCTGGACGAGACGAGACAACGCCACCCACTCAACGCCATCAATGACAGTGGAGAACAACTGTTCCTCGGAGCATGCGACAGTAGAGGCGTAGGCGGTGTCGGCGTTCTCGTTAACACGAGTTTGTCCATGAACATCGATTCATTCGAACAGCTTACAACCCGAATCGGACGTTTACGATTAAAAAGATGTAGATCAACACCGGCTTTGACAATCTCCGTCGTTTACGCGCCAACATCAAACTATGACGAAGAAGAAGTAGAAGCGTTCTACATGGACTTGGAGAGGTTCTACAGAGAAGACCATACATTCTTGAAGGTCATCATTGGAGATTTCAATGCCAAGATCGGACCAAGAAGATCGTCTGAGGAACGTCACATTGGAACCCACGGATTAGAATGGAACAAATAAGGTGAGCGGCTCTCTGAGTTTATCATGACGACCAAGACCATCCATGGTAACTCGCAATTCCAGAAGCCTCACAGTCAACGATGGACGTTGGAATCTCCCAATGGAGAGTACCATAACGAAATAGACCACATCATAGTAAATAGGAAGTTTTGCCTAACCGATGCCGTGGTGTGCCCATGTTCATAAAGAACGGAATGGTTTCGTTTGCTCCATTCACGCTCAACGGAACGAATATCTCCGAATGGTCCAGTTATGTCTATCTAGGTCGGGAAATCAATATGATGAACGACTTAGCTCCAGAGCTGAGCAGAAGGAAACGAGAGGATTGGAGAGCTTTCAAGAGCATCGAGGATGTAGTGAAGAGAACAAAGAACACCCGACTCCGTGCCCACCTTTTCGACTCAACGGTTCTTCCTGCCCTAACGTATGCGTCAGAAACCTGGTCGCTACGTAAGAAGGATGAAAGATCTCTCAGGGTTATCGAACGCGCAGTCGAAACGACGATGCTAAGAGTATCTTGTTTCACACAAGTAAGGGATGGGATTCGAAGCTCCGATCTACGTCAACGATCGAAAATCAAAGATGCCGTTCTATACGCCGAACAGTCGAAGATGAGGTGGGCTGGACACGTAATGCGTGTGAATGATAACCGATGGACAAGGGCTGTTAGTGACTGGATTCCTCGGGATGCCAGTCAGAGTTCTTCTCGAAGAGCCTAGAAAAAAGATATGATGCTCGACGAGTTCCTAAGGCGAGCAGAACCCACTAGGCTACTCTTCCACACGATAGAGAAAAATGGAGGGTTTACTGGCCGCCGCTCGAGTCACTCGACGATCAACGGGACTACAGGTGATACAGGTGACACGTATAGTTCACATCCTGTGGGAATCACTTGTGTCGTTTACGAATTTTATAGTGAAAAAGCCAGTTTTAATTTTGCTCTATTTTATGAGGCGCACGATGAAGGAACCATTTAAGGTGAAAGCTTAAAGTCCTAAACCTGGGCATAAGGTCGCTCATTAGTTTTTCGTTGCACCCTCGAAGCTCTCTCCATAAAACGCTACCAAATATGGCGAATGTGAACAAAAACGATGAGCAGTACTAACCACAAGCTTCCAATACCTAAAAGCCAATAACCTTCGTTTTCGACCGCTCATCTATGAAACTTTGTAATTCATGGTGTTCACACCTCTAATTACGAATACGCCGCTGAAGAAATTAGAAGCATTTGTAATGATAACTGCAGTTGGATCGAATGAAGGAACCGCTAAGATCCACAAAATACCTCCTACTATGTCAAGTGTAAAAAAGTTGTAATCGGACACCTTGAATAAATGTAGCCTATTAACCTATCTTCAATTGTGTTCAATCAAAAACTGTTCTGTCTTCCGTTGGATAATGCTTGTTTGGACTAGCTTCTGCTTACTGTCATGAAACAAAGAAGGATGTTTTGAGCAAAAAAAAGGCTGTGTGGTTACCGAATGTAATCCCGCTGGTGTTTTCCTACGAAATTTTAAGAAGTGGCGAAGAATGGTTTGGGCGAGCTGATCATGTAGTCGAGCCTTACATGGACCGTTATGTCGTAAAACTACGAGGTCATCATCGTGAGGTCATTGTATAGTTAATGGTTACATTCGTCCTACCCAACGCTGCGAAATTGGGGGCTCTTTCGGGGTCAAGGAATAAGGCCGGTTTTTTTTTTGTACTGTGTTTAGCATATTTAATACCCACGTATAGCTTGCTGGGCTCTGAACGTGGGGCTGGTTATACTCACGGGTAGCTTACCAGGCTCTCCCAGAGTGGACATGGAGCTTATTTGTTGGAGGCGACTCCTAACCGCCTCCCATATACTTCCCTGTCACTTGATTGCAGGCTTTTGGCCGAACTGACTCGTAGAATACAATCCGCATAAAGCGAGAACGCACCCACACACGCATGCATGAATACGCATAGCAAATACAGAAAGTATGTGCTAAATCGGCGCAGCAAAAACAGGGAGTCCATCCCCTGGATCCACCTGCGTCTCTGGGAAGCAAAGGTCCCTTTTGGTCCGCGATTAACCCCCTATCCGCCACCTGGGAACGCGCCACGTAGCCTCGCGACTAACCGGCTCGAGATCCCTCATATGAGGGAGATCCGTGGGATGAATCAATCAGTCGCTGGAAATACCAACAAATTGTGTTACTTGATTGTGAGTGGCATTTGCTTTGGATGGCGTGGGCATAGCTCTGCCATGTAACAAGCACAGTGATAATTCTAAGCTTCCCATCCAGCAGTGGAGTCGTTGTTGCCAGTCACCTTCCAGCCTGTTCGGATTTGGACCGTTGTTCATTCATGCCACTGCTTTTGGCGCAACATCGATACTCAAGTACAATTCACCAAAGAAAATACATCTTGTATGCCTCCGGCTTCATATGCGGGGTTAGCACAGCAAATTAGAGTTGGTTAGCGAAGGGTGAACTGAGACTGTCGTAACTATTAAAAGGAATTGGTGCAAAATGGCTGTGTGTACGTCTAAATGTCGAATAGGAAAACGATTGTTTGAAACCTTCACAATAGAAGCGATGGTAACCTTTGTCTGGGGGTTTAGGCGTTCTTTTAAGTTTCAGATGCCCTCTGTCCTTAATTTATTCCGAAAGGAATGAGTTTATTCGACATGACATCAAATGAAAAACCACTATTTAAATTGAGGCACATCGGAGGGTTAGAAATGCAAATGTTGCAAGGTATCGCTACTTTTGAGCTTCCCGACCTATTTCAGGCAAGGAGTATAACACGAATGAAAGGAATGCTTGCAAGCATGTAACCATTGTCAAAGACCCGCTACCGTAGAAAGCAGGTTTCGCCGGGAAGACGCGAACCCGAAGAAGTCGACCATTCACATATTTAGCGTGTAACCGCTGTACTACAAAACCATAAGTTTCTTATAGGAGTGTCACCTTAGTCACCAATGTTGTCATATGAGTTTTTTTAGCTCTTGAAAACCACTTTTCTCTAGACACCCGAAATGATCCAACAATTCTTTTACTAAAAGCCACTATTTAAATTGCGGCACATCGGAGGGTTAGAAATGCAAATGTTGTAAGGTTTCTCCACTTTTAAGTTTCCCGACCTATTTTAGGCAAGGAGTGTAACATAAATGAAAGGGGCCCTTGCAAGTATGTAATCATTGTCGAAGACCCGCTACCGTAGAAAGCAGGTTTCGCCGGGAAGACGCGAACCCGAAGAAGTCGACCATTCACATATTTAGCGTGTAACCGCTGTACTACAAAACCATAAGTTTCTTATAGGAGTGTCACCTTAGTCACCAATGTTGTCATATGAGTTTTTTTAGCTCTTGAAAACCACTTTTCTCTAGACACCCGAAATGATCCAACAATTCTTTTACTTACTGAGAAAAAATTTTTATTGTCAAAACCAGAAAGTCCGGGACCGTGACGAAAAATTGCGTGTAATCCGTTGGGACAGCGATGCAAGTGAGGCTGCTTCATTCGAGTGATGTCCGTCTCCAGAACATTCAAAGTAATGCGACTAGGAAGATCCACACTGGGAGGACGAACGGCCGTGGAGAATCGTCTTGGCTTGTCGGGTCCTGAAGAAGGCAGAGCCGACGAAACGCTGGTGAAAAAGAGGTTTGCGTCATGCCATTTTTGCTAAATAAAACAAAGAATACAATAATCAAAACTATACCCACCTTGGAGGCCAAGCACCAATTTCATTCCGCTTGAAAGTACCTGGCAAGAATTCTGAACGACCTTAGAAGCAGGTCCTAGAAATCTTCATTTTTGGGGTTGATGTGGGAAATGAATGCTTCGTTTACATTATACCGCCTTCCCTCCTGGTCTGGTGAGCAGACACCACAAACCAAGAGGAAAAGCGATATAAGGAGATAAACGGAACTCTCTAAGCCGGTCGATTGATAGATAGATGCCTCTGCTTCAGCGCATGAGTAAGCTGGAAAAGCAGCCATGGAGAGGACACGGTGGATGGTCGGCGACTGAATAGCAGTCCATGCGCATCGTTTCAAGAGTGGGCGTGGCGTGTGCACTGTACAGGCATGGAAATGGCTGGAATGGCACTCAGTCGATGCATTGAGTGATCAAGGAGTGCCTAGGGCATGGCTGCGTACGACTAGAGACGCAGAGGGGTCCGATGCGTCTTGGCGAATCAATGGCTACCATGGCACCGCAAGAACACAAACGGGGGATCAAGTCGATCGATTCGCGGTGCTGAATAGTTCTGGTGTATGTGGCTTCGATACTTGGAGGGCTCGTCTTTACAAGTTGTGGCTCCCTAGGATCCCGAGCTTAGCTTGGTCCAAGGTCAGCTGCTGGTCGTCACATTCACAGGGCAGTCGTATCCCTTGTGGATCAGGGCGAGAGGTGTACAAAACTATGATCTGTAATTGTAGGAAACACCATCCACTAATGACTTCTATAAACTTAGGTCGGAGATTTTGAGATACGGACAAAATTCGATACCTCAGCCAAGCTTCGAACTCGAGACTACACAACATGCGGATGCTACCCACTAAGCCAAAGAGGAATTAAGGAGGAGCTCATCTAAGCATTTCACTACACGCACCGTTTTCACCTAACTAATGTGTGGAATATACTCCCCTAAGGATACAGACGACGGTTTTATGAGTTCGCAGTGTGTACCTGATCTTTTGTAGAGTGCGTGGAGATGAATGCATAGGCGAAATGGATTGACCACTCTGCGTCCGTATAAAAGAACAATTTACCGGGAGACTTAAACGAAACGCTCCAATAGGCACGCACAAGGCGCAAAGACATAACGAAGAGGACTTTGAAATAAAAGTTGCAAATATCGCACAGAAATCGAAGATATCTGAGCGCAAAACTACTGAAGCGTTTTGGATACGTCCGGAACGAACGGCATAGGGTCTGTCCCCGATCGCTGTTGACCTCACCCTATACCTCAACCTGCTTTCTTGACCTGAGCCAGGGACATTTCTCACCTATGTAGGACACTATAGGGCTGGTGGTCAACAGCAACCGGAGGATCCATAGAAGCAAAACCATGAGTGTATGTACATACATACGTACGTACATGTTGATTAATCACGCCGAGGTTAAAGGAAAGCAGATTTCTGAAAAACGGCGAGCGTTCAGAAGAAGCTGCTTACTACACGATGGAAAATTGTATGCTGTGATTACGAAAGTGCATGACGGAGTAGGTGATGTGCCAACATGAACTTCCCAGGTTCTAAAGAAGGCGAAGTTCGCCGAAACTTCAGCCAGTATTGATAGAATTTGGTTATTGAAAAGGTAGTGCGTGCTTAAGAATAGAACGCTGACCTATTTAATGCATATTTATGATTAATGATGATGCTTGGAAGAAGGTTTGTCTCAGGGTAATGTGGATCGGAAAAGGAAGAAGACACGGGAAACAAAGACAAGAATATGGCAAAATTTCCATTGAAATTGAATGGAATTCCTTCTGATAGTATGTTCTGAAGGTTGTGCGAAGACCACAATTCTAGGTGACTTCTCCTCACTATTGAAAAGATCTCGAATAATCAGTCAGGCACAGCAGGTCCAATGAAATATTAGAACGCTTTGAAACTGAAAAAGAAATACACAAAGTGGTGTCCGTCAGTTAACATTTCACTCGCGCACTTCTTTTTTCTTTTGGCCCTTTCTAAAGTTGTATTACATAACATTTTATGCCGTTCGAGGTTCGCAAATTCGAACATTATCAAAGTGTCGGTTGTTCAAAAAGGGAAAGCTAGATGGTTGCAACAGGATTACCGACCGCAGCCATCGAACAGAACACCTTTTCCACTACAATAATCCTTTTTCTAAGTAATTACGCCATACAAAAATCCTTACTTATAACTTGTAGCTCAGTAGTTTATGCAAGCAGTAAACTGGAAGCCATAGGTGACAAAAGTAAAGTGACACACATCGTAGTGGACTACTCAAAGTTAACGGCTGATCGATAAAGCGACCAACAGGAATGCTTTTAGTGTCCTAGAAGTTAGGTCGTAGAGATGGAAACTGCAATTTTACTCGTACAATTCGTATTCTTGTGGACCGTGAAATTGAATGGGAGAAGTATGCATAGAAGAGTTGTCCTTAGCTTCGCTTGCACCAGAGTGGCGAAACGAGTGCTATTGTTATCCGTACACGTCGCTGTGGATTCTGACTACTACATTCTCTCCAGATATCTAGTGTACTAATCGCAAGAGTTTACTGAACCCACAGGTATTGCCACTGTTCTCGAAGAACAGTAACTGAAACAAAACAAGCAACGCAATCGTTAAGCGACGATAACTGGCAGTGTTGAAGAACAGTGAACACACTATCACGGCCGCCACGCGAATCCAAATAACACCACTTTCCACCATCATTTAAGGTGCAACTGGGGAGAAAGGCCGACAAGACCTCGAGCCATAGCTGAAGCCACTTGCGAACAGGCTTGTATTCAATGGATGACGGTTGCAAAACAATGAAACGAGTGCGAGGACTAGGTGCTATACCTAAGGACGAGCAATCAGAGTAGTTGGATGGGTACAACCAATTTGTCTGCATGCAACTCTTAACTATTTAATTCTTTTTCACGCTTTATCATACCAGCTTAACGAAGCTTTTGGCCGAAATAACGGTTAGGATTTTATCTCTGTACATTGAAGAACATCCCTTTGAGCAAATAGGGACATATGCATACACATATGGAACGCCCACAATAGTTCACCGCCTAACTACAACTGGAGAATTGTTTCTATGCATTAAATGGCTGGTGGTCAACAGCAACCGGAGGATCCATAGAAGCAAAACCATGAGTGTATGTACATACATACGTACGTACATGTTGATTAATCACGCCGAGGTTAAAGGAAAGCAGATTTCTGAAAAACGGCGAGCGTTCAGAAGAAGCTGCTTACTATACGATGGAAAATTGTATGCTGAGAATATGAAAGTGCTTGGCTGAGTAGGTGATGCGCCAACATGACCTTCCCAGGTTTTAAAGAAGGCGGAATTCGCCGAAACTTTAGCCAGTATTGATAGAATTTGGTTATTGAAAGGTCGTGCGTGCTTAAGAATAGAACGCTGACCTATTTAATGCATAAACAATCAGATTGGAGAAAAACGACTACTAAATCAGCCAACTGCGCTCAAGAGGTTTGAGAACACGAAAAATTGATTTATTGAATTAAATTGAAAACCTTAATCAACTTGAAGGATTTTTAAGTAATAGAGCTTCCACCGAATGAGCTGCAGTAGGTGCACACGGTATAAAAATCGGAGTTGTGCATAGAATGGTAAAGCCAAACCACTATTGTCAGAGGTTTTTTTTTACGAAAAACAAATTCCTAAGTGATTAAAAGTACCATTGGACTTTATGCCTACCGACTTCTACCTGTCGCTAGGTTACCACGAAACATTGCTTAGCCCAGGTGTGCATCCAGTCACGTCTAACGATAATTAATGAAGTCGGATGCATGACGCATCTTTCATCCACGCCGGAAGGTTTATCCTTTTTGTTTAGCTATTTGGAGACTCCATCGTAAACTAAAATTCCGTTATGAGTACTCACCAGGCTCACAACTTTTGGGTGCCCTACGAATTCACGAGAACAACAGGTATCTGGAGGCAAACGTAGGTAAGAAATTGATTCGTTTTCATTTAGTGGGAAATGATGGTTGGAAGAAGGTCACTGAAGCTGAATGGAATTCCTTCTGATAGTATGTTCTGAAGGTTGTGCGAAGACCACAATTCTAGGTGACTTCTCCTCACTATTGAAAAGATCTCGAATAATCAGTCAGGCACAGCAGGTCCAATGAAATATTAGAACGCTTTGAAACTGAAAAAGAAATACACAAAGTGGTGTCCGTCAGTTAACATTTCACTCGCGCACTTCTTTTTTCTTTTGGCCCTTTCTAAAGTTGTATTACATAACATTTTATGTCGTTCGAGGTTCGCAAATTCGAACATAATCAAAGTGTCGGTTGTTCAAAAAGGGAAAGCTAGATGGTTGTAACACGATTACCGACCGCAGCCATCGAACAGAACACCTTTTCCAATACAATAATCCTTTTTCCTGAAGTAATTGGTCGGAGACCGAAAAGCTGCACGTTGGGACATCTTCGCCAAAGACAATGAAAACGGGCACCACACGAAGTGTTATGCGCTTCGTGTTCCTCGAAGAAGCCGATTACTCTATGAGGAAAGTGGATGCTAAGTAGGCGCGAAATAATGGACGATATGTATGAAACACGCTATGGTGAGGTGATGCTGAAAGCACCTCGTATCATTTAACTGCTTATGCACTGCTCTCTCTTACGACGACCATCCAAAATTTTACATGACATATAGCTTCAAGAATAACGGGAGTACCATCAGATGAGGCTAAAACTATGTACCCTTGCTATCACACTGTACCAGTAAGATAGAAAAGTTACTGTGAGTATCTCATGCCATCACAAATGTAGGGGAAACGTTTTGCACTGTACTATGTGAAGAACCTTAGCTTGATACTACGCAATCGAAAAAATAGAAAGTAGCAATAACACACCAAACGTAAAGCAAAAATAAAAGGATAAAGTATAAAGCCCTTGGCGTTGATCAGTCCCTGAGGGATGCGCCACACCTTCGACCTCGTTAAGCATTGTTTGGAGGTGACTGAATGCATATCTGGCCCTTACGATGATTCCCAGAGGCCGAACAATGTATCAAGCCAGTGCTGCTACCCTCCCAGACAGGTCTGGTACCAATTTGCCGACATCAGAGCGATGGAAGGCTTGGTGGGCCAAGGGCGTGGGGATCGATTCCACGAGTGTATTGCGGAGCTTCTAAGACCACTGCGCAACGCGTACCACACGTAGCAAAAATAGAACGTTAAAAACAATTGGTGTAAATGTAGACGAAAAGCACAAGCGTTAAAACAAGTTGAAAAAGAAGCAGTCGCCGAAGAAAGGTAAGCAATGCAACCAAAGTTGTACATCAAACGAAACCAAAAAAAAAATTCGTAACCTGACGAAACTGTTTACTTCAGAACGTCCGTACCGACATAGATTGCAAGAATGCTTCACTTCATTCCTGGATGCGTTACAAAATCAACTACATCCGCTTCCGACAACTGAAAAAATCGAGCACAAAGACTGCAATGAGAATGTCGTTCCATAAACAAAGACGGTACCAGTCAGCCTTAAGAACTGCTCGAACGAGCGTCACAACAACTTGGGCAGTCGTCTTCAGCAGCCGATTGCATCCGATAGCGACGTCAAGTCTGAACCGTAAGTGGAACAGTTGAAACAGAGAAATAAAGAGAATAACGGCAGAAAACTTGAAGGACAACTGGAAACTAATTCACCTTGAGCACGGTCGCCAGCAGAATCGAACCACAGAGTGGAGATTACGAATGGAGTTTCTGAAAACACTGCCATTTCACTAAAAATATCCCATAAATCGCAAAACGGCGCCACGTTTAGTTATGTTCAATTTAAAAATCGCACCACGAAATCATCAGTTCATTTGTGGAATTGGTCAATGAACTGTAACCAGCACAACATGTGAAACTGGTTGTCATTAGAAGAGTGACAATAGCTATAATATGGTAAAATCAGATATTTTAACGAATTTAAGTGAAATCAATAACATTGATGAGGCGAAGAAATTCTTTTACGATACGGTTCGTGGAGCGATTCTGTAGTCACACCAGACGCGCGCTGTCTCTATTCTTCGACGTTGTGGTTTTCAGGACAGGAATCACCTAAGTTCCACGAACACGACCCGATTCAGATCGTCCGCCGTTTTCCCATTTCATAGGGTTTTGCTGAAAAATCACCCGTGGAATGTTTTAGTGTGCACGTTAGTTTTCTGTGCTGAACACCTCTCTAGTGATTCTAAGTGGAGGCGTTTCTGGTTTCTTAAAATCACAGCAAAGGAGCTTTGTAGATTTTTCAGAGATAATCGAAATATGGGCAACATGCGAGTTGATATGAGGCTCTACCGACGGCGAGAAAGTCTGCCTCAGGTCGTCACCACCACAGACAATTGCCGCCCTTGTGGATGAGAGGAAGATTTGCCACCATGCGACTACTTTAATACCAGGACGATTGTCGTTCCTACTATTGGTTTACTCTTAGCTCGGCTTCCTTATGGAAAAACCGAACTGCTTCTCAGCTTGGGACACCCTGCCAGGGGATGAATCAGCCGCTGTATATCGCAGCCCGACGCCGTGGAACACATCCTTGCTCCTCTGTATCTATGAAGGTGTATTAATGCATGCGTAAGTGGGTTTATTCTCGTTTATGCGGATTGTCTTCTATGAGTCAATTAGGGCAAAAGCTTGCAGTGAAGTAGCAGAAAAGGATATGGAAGGCGGTCAGGAGCCGTCTCCAACAAAGAGGCCCCGTGTGTACTCTGAAAAAGACTGTCAAGTTACCCATGAGTGTACCCAGCTCCCATGTTCAGGAGTAGGGCAGCTATAACTGGGTGTCAAAAAGCTAAACGCAGTAAAATAAACGGACTTCATCCTTTGATCCCAAAAGGGCCCTAGATTAGGCGGCGTTGGATAGGACGAGTACGGAGGGGCTGCTAAAATCTCAAGGCCGTTCTAAGCTTCCTTAATGGCAAAAGACTGATACTGGATGTGCGGGTCCCAGCATAATTTGCACTTTTGTCAGAGTTTTGCTGGTTTAGCTATTGTATTTCCCCCGAGTCCCACGGTCACCTAGGTGCAAGTATTTCCCAGGTCGTCACCATCGCGGACGGTCGCCGCCGTTGTGGATTAGGGGGAGGGGGGATTTGTAACTGTGCGAATGGTTTAATAGCAGGTCGGCGGTGAGTCCTGGTATTAGTTTACTCTTAGCTGGGCTTCCTGGCGGACACGTCGAATTTTGCGGCGATAGAGACATTTTTTGCAATTTTCCCATTTGTATTACTGTCATGTTGTCGACAGTGGTATCATCCTACGCTGCTACGAGTTTGCTCGTTCATTCGAGGGGCTGTTTGAAATGCGCGGGATAGAAATCGTTTGGAAGGAGAGATACAAATCAATGAACACTTTGATAAGGGTTTTATTCTGGCTTTTTGTCGCTTAAACTCACTATTCTTATGGCAGCAACACAAATATTTTGTTTTGAAAGAACTTTGAAAAGAAAATGGAATATTCTGGTAAATAATGCAGCTCAGTCGGAATTAATCTCAGGCAGCACATTCATTCGTGATTCGGAGCTTCTCTGTGGAGAGTTGCACTAGCAACTGCTGCATTTGGGAGCGCCATCAAGTTGTACGCATGCCTTCAATTTCATATCGTAGCTTCACTCGCCGATTGTTCGAAAGTCGTAGGATTGTTCCTCTCTCCGCGCTCCTCGTACTAGATCTGGTTTCCTCGGTACTCATGGTAGAGCTTTTCCCACTTCCACTCTGACCGCTGGTCACAATGTTTTAGTTAAAGTCTTGAAGAGTGTTAAACAGTATAATAGAACCAAAAAAAAGACAGGATTAGAGCAGCTCTTCTATCGTACTTTCCACTTCCTTTTAAACGATGAAAAAAGTATATTTAACCCAAATTGACCCGCTAGCACTTCGTCTTTTAATAAATTCGTTTGGTTTCATATGTCCAGAGTTCTCATGGTTTAAAAAAATAAGAAACCAAACATTGAAGAACCTTTCTCCAGCAACGTTGATGCATTCCCCACAGGAACGGTTGGTCGTGGTGTTGTCGAATCCAGTACGCCATCAAATGCACACATCTTATTTATACAAGAGATCTAAATCGGTCATTCCTGGTAATACATTTTTACAACCACAATGATGCTGAGATATTTGCAAAACTTCGACCAGTAGTTGTTTGCAGTGGGGAACGAACACGCTATTATCCTTTTGGAGGGCTAATGCTTTCACCACCACGCTGTGCGGGTCCTTCGTTTCGTCCGTCTCTCAGCTAGTTTTCTATCGATCAGTGCCATCAGCAACATTGTAGCAGGCAGCAAATGAAAAGTACATTTTTAATTCACAGTGCTGTTCATCGTTGTTCTTCCATGCAGTGTATCCCTGAGAACATTAAAGCTACACAACATCGTCCTTAAATATGGGTGGCAATGGAGAAGATACGCATGCTGAAGCGTTTCGAGCGTATGTTGTGAAAAACACTTGCCGCTTACTCATGGCATCGTGTTTGAAAGGTTGATGACGCACCTTAGCCCTCTTTGGTTTACTTAAAGCACGATTAGTTTGTTGTTCGATCTTACCGAAAGGTTCCACAATTGGAGAGTTCTACTTCGCGCCGAAGTTCTTTGTTGTCAGGGTTGTCGGCTAGTCGAAATCTTATGAGCTGTTACGGTAATCTAATTCACTTCATTAACACATTCGTAACAGTGAACGCTGCTCATGATGCTTAACTGGTGGGAAATAAATTTTTTTTCAAACACTGAAGAAATGTGTATCACGTGGTTGTTGGTTCGTTCTAACCCACCGGGTTTACAAATCCTTCTGTCTCTCCTGGGTCACCCAATTTGGTGCCTGCCCAACTTGTTTGGGAGGATATCAGTGCTGATTTAGTACATCGATGAACAACCGACAGTCATCATGGAGGCCAGATATGCAATTAGTCGCATTTCTTAGACCATACTTAGTGAATTCGAGTGAATGTTGCATCTCTCAGGTATTGATCTCTGCTTATATCAAATCGTGTTGTTTGAAGGAGAATCGTTACCATTAAGTGAACGAGCATGCGATAGACCAATTTTCTCGATTGAGCTATTGGTAACTATCGGAAAGTAGAAGTAGTAGACTTAGTAGTAGCGTATGCCTCAGGGATATGGTGAGCACCTGTGAGCTCCCTAAAATGGTGAGCTGAAGATTCTATTGAAGAGCAGGCATGATCAACACCGAACATGTTAAACTATAATCCAAGGTATGAACGCTGTAGTGTTCATAAATCTCGGGCGAAATGGGCGATAAGAACACTGGCATGCATTTTCAGTTTAATCGGTTGCAATGTTTTTCATCGCCCACTGTATACATTCTCTTAATATCTAAGCCAGTGGCTATCAAAATAGAAAAGATAGGGCATTTTCGCGCTTGCTAACTTGCAAAGAAACACCCTTTCGATCGAGCTCATTTTTCGACGATGAAACAACCTATAGATAAACCGCTTGGCTTGGATCAATCCGTGAGGGATGCACCATGCATTCGACTTAATCAAGCATTGTTGGAAGTGATTAAATGCATTTCTGACCTTTGCACTGGCTCGCGATGGCCTACCAATGGATCGAATCACTCTTACTATTCTCCCAGACAAGTCTGTTAGCAATTTGCCAATCTCGAAGAAAAGCAAGGCTTAGTTAACCTTCTGCGCGGGAATCGATCTCACGTGTATTGCTGAGCGCGTCCAAGTACTTCGAGGTTTAAACAAAACATTCATCGAGACACAGCCGTCACATTTAGAACCAGGGATTCACTTAATTTCTTCAAATGATTGTAGTGGTTGCTCAAACGAACTGCTAACTATCTTACAAAGCATAGCAGTTAAAAAGTGTTGGCGCATGATGACACAAAGGTGGCTTAGGGAAAATCAAATGACTAAAACGAATAAAACAACTGAATTCTTGAGGACGAAACGAAACATCGAACAAGGACCAACAAGAACCTAGATCGATTTTTGAAGAACCTTATTCGCCATATCAAAAACGCGACTTGTTATAAGCAGAGTTGCAGTGGCTAAAAAAGAGTAAAAAGATAAAAAAAATAAAGCTCTCGGCGTTGTTCAATCCATAACGGATGCTCCATGCATTCGACTTCATTAATTACCGTTGGATGTGAAAAAATGCACATCCGGCCTTTACAATGACTCGCGGTAGCCTATCAATGTACCAAGCAAGTGATGTTATAGTCCCAGAAAAGTCTGGTACCAATTTGCCAAACCCGGAGTGATGGAACGCTCGGTGAGTCCTTGGCGAGAGAATCGATCCTATGTGTATCGACGGTCGCCTCCGACCACTGCGCTACACGCACCCATAGCAAAAAGAAAAGTCACAGAATTAAGCGGGAGAAAAACACAAACAGCTTTTAAATTAACATACGGATAACCAACGAAAAGCCACAAATACGCACGGGATTGTCATCATGTTCTAGTGGAAATTAATAATAGAGCGTAAACGCGGAAACAGCATTGCGATGCGTTTATTTCCGTATACACCGCACAGTCCAATGAAACTGCCACAAAAATGAAGCACAGCTTCAAATTAGGCTTAAAGGATAGAGCTGTCTAGATCAATTCCTGGAAGATGCAACATTCACTCGATTTCACTAAGCATGGTCAAATGCGACTGATTGCATATCTGGCCTCCATGATGACTGTCGGTTGTTCATCGATGTACTAAATCAGCACTGATATCCTCCCAAACAAGTTGGGCAGGCACCAAATTGGGTGACCAGGAGAGACAGAAGGCTTAGTAAACCCGGTAGGTTAGAACGAACAAACAACCACGTGATACACATTTCTTCAGTGTTTGAAAAAAAATTTATTTCCCACCAGTTAAGCATCAAGAGCAGCGTTCACTGTTACGAATGTGTTAATGAAGTAAATTAGATTACCGTAACAGCTCATAAGATGTCGACTAGCCGACAGCCCTGACAACAGAGAACTTTGGCGCGAAGTAGAACTCTCCAATTGTGGTACCTTTCGGTAAGATCGAAGAGCAACCTAATCGCGCTTTAAGTAAACCAAAGAGGGCTAAGGTGCGTCATCAACATTTCAAACACGATGCTATGAGTAAGCGGCAAGTGTTTTTCACAACATACGCTCGAAGCGCTTCAGCATGCGTATCTTCTCCATTGCCACCCATATTTACGGACGATGTTGTGTAGCTTTAATGTTCTCAGGGATACACTGCATGGAAGAACAACGATGAACAGCACTGTGAATTAAAAATGTACTTTTCATTTGCTGCCTGCTACAATGTTGCTGATGGCACTGATCGATAGAAAACTAGGTGAGAGACGGACGAAACGAAGGACCCGCACAGCGTGGTGGTGAAAGCATTAGCCCTCCGAAAGGACAATAGCGTGTACGTACGTGCTAACATTCAAGTACGTGCTAGCATTCGGTTCTTTTTTGATTGAACTCTCAGTTGAAAAGACAACACTGGCATCGATGACGGACAAAAGTTTTGAGATATCATGTCTTCTAAGCTGCACTCCCCTAAGGGCAGTCCAAGAAAATTAGTGCTCTGTAAGATTCCCACGACTTCAGTAAGATTCATCTTTACTCTCCATATCCACAAACTTAGTTATAACACAAAAGACCGACTTTCTATAAACCTCGGCATATGTAGATAATATATATATTTATTTATGATCTTATAAACTGATCTTCTTTAGCTGCTGCGAGGTTGGTATAGGTCTTCGTTGTCGTTGTTGTTGTTGTTGGTCGATGGCTGACGTTTCGGCGATTTCGCCTTCCTCAGAGCCTGGACGTATTTATATTAGAATACTTTGTTTTTTCGGTGGAAAAGGCTAAAGTATTAATGAAGATCAAACATTTAAGTAGATGGTGGGCTCAGATGTTACGGTCAAATGTAGGTCTACACCATATTGAACAGAAAGGCTACTCACCTTGGTGTTACGAGTGGGACTGGCCCACGTGCTGTTCATATGGGGTCGCGAGCAAGACACACCCCCGGGGTCAAAATATCATTCTGAAATAAGGCGCCAGGTCACGTGTGATAGTGAGGCATTCGTCTTTCCGGTTCATCTTTGGATTTCTGAAATTTATCAAAAAGTCAGTCATCGACCAACAACAATTTATCC
>MQTX01000189.1:732864-759390 GCA_009735665.1 Angiostrongylus cantonensis | reverse complement strand
TCACCACCACATGCATTCGCAGCCCCTGCGGATCTGAGGTAGATTTGCCACCATGCCGCTAGTTTGATACCACGACGATGGTGGACCTTGGTATTTCTTCACTCGTAGCTGGTTTTCATGATGTAAACGCCGGACTCCTTTTCAGCATGGGATACCCCGCACAAGGGATAAATCCACCAGCTAGCTACACATCGCAACTAGACGCTCAGGGATACCTCCCTGCTACAATAAGAGTTTTTAAACCATTAAGAGATTTCCCATTAATCAGGCAAACTTTACCGATGAAAATTCGCCGACACGATGTTTTCCGTGGACCGGTTCAAAACGACTGATGTTGTACGCCTATCATTGCAGCTACCAAACGACTCAACGATCGTCGAAGAACGGCCGCCAACTCTGACATTGAAAAGCAGACCTCATTTGTTGACGACATTCCCTACTTTCTACGACCGGTTCGGACGAAAAATAGAGAAGTTGATCGAACTGCAGGACTCTCCTCCAAGCACAAGAAATCGTATGATATGACCAACGTCGAACTGAGAATCTTTAGCGGCGAACGAGAGAATGAACGATCAATTCGCCAACACGTATCGTTGGAATTCCGCCAAAACACTTCGAACAAAAGCGATAACTGTGTAGGAATAAGAATAACACTGCAGAGGAAGTAACGCTTTAACAGCAAAACGAAAACAAGCACTGCTCAAGAAACACCGATGTTGCCCGTCGTCGTCTCAAAGACGACATTATGGAACATGGTCGCTAGATCTTCTGCAAATACGAAGGTACACTTCTTCTGGCACGAAATTTTCAAACTCTCCAATGTAAGAAAAGCGAAATACACAGAGAAAATTATCAGAGATGGATATTAAGGAGGTGCAATAAAGTTGTAATGAATAATTGAGAATTTTGCTTTGACCGGAATTTGTCAGAGTCCAATGGGAAGAGAAACAAAAACGATAGAATTTTTTTATTTACTGGCTATGCCTTTTTTACGACAGCATAAGACGTGAAATACGACCACAACGATGCTGAGATATTTGCAAAACTGGACTGCAGATATCCCGTGACTGAACAGTCGCCCTGCGAAGGCTGAGAGCGCAGGGTACATATCCGATACTACATAGAGTATTCTTTCTTTGATGAGCCTTACACGAGGTTGATAATAAGAGATGGAGGAGAGAGAGAGACCGAGATATATACAAGAGGAGACATTCGAGGAGATGGACCGCTAATGAAGACCTGACTCGACACGAAGGCGAAGCCGCCACATCGAGACGAAGAACGAGCGTGGTCCATCGACTCGGATCATCGGCTCTGATGAAGACGAAGACGTCGAAACGTTAGCCGATAATAAATATTATTATCAACCTCGTGTTAGCTCATCAAAAAAAGAATACATATTGATTAAGCACATCGAGGTTCAAGGAAAATCGGTTTCGAAGCATTACTATGTATATCGCAGCCCGACGCCGTGGAACACCTCCTTGCTCCGGTTAGTCGGTGAACTGTCGGGAGGTCTAATGAGTACACGAATCCATTTGTGTTCTTTTCTGCTACATTCTAGATTCTTCTCTACTGTCTCCATAGCAATCCCAATCTGCCGTTAAAGTGAAGGAGAACAAAATTTACACACTAATCGATTAACGACATCCTTACCAAAACGTAAGCTAAGCTTTAGACTCCTATTGAGAAGGGGCTTCTTCAACTACGAGTTTCCATAAATGGTTTTGTTCGTCATAATAGACTCAGACAGCCGATCATCCTGGCGGCTCCATTCTAATCTACAGGTCCCAATGTGACGTTCTTCACACCGTTCTTTAGGTCCAATGCTAGCATTAAAACCTTCAATGATGACTTTGAAGAAGGTGTTGTCTTCTCTGCAGAATTTGCGCAAGTCCATGCACAAGGCTTTGATTTCATTGTTACACCTTGATGACAAGAACGCCGACGTCGCCGACCCTCTGCTGTCGCATGTGCCGAGGAACACTTTTTTCAGGTGTCACAGACGATGTTGAATTGATGGTGTCTCGTCATCTTACTTCGACGACGATGTACTTTATCCTTCTGGTCTACATGACAAAATCTTCTATCGAGACTCAGATGCAAGTGTGCGTGCATTGCAGGTACAGATCGTCACCTCAGTCTTTTGCCATCAAGGCAGCTTAGAACGGCCTTGAGATTGTAGCAGCCCTTCCGTACTCGTCCTACCCAACGCCGCCGAATCTAGGGCCCTTTCGGGATCAAGGAATGAAGTCCGTTTATTTTACTGCGTTTAGCTTTTTGACACCCAGTTATAGCTGCCCTACTCCTGAACATGGGAGCTGGGTGCACTCATGGGTAACTTGACAGTCTTTTTTAGAGTATACATGGAGCCTCTTTGTTGGAGACGGCTCCTGACCGCCTTCCATATCCTTTTCTGCTACTTCACTGCAAGCTTTTGCCCTAATTGACTCATAGAAGACAATCCGCATAAACGAGAATAAACCCACTTACGCATGCATTAATACACCTTCATAGATACAGAACGCGTTTGCAAAATCGGTGGAGCAGAAGCAGAGAGGCGATCTTCTAGATTCATCTGCATCTCAGCGAAAGGAAGGTCACTTTTGGTCCGCGATTAACGCATCATCCGCCACCTGGGTTCGCGCCACGTTGTCTCGGGACTAGTCGTCATAAGATCACTATATGAGGAATTCCAGTGGTATAAATGTACTACTATAGCAAAATAGGTTTAATCGCTTAAATCTTAGATTCTTCGCGATGTGATATCCAGAACCACAAATCAACACGGGAATGCACTTCGTCAAACGTTCTACTTCATATGCCGTATTAGAGATCTAACGTTGCTACAAAAGCAAAAAGTAGTCGTTTCAGAAAGTGTTACGCCACAATTGAGCTGCTCTACTTTTAATTTTGCCCAGTTTTTTTCCATCATTCTGAGGACTAACACAACTTTCGTAAATTCTCAAGCGATCACATTAAATGTGATGCTGGATATCTGATACTGAAATAGCCAAACATTACCAGATAGCAGGAGCGTCAGCACAAATTCCATCTGTAAAGAGTTCTATTGATTGGCGTATCTTTTTCCCCAGTGATATAGAGATAGCTTTCTTAGGCGCTCATCGGTTTATGAACCTCGACAGCTCACGGAAATTTGATTTGCCACAGAATTCTCCGCAACTTGGCGCCTCTGAAGTGACTTTAATGCTGGATGGGCTTCCTGGTTGAAGCGACGAATTAGTCTGATTAATTCAACGAAAATCGAGAAGAATTCTTCTATGCATTGTTTTCAACACTGTCAACATCCAAAACATCGAAAGGATGGGTAAACCAGAAACCATGTCGCTTACAAATCTTCTTGTCACCCATTCTTAGCTCAAAAAATTGTACCTTGCTTCCATGCATTTCCAGAGCACATGCTGCTCTATCGATGCTTAGAACATGCGTGTCCTCGAAACATACTAGTATTTGTGGATCAACCAGTCCAAATAAGGTTAGCCAGGTACCAAGTTCGCATCATAAAGGATAAAGGATAAAGCTCTCGGCGTTGATCAATTCCTGAGGGATGCGCCATGCATTCGACTTCATTAACTATCGTTGGAGGCGATTGAATGCATATCTGGCCTTTACAATGACTCGCGGTGGACTGCCGATGTATCGAGCCAGTGTTGCTATCCTCCCAGACAAGTCTGGTACCAATCTGCCGGCCCCGGAGGGATGGAAGGCTTGGTGGGCCATGGGCGCAGTTCACTTGCGCGCCGTAGTGGCGCCTCCAACCCCTGCGCCACACATGCCCTTAGTTGGCAGCATACGAAAAATTAAGGTTTCGTTTGGCCTGCGTAGGTTGAACTAGGATTTCGAGAGTACTGAATGCATCACGACGGCTAATATTTCCAGCAAATCCAAGGTGTAACATATTTACGCTGACACACACCAATTGCATATAGGAGACTCCTGAATATTTCGAAATATTGAGCAGTTTAGTAGTAAAAGATCGAGGCGCTCATCAATCTCTCGTCTATGATTACTTCATTCTTAAAACGCTCCCAAGTAGAAGGGATTTATGAAATGAAAGGTAAGAAATTCCCTTCCACTTCGTAAATCATTTCTATAGAAGCAGCAACGGTTAAAATCTACTCATTAGAGCACGTTTGTTTTGTTAACAAACAATATCTATTTGCAAATACAAAGCACCACAAAGCCAGAAATGGAAGCGAGAATCACCACAATTAAAATCTAGCAAAGGTGCTACCCGACTATCGCAATCAAGGCGAAGAGTAAATCGTTCTGCTGAGGCAACAGGGCACACACACTAGGATTCTCAGAGAGTTAAGCAGAGCATGCCTTGCCCAGATGACGTAAATGATGCCGCTCGGTATTGCAGCTTGCAGAAACCCCATGTCCTCCAACACTACAACGGATAATTTCATCGACGACACACATGATCTCACCACAGAATAAAACTACTTTAACAGTGCTTCACTTTAGAGGATTTAAGTATTTTCTTGGCACTAAAGTTCTGAGAGCAGGCTACTGCTTTGGAAAACTGTTAGTTATTTGAAATAAAATGGCCGTAATTTTACAGTAGATTCTTTCCATACAGCACATCAATATCTCGGAGAATCGAACATATCAATGAGAGAGCTCTGCTACGACTCAGCGAACTAACCGAGTGTGTTTGTAGCGCTTTTTTTCAAAAAAAAGGAATTTGTTCCCAGAAAGGCATCGTTTCACTAACAAATCAGGTGAGCAATCATCTGATTGGCGAGTTATCCGTGAAAAATAGTCTATCACGGGTTCACTTTCGGACATCAATGTATGAGATTACTCACACAAAGGAGTTTTTACTGGCACTCGCACAACTTGTGAAGACGAGTCCTCCAAGTATCGAAGTATCAAAGCCACATGCACCAGAACTATTCAGCATCGCATTCATATTCATTTCCCACATCAACCCCAAAAATGAAGATCTCTGGGACCTGCTTCTAAGGTCGTTCAGAATTCTTGCCAGGTATTTTCAAGCCGATTGAAATTGGTGCTTGGCCTCCAAGGTGGGTATAATTTTGATTATTGTATTCTTTGTTTTATTTAGCAAAAATCGCATGACGCAAACGTCTTTTTCACCAGCGTTTCGTCGGCTCTGCCTTCTTCAGGACCCGACAAGCCAGGACGATCCTCCACGGGCGTTCGTCCTCCCAGTGTGGATCTTCCTAGTCGCATTACTTTGAATGTTCTGGAGACGGACATCACTCAAATGAAGCAGCCTCACTTGGCAGTGCCCTTTTATACATGACGTTTTTGGAAGGTTGTCACTGATAAAGTAATTGACTCTGTTCGTTTTAATTCATCTGTTACATTCGATCACAATTGATCATCGTGTTGAAGTAGTGGCTCGCAATAAAGTGAAACACTTCGGCTGGAGGACTGCTGCTAAACTAAGACTTCGATCGTTGGGAAGGTTTTATACGAGATATCACCTCGTATCCCGCTGATCGTCGAGTGATTCGAGCGGTCACCTGTAAGTCTAAGCCGGATAAATCTACATATTTCAATTAAAAACTACAAGTTGCTTTTTGGTGTGGAAGTCTCGCCCTTTTTTTTTCGCTGATAACTCGAAGCGTTCTCATAATAAACTCCTTCGCAAGTGGAATTGTGCGTTGGAATTTTCCCTTGAGTTTGCGCTGGTTGTAAAACAGAAAATCTCATTCCATATATTCCACTGTTCGATGCAGTATTCGAACAAGGAACTAAACGTGAAAGGAAAGTGAATGATGCAGTGTAGCGGCGCTTCTTTTGCCACAGATTTTCCAAAGAAAAGATCAAAGATCCCTCTTGCATTTCGACAACTTATATTTGTACCCAGGCAAGCTCCCGTCTATTGAAGCAAAACTCTCAATGTATAACGTGCGGAGTGCACTGCTTGCTATGCAAGTACGATAGGGATGTGACATATGCGCCATTAGACGTGTCCCATGTCGCTGTTGTCTTCATTGATGGTTTTGATGTGAATCGTTATTTCTTATCGTTGGCTCCCTGTTAAGTACCATGTGGATCCAATGTTCGAGAAGTCGACTTGACCACATGGATTGCTTTTATCGAAATACGGCTTAAAGGAAATAAAATTTATTGAGAAATCGCCTGCTAGTCGGGTAGGTGAAACACACGTGTAATGACGATTCTTTCTTCAGTGATTTAACACCATGGTTGACAAATTAATTCGTTGTTGAAGGTTCCTAAAAAAACTATGCAAAGGAAAGGAAAGGTCTTTTTCCTGTGCTTCCTTTTTCCTTCTTCACAAACCACCTGTTTTGAATTACATTGGTATCTCAGTGCTATTTGGAGAGATGACTTATTGTTCCAGTGTTGATATTTTATCCCTTGAGGATGAGCACGCACACTTCGAATCCGGTATCCATCACAAGTTTAGCTGCTTGTGTGTGAGCAGTGCTCTTGATTTTACTCTTTCACCCCATTCATGTTTTCCAGTATCAACTAAGCGTTAACTTTAACTCCACAATGACTTCTCGGTGGTTATTCAGGGTTTGCTACTTGCTGATGATGGAAGGACAACAACTGAGGAGCGTTGTTAGAAATAGGCGAAGGTTTTCGTTGCATTCAATTTTTTTGAATTCTCGTTTAAGATTTATCGATCAAGGATTTCATCCAAACATAGCAGCTTCGTTTCCAAAGCCACTCTCATTTATAGGGGTTTCAGCTGCTTTGTCTACTGCAACATGCTATGCAGATTACTTTAACCTGTCAGCATTCTCTTGTTTTTCTGTTCCATGTAGGATTAATATCTGGCACTCTCGTGGCTTTTGCGAACAAAAACGCCACTTTTATGGCACTAACCTTGGATATGTCGCAAAACGGGATGCATATGCATGGCTTGCCTATTCAGAAGCTTATGGTTCTCTTAAAAGAGTGCCTAAGCTGCTCGATTTCCAGATGGTCGGGGAATTATTATGCGCCGTATAACTTCAATGATGCTGAGATGTTTGCAAAGCTCCGGATCGTAGGTGACCACACTGTGATTCAAACGACAGGTTCAGCTTAATTCGGTACAACGCTGATGTGTGTTTCCTAAATCAATCCCGCTGACGACACTGATTGAGAGAACTAAGAAAAAAATGAATCAAGTCGGACAAGAGACATGCCTTGAAGGAAAAGTATGGTGCTACTACGTTAGTGACTACAATCGACGTTCCCATCCACGAGGGAAATGGTTGTGATGAATCAAAAAAAAACACTTAAACAAGGTCGTCGCATTATGATTCGCTGAGGCCGAGTAATCCCTCATCGACGGAAAATCCGCATGCGCATTTCGTCTGCCTTCTGTGGAGGGAGCCCAATTACGTTTCCACACATTCGGTTGGAATAAGATACAAAAAAAAAGATGCGTCAGCTACTGTTTTGGTGTACGCTTTTTTTGTATGGAAGAAAGTGGATGATGTATAGCAACCTCATGATTGCTGAACGAGATAACGGCATATATCTAATGCAATGCTGAGGTTAGTGGATAGTCAATTCTGGGCAATCTGAGCGTAGATAGATACAAGTGGCAATAGCCTCGGTGTTTGCGTCAGCAATGGCTGCTGCAGTGTAGTCGGTACTCCCTGTGACAACGGAGTAGAAATTTGGTAAAACCTTCTATTTTGTATATGTACTGGTCCACTGTATTCCGTAGATTCTGCCAGAGCAGATCACCATCGTACTTGTCTTTTCATAGTATGCATAGGAACACTTTTGACTTACGGAGTAAAGTTAATAAGAAACCAACGGGGTCATATACATAAGCTGGTGCTCTAACGAATGTCCTTTTCGTGGTTCGATCGTGTATTTCTGAAATGCTTAGCAACTGTGAGCTGCAGGAATACGTATTCCATGAGATTCGAAGTTCTTTTGGAAGGATGCTATCCCATTTGTTCTACACGGCTGTTTTCGTTATGAAGGTTTAGGGTTATCCGAAATGACTGTTTCAAGCTGTCAACAATTAAAATAAAGTTGTGTAGATGTAGGTTGTCCCTGACTCCTGTGAACAGTTTGGAGTCTTGCTTGCACTGATTGAGATGGAAATTAGTTGTTCCTGTTAGCAGAAATGGGGACGTAATTATGGCGCGGTGGTTGGGGCGCCACTGCGACACGCACGTGGAATAGATCCCTGCGCCCATGGCCCACCAAGCCTTTCGTCTCTTCGGGGTTGCAAATTAGTACCAGACCTATCTGGGAGGATAGCAGCACTGGCTCGATACATCGGCAGGCCACCGCGAGTCATTGTAAAGGTCAAATATGCATTCAATCACCTCCAACGATACTCAATGAAGTCGAATGCATGGCGCATCCCTCAAGGATTGATCAACGCCGAGAGCTTCATCCTTTTATCCTAGGGAGGATGGTGACTTGTGATCATGTAACCACAGGCAGCGCTTGACAAAGAGGTCGTCATAGACTTGGACTTTCAAAAAGCCTTTTCTCCGTCTGAAGTGATCGTGATTAGACCGATTCTAAAGAGACAGAGAAATTGATTATTTTAGGAAGAATAAATGGTTTGCAATGCAATACATCGCTCAGTGATAGGCAATTGTTGTAGTGTGCTGATGTGTCATGAACTATTCTGACTTCCGCGGCGTTTTTATTAGGTGTAAAAACTTCTCGATGGGAAATGTTAAGAAGGTGAAAAGCTTGTGGAGTCTTCTCTTTGATGAATTCCTCCAAAGAGTTTGGGCGAAGTTGTTTTTCGAATATGCCATTATAAATGTCGAGCAATTCTTTGTTGTTTTGTAAGGATTTTCACAAGCTTACCAGGCTGTTTAGTAGCATTGCGTTGTTATTAGGCATTGATCTCGTTAGTTCGTTCCAAGAGAGGCAAACTTATCCGTCGGTTCGTATTCGTTTTTCAATGGTTTTGCTGAGGCTACTCCAAGCTTTCACGGGCCTCATAATGAGGGATTTCGAGCCGGTCAGTCACTATGTGGAGCACCGCCAAGTGGCGGATAGGGGATTAATCGCGAACCAAAAGCGACCTTTGCTTCCCTGAGACCGCAGGTGGCTCCAGGGGATGCAGTCCCTGTTTCTGCTCCGCCGATTAGGCACACACCTTCTGTATATACTAGGCGCATTTATGCATGAGAGTGTGGGTGCTTTCTTAGCGGATTGTACTCTCCGAGTTAATTAGGCCAAAAGCCTGCAATCAAGTGACGGGGAAGTATGTGAGAGGCGGTTAGGAGTCGCCTCCAACAAATAAGCTCCATGTCTACTCTGGAAGAGCCTGGCAAGCTACGCATGAAAATGCTCAGCCCCAACGTTCGGATCCCAGTAAGCTAAACGAGGGTATCAAAATGCTAAACAGAAAAAAAGGAGCATCATTCCCCTGGCCCCAAAGAGCCCCAAATTCGCAGTGTTGGGTAGGACGAGTGCGGAGAGGATGCTAAATTTCAGGGCCAATAGAAGCTGCCTGGATCAAGAACTATGGTGACGATCTGTACCTACAACACACGTACACTTGCATCCGAGTCCTCGATAGAGGACTTGCTCATGCAAGGAAGAATGATAAGGTACGACGTCATCTGAGGAACGTCACACAGAGACCCATGAATTAGAATGAAACGAACAGGGTGAGTGGCTATTTGAGTTTATCATAGCGAACAAATACACAGTGCAACGTTAGTTTTGAAAATTTCGACGTGCCGAATTAGAGCCTGAAGGTGAGGAGGTAGCAGAAATCGTTCTGCAATAATCAACGACAAGCTGAATACTCTGGTGGAAGTGAAAACACTCACAACCGCACGAAAACATGCAGAAGGACATTATGCAGCAGTCTCAACTATTGCGGAGAATCTCAAACAAAATAGAAAGTCCAGTAAGTTTGGCGAACGGATGCCACACCACACGAATTGAGCCAGAACGGCTCATTTCTCGACCATATCCCGACTGATGACAAAAATTTATTTTCTAGAGTAAACCCACACTATCGGATCAGTGGCTAGACTGCCATGAAGCTCTTCAGCATTTTCTAAGCCTCTTAGATGAGAGCATAACAGAGAAAGCTGTCACCACCTAAGATGGGATTGCTGTTTATGGACAAATTCTGGTGGACAGCCATAGAGAATATTTCTTGTGAAATGTTCTCCACCTTTCGCTTTAAAATCCCTTGTATGAACCATATATTCCTACTTATCATTCCTCTCATTTATCTACTTCATCATAAATTACTAAACACAACGCCCTTGTGCGGTGTATCCCAAGCTGAAAAGGAGTCCGGCGTTTACATCATGAAAACCAGCTACGAGTGAAGAAATACCAAGGTCCATCATCGTCGTGGTATCAAACTAGCGGCATGGCGGCAAATCTACCTCAGATCTGCAGGGGCTGCGAATGCATGTGGTGGTGACGACCTGAGGCAGACTTTGGCTAGGCTCACCTCTTAACTCCAGGAAAGTGCAGGGGCTAAACAGGAAGACTACGAAAAAATGGAGATTGTGCTGGGGCCCGCACAATCAGTGGAATCGAGCCGTTCAAGTATCGAATGCAGATTGGGATTGCTATGGAGACAGTACTTTTTCTTTAAATAGAATGTTCAACAATCACTCCATGTAGCATCGGATATGTACCCTGCGCTCTCAGCCTTCGCGGGGTTACTGTTCAGTCACGGGATATCTGTGGTCCTGTTTTGCAAATATCTCAGCATCATTGTGGTTGTATTTCACGTCTTATGCTGTCGTGAAAAAGGCATAGCCAGTGAATAAAAAGGGATTCTATCATTTTTGTTTTTCTTCCCATTGGACTCTGACAAATTCCGGTCAAAGCAAAATTCTCAACTATTCATTAACTCAATCATCTAAGCCTCTTAGATGAGAGCATAACAGAGAAAGCTGTCACCACTTAAGATGGGATTGCTGTTTATGAACAAATTCTGGTGGACAGCCATAGAGAATATTTCTTTTAAGATGTTCTCCCCCTTTCGCTTTAAAATCCCTTGTATGAACCATATATTCCTACTTATCATTCCTCTCATTTATCTACTTCATCATAAATTACTAAACACAACGCCTGAGTGTCTGCCTTGCTTTCACACATTTTAACCATTGGGCACAGCTCATTGCTTGAGGTGTTGGCCCTACGACACTCCCCTTGATCCTTCGACCCAAGCTACCCTCTTGGATGTAGCCACGCCACGTAGCACGTCTATTTGCCTTCTGACGACGCCTGGAGTTCGGCGTTTTCTTTCCATTATCATTTTGGTCTCCAACTTAGTCTTTTCTTTCACAACTCATTTGCTCAGGTACACAATATTATTGCATCTCCTTAATATCCATGTCTGATAATTTTCTTTGTGTATTTCGCTGTTCTTACATTGGAGAGTTTGAAAATTACGTGCCAGAAGAAGTGTACCTTCGTATTTGCAGAAGATCTAGCGCTCGTCAGGAAGAAGCACGAAGACAGGCAGCTCGTCAGGAAGAAGCACGAAGACAGGCAGCTCGTCAGGAAGAAGCACGAAGACAGGCAGCTCGTCAGGAAGAAGCACGAAGACAGGCAGCTTCCCTCCTCAATGACATACTTCAACGTGATTGCTGTGATTCCGTGGAATCGGGCGTTAAAAGGGTGACTCCATACACCTCATATAAATCACAACCATACATTTCAAATGTTTTGAAGTTCTGAGAACTCTAATTTTTAATTAAGTAATTTTTATTGTCCAGTTCAAACAGAATGGAATGGTCCCACGGAAAATTCGAGAAACCGTCGATAGACGGGTTACGGTGCGTACTATTCAAACAGACAATGAGAATTGTACGCATGAAGTACGTCTTTGTCTTGTTTCCAATATTCGTAGCATTGTCAGTACTTCATCTGTGTCTAGGTGGCACTGCGTTTTGGCATGCCGCTCGAGCCGTTGGTTACCAGAGATGTGGCCCCGGCGAAAAGCTATCCCTTCCAGTTGGATGCGTTTCAACGAGAGGCAATCACTTGTGTTGAGAATAATCAATCCATTCTTGTTTCTGCGCATACTTCTGCTGGAAAGACTGTTGTTGCCTTGTAAGAATGTTTCTATTGTACTGTTGTATTGGAGAAATGTGTTGCAGTTTTGTTGAAATCTCATAGTTTTTATAGATATGCCATAGCCCAATCGTTGCGAGACAAGCGAAGAGTGATCTATATATCTCCAATCAAAGCCTTGTCATACCAGAAGTTCCGAGAATTGGAAGAGGAGTTTGGAGACGTCGGTCTTATGACAGGCTTGTTGTTCAACTTAATTTGCTTTACCATGTGTGATTTCTATCTCGAATGTGTTTGTATGTACTACTTATGCAGTGGTAATTCTATACAATTAGTTTATGGGACAACTTACTTGATATTTGACACTTGAATCGTCCTTCCTCACTGATTGTGCCGGCCGCAGCATAATCACCATTTTTAGCAAATTTATTGGTTAAGCCACTGTGGTTCCCTGGAATCCCGAGGTCAGCCTGGCCAAGGTTTGCCTCAGGTATTCACCACCACAGGCAATCGCAGCCCTTGTGAATCAGAGGGAGATTTGCCACCATGCGACTTTGATACCAGGACGGTGGTGGATCCTGGGATTGGTTTACTCCTAGTTAGGCGTCCTGATGGAAAGGCCGTACTCCTTCCCAGCTTGGGAAACCTTGTCGGGGGGACGAGTTCCCCCGCTGTACATTGTAGTCCAACACCTAGGAAGACCTCCTACCCACGAAGTGATAAACCTTTGGGAGGGACATCTGTGCACTATTTTCCTTTGTTACCTTTTCGGCAGCACTTGATTGTCAACCTAACGGTTTTTTTTCTGTTTAGAACTTTAACAAATGTACACAATTGACGTATCAAATAACATCACCCGGTTTTTTGCACTTTTGTCATTGCTCTGGTAGTCCATCGTGATTATAACATTAACAGGTGACGTGACTCTGAATGCTGAAGCATCCTGCATTGTCATGACAACTGAGATCCTTCGGTCTATGCTGTACAAAAGCTCTGAAGTGATGAAAAGAGTGGCTTGGGTGATCTTCGATGAAATCCATTATATGAGAGACAAGGGTTGGGTTTTTTTGTTGCTCTTTTCGCAGTTATTCATATTCCTTTATAATGTCGCAAGGAAAAGTTGCATATTTTAGAACGTGGAGTTGTTTGGGAGGAATCTATCATTCTCCTTGATTTTAACGATGGTTAGCCCATTTGATTATTAAATTTCCTGGATATATCTATCTATGGATAGCCCACTTTTATGTGTTGAAACAGTTTAAAGGCCTCTTCTTCATTGCTGTCATCCGGATGTTCGGAAAAGAACTATCTATATTTTTGTTTAGATGAAGAGAAGAAATTAGTTCGCGAGACTTATAATAGTGCTGTCAGCTTTCTAAATGATGACGATAAGAAGATTCCTCAAATAAGACAGGTAGTTGGTTTTTGCCTTGCTGCTTTCAGGCTTTTTTCTTGGGTCTTTGTTCCTTCCATGATGTGCTTAATGTCATTTTAATTTCGAGATACTGCCTCTATTATTGCGCGGCATTGGTGTTCATCACTCTGGATTAATACCATTTCTTAAAGAAACTGTGGAGTTATTGTTTGGAGAAGGTCTGTTGAAGGTTGGTCCTAAAATTATTCTGAACTCTCTGTGACAAACTTGTGGTGCGTTGTTTTTTCTTTTCATATTTGAATAGAGCATCTTTCTCTCGTTCCATGTAGACTTTGTTTACCACTGAGACGTTCTCGATGGGTTTGAACATGCCAGCGAGAACAGTTCTGTTCACGTCAGCTCGTAAATTCGACGGAGTTAATAACAGGTATTTGAACAGTTTTCCAATTCTCCATTTCTGCAATGATGCTGAGATATTCGCAGAACTTAGAACCGGGACAGATCGAACTACGATTGCCCTTTCCGAGGGCTCATATGTTATACACTGCACCACTGAGGCTCTTGCTTTTGTTTCTCTCTGCTGGTTTTCTACCCAACGCTGCCATCAGCAATCATCCTTTGACGGGATTGGTCTGGGGAGCACAAATCCGCATTGAACCCAGGTTTAACTATCTAATTAACATAGTTTAGTTAATTAGTTAGTTAAACGGTCTCCACTTCTGGTTTTAATCTAAAACACAGTTCTATTCTGATTCTCGAGACCTTCCAATATTTTATGGATTACTAGAATGATTGTGTTTGGTTCGGTGGACTTGTAATATCAGCATTGTGCCATCGCTTTAAGAGTACAAATAAGTTTTCTAGAACCATCTTCTAATTTGAAATGCGGTTGAAACTTAAGTTAGAGGAAGACCCGGAGCTGAAATTTTAAATTTTTAAATTTTTCCACTCGAACACGGTGGGCCTTAACATCAAGAATACTTTGTATTGTATCGCTATGTCCTGTTAGGTCTTTATTTTACGACAAAAAAAGTTGTCAGGTTGGTGAGAAATTGCAAGTTCTACTGTTGTTTCAATATCAGTAAAGTTTGTTATGAGCGTAGTTGTCTTTATCCAAATTTGAGTGATGTCAGTTTGTAGCACTCATTCACAAATGTCAATGCATGTCGGTTATTGTTGGCTTCCTTATGTTGGTTCAATAGGTGGATCAGTTCTGGTGAATATGTCCAAATGTCAGGGCGAGCTGGTCGACGAGGAAAGGATGACCGTGGTTTGGTAATTCTGATGGTTGATCAGAAAATGAGTAGTGAAAACGCTAAACAAATCATAAAGGTCAGGTTTTCATTGCGTTCCTAATCTTTCAGATTGACGTCCGTGTAATACATCCTATTGGGCTCCAGTGTTTTCCTTTAAATTACGCAATGTTTATCACTCGAACTTCTTTAGGCAGTCAATGCAATTCTCTGTGTACTGTTTATATTTTATATGCAAATACTTTTACCCTTACATTACAGTGAACTTTGCTTCGCACAATCGGCAAATACGGTTTCTTAAACATTCTTTTGTTGATAAGCCAAGACGTGATTGATAAAGAAATTTGTTAGACTGACGTTTCCGCGCCTTTGACTTCCTTAGAGCCGGATTCTCCATAGTTTTTCCTTCCTCCGATGTGGGTCTTCATGATCGCATCGAGTTGAATCCGGTGGAGCATCGCTCGAATGTGGAACCAGTGCTGTTTGATAGAGGACGATTGTTTTTGATGTTGTTTATCCGTTGATAACAACGTGTTTTTCTCTGGACAATCTATCCTACAATAGTCGGTGTCATTGTTAGCCAGCACAGAGTGTAACGATATTTCAAAAACTCCTCGTTTAGCCTCAGTATTACTAATCAATATGTATTCTTTCATTGATGAGCTAACACGAGGTAAGAAAAGGAAATTTATTTGGCTAATGCATTTTTCTAACTGTCAACAAGGCGTCCTGCAATGCACAGGAAATCGATCCCGCGCACAAGGCTCACCAGACCTTGTATCCCTCGCCGGTCGGCAAATTATTTAGTACCAAACTTGTCTGGGATGGTAGCAGCACTAACTCTATACATAGATACGAAATTTCTCTATCAACCTAATCTTACCTTACCAATAAAATATATATTGATTAGTAATATTGGGGTTAAACGAAATTCAGTCTTTGAAATATTTCTTAAATCTTGCTTTTTACAGGGAGCGACTGATCCACTCAATTCACAATTTCGTTTCACATACAATATGGTGTTGAACTTCCTTCGAGCGAAAAGACGCGATCCACGATTTATGTTCGAGTGGTCTTTCTATCAATTTCAGAACTCTCACACTGTTTCAGAACTACAACGAAGTGCGTTGATTGTTTGATTGTTTCTTAATTCCCCACTCTGTTTATACAACTTTACCAGTTTTTTTCATTCAAACTTTGACCACTTAATTAAGGCTAGCTACAGTTAGCCTACATTGATAGTAGTTAATTCTGCTTGAAGCATGCATATAAAGATACAATTTTAAGTATTCGCTCTTTGCGAATTAAAAGGAAGTGCCCGATGTTTTGATATAAATGTATTACCTCTAATAAATTTCCACCTACGTTAAGAACAAAGTGATATGTTAAACCATGATTCCAGTCTTTCATCTAACGTGAACTCAATTTCAGTTATCAGTCACTGTACCTGGCATATGCCGTTGCGTCATATATTACTAAAGTTTTATGCCTTTAGTTTTAAAAATGAAATGAATGAGACGCAACTATTATGATGCTGTGATATTTGCAAAACTTGGACACCAGACCCGATCTTTCCATGACAACCCTTTCCGGACTCTCACGTGATACTCACGACACCACTGAGGGCCTTGTCTCGCGTTTCTCTCAGCCAGCTTTTTACCGAGCGCAGCCATCAGCAGTTATCCGTTAACGGGAATAATTTGGGGGAGCTGCTTCATGCTAGGCATAGTTATGCTTAGGCTGTGTAATCGCGATTCGATCTGACCTGGGGTACAAGTTTTGCAAATATCTTGACATCATAGTGATTGCATTTTACATCATACCCTGCCATGAAAAATGATGCTAGGCAGTAAACGAAAAGTTAACATTAAAAATTTATAAGTTACAAAGGTTTATAACTGTTGTCTAGAAGTGGATGAAAAATTGCGCGAAGTGGACAATATGCGTGTAGAGCATGAACGCGATGTAACCGCGTTCTTCGATGTGGAGAAGCAGGTAGTATTTGTTACTAGTCTCTCTCGGAACTCTTATAGCTATTGATCTACGTGTACCATTTTAACTTATTTTTCTTCACTAGTTCTTTTTTACTGTGCGATTTATACCTGCAGATTGCAAACCTCCGGAAAACAATCAAGAAAACAATACACATGCCGAAATATCTTGTACCTTTCCTCCATGTCGGTAGAGTGCTCCATGTATGGTTTTCTCCCTTAATATGATTAGATAACACATGAGCGAATGCTGCTCATAGTTTATGAATCTGTTCTACTTTTACAGATAGTTGTTGGTAGCCGAGATTTTGGTTGGGCAGTTTTTGTGAACTTCCATAAGAAAATTGATATAGACGACAGCACGCAGATGGTGTACATCCTCGAAGTAATTATTTCTTCCTTGTTTTACAAATCGGTCCTCCACTCACTTTCTTCAGGTGTTTATGGAATACAAAAGCGACAGCATTAATGACGCTGTTAGTTTAACGCAGATTCAACCAGCAACTGAAGGGGCACCAGTGCGTTATCTTTACAAAATCCACCACACACTTCCTTCTTCTTTTGGATTTTCGCCGTTTAAAATCTGTTTAGACGTCATTTGATGTCGTATCTCTAACTTTGGATTGTGTCGATGAAATCAGTTCCGTTCGATTAAAGCTTCCACCAAGATTGGATTCAGATCACTCCAAAAGTGTTGTCCAGCAGATGGTTAAGGTGATCCGAAAGTTTTTTTCTGTTACTAATTCTTCAATTATATGCTTCTTTTCTTTAATTCCGTATTATACTGACGTTATTTTATACTATTTAGAGTTTGCAATCGCGATTTCTCAATGATATCCCTCTTCTGGATCCCATTAAAGACATGCATATCTCCGAGCCGTCATTCATTGATGCTGTTGAAAAAGCCACTGAATTGGAAGAACGTAGTAAAGAGCATCCGTTGAGGAAAATGACGAATTTCAACGATATCAAGGCGCAGTGGCTTTCTAAGGTTTGTTGCAAATTCGTGCCGCTATCCTTGCGATTGTGTAGGGTCAAACATTTGATGTCAATGTAGATTAGCTACAGAGATGGCTTATCACGTGATTTTGTTTTGAGGACCAAGCAAAACAGGAACACAGGACTCTCTGTGAGGAGTTACAAAAAGCACAGTCACTCATGAAACGGGAGGAACTTGGTCGTAGAAAAAGATTGCTCCGCCGTCTTGAATATATTGACCAGTTCGGCCTTATAACTGACAAGGTGTGTAGAACTATGTCTTATCAGTATTCGTGTATCCTTTTTCAGAATTCCATGTTGTTGGCAGTGACGACCTTGCTCCAACTAAAGTGCTACTAGGTTGTTCAGAAATTATTACACGATTTCAGTGTGTATCTCAAAAAAGCACGTGTCAGCCCAGAATGGACTTTTTTAATCAGTACAAGAACCACTAAAATCTACACATCTTTGCCAACGGGGAACAAGTTTATAAGTATCGATCACATGAAACTCTAGAGTTCAGCAGGCGAGGAAGCCGCTGAGTGCACTTTCGGCCTCTGCTTTTTACTGAGGCATTTTTTCATAGGACGTTGTCAATGTGCTTGAAGAAGTGGTAGTGGGGAGACGATAGTTGCGAAAATTATTATGCATTTTATCGTGGAGAAGAATTGATTTCTTTTCGTTGGTCACATACGTTGAAACAAAATGTGCATTTCGTTGATTTTCAGGACATGATTCGTGGTAATACTTGAATACTTGGACGGTCCGTCTTCACGAGTTGTGCGACGCTTTCTATGAGGCTTCCACTGGGTATGTCGCGTGGAAACCAGCCGCACAGAATACACATGGAAGCGTAATGTGCCTTTCCCAACAGAATAACAGTCTTGTGTACTGTACTGCCCAATATCACGCGTGATAACGAGGCATACGCTTTAGATTCCGTGCTGCATTTCATAAAGATTCACATCAATAGGAGTGCAGCAAATTTTATACAATTGCTGATAAGAGTCATCCACACAATTTCTTTCGCTACCGAAAACCGACGGACGAAGGTGATCATTTCCCTAAAAAAGGAAAGCGCAGTGCAATGAAGCAAATCATCGCTAGCAGGAACGGCTCACCATCCAAACTTTATAAACGTGGTGTTTTCACTTTCGAAGAGTTGTTAAGAAACTCGTTTCGAAGGGAAGATGATTCGTGGTAATACTTGAATACTTGGACGGTCCGTCTTCACGCGTTGTGCGAACTCCAGCACATATGCCATTCGTTCCTTTCTTAGGTCGATGGAAAAGCTGTATTTCCGTAGTACAGTTCCGATAACAGTCGGACAGAGTTCTTATGTAGGACGGGTCCACTCCTTGGTCGGCGAGTGCTGATATTCGTGGTAATAATTATTCAAAACGGGTTTATAGAACGCCGATGGATCAAAACCTCCCAACGGTTTACCGTCTCATCGTATCTGGGAGGTGTTCCTGGATGTCGGACTGCGATGCACAGCGAGGGCATTTATCCCCTCGGCAGGGTCTCCCAAGCTGAGAAAGTGTTCGTGTTCCATCAGGAAGCCTAGGTAAAAGTAAACGGATACCAGGATCAACCACCGTCCTAGTATCAAACTAGCCACATCGTGGCAAATGCTCTCTGATGCACAAGTGTGGTGACCACCTGAGGTGCAACCTGGGGCAGACTTTGGCCGGGCTGACCTCATGACTCCAGGAAAACAATAGCTAAACCAGCAAAGCTCCCAAAATTGGAGAACATGTTGTGGCTCGTACAACTAGTGAGGACGAGCCGTCTAAGTATGCAAGATGGATCAAAACAGCGGTAGACCACTAAATGGTCAGCATCATCCTTTTTCGGTCTAAGTTCGGCTTTTGGACATTTTGAAACAGATGAAATGTATATAACGAGTTCTTTTGCAAACTTTCGAATACTTATGAATCTTCATGCTTCTCCCAAAGCCTTTAATTCATTGTCGGGGAGAGATGTCTGCGACTTCCCTCATCTTCAACGAGAAACTCGTCATGAGAAAATTATAAATGGGCGTAGCTTTATGCATTCGCTAACATTGGATTGGTCTCACCCGTATCTTATTAATGTTTTGAGACGTCCACGGTCGTTCTACACGACGGAGCTTGAATTCGTAGAAGTAGATTCATCGGATTTGCTGTTTTGACGTATAGAATTCCAACCTTCAAATTTTACCAAAAGAACGATTTGTACTGTAATTCAATTACACAAAGCGAAGGTGCATAAAATAGGCGTTTATTAGTGTATAATAGTACAGAATTTGAAAAAGGAACATTCCTAAAGCATAGACAAAAGGTAGAATTGCAAATCGATCATTATTCCTTGAATAATTCGGTGCTTTAAGGATTGGGCCTTAACAAATGTAAGAATGAACCTTCATATCACCTAGCAAACGTAAGAAGAAACTTTATTATCGCTTACGCATTGTTGAACTTGAGGCCATGTCAGAGATGGGTGTTCTCGACCCCCTGCTACACTTACGAAGTTCAGTTTCCGGAGGGTGGAATGGAATTCGTGGGTATAAAAAACGTGCAAGAAACACAGAAGTGCACTTCAGTTATCGTACAAAACCATGAGTAAATCTAATAACACCGTGTATAGACGGTGCTCTTTTTTCTCGTCATGCAGTTAGTTGTGGTTTAAGAACATGGGAACATACACACAAGTGCATAACGGGTACTTATGAGCTGGAATGTTGCTGAATGTATGTGAGTGAGTGTGACCCGAACGCGAATCAGACGTTTACGATTGAAAAGATGTGGATCAATACCGGCTTTGACAATCTTCGTTGTTTACGCGCAAACATCAAACTATAACGAAGAAGAAGTCGAAGCGTTCTACATGGACTTGGAGAGGTTCTACCAAGAAGACAATACATTCTTCAAGGTCATCATTTCACATTTCAGTGCCAAGACTGGACCAAGAAGATCGCCTGAGGAACGTCACATTGGGACCCACGGATTAGAGTGGAACGAACAGGGTGAGCCGCTCTCTCAGTTTATCATGGCGACCAAGACCATCCATGGTAACTCGCAATTCCATGGTAGTCAAGGAGTCCCTGCTCAGTACATAAAGATTCTTTGTGAGCTGTACAAAAATTTCACAACCAAAATTTCACCATTCTACAACGATATCAACGTTGACGTCAAAAGAGGAGTTATGGAAGGCGATAAAATCTCGCCAAAATTATTTACGGGCACCCTCGAGAACGTAATGCCAACATTGGAATGGGAGAATATTGGAGTCAAAATCGATGGTAGGCAGTTATATCACCATCGATTTGTTGATGACTTCGTCCTTTTAACACCAAACATTAGCCAAGCGGAACGTATGTTTACCAACTTTGACAAAGCCTGTGGAAAGATTGGTCTTGGACTAAATCTCACAAAAACGATGTTCATGTGGAACGGATTGGTTTCGTCTGCCCCATTCACGCTCAACGGAACGAATGTCTTTTTTTTTAGCTCCGACCTACGTCAGCGATCAAAAATCAAGGATGCCGTTCTACACGCCAAACAGTCGAAAATAAGGATCAACGATCAACGGGAATACAGGTGTTGTGAGTGGACCGAACGATAGAGCAATAACCCTGGAAGCCACACCATTTGGCTTTGTTTTTGACTGCTTTCGCGGGCCGTGCGTCTTGATTTCGACGCTCATTTCTATCGCGCTGAGGTGAAACAAGCTCCGGTGGACCTGGCACTACGATCAACGGGAATACAGGTGTTGTGAGTGGACCGAACGATAGAGCAATAACCCTGGAAACCACACCATTTGGTATTTGTTTTTGACTGTTTTCGCGGGCCGTGCGTCTTGATTTCGACGCTCATTTCTATTGCGCTGAGGTGAAACAAGCTCCGGTGGACCTGGCACCTATTATTGTTGTGAGTTTAAATCAGTTTAGTAAATACTATAAGTTATTTAAGGTACATATGATTCAAATAGCTTGCTTATTTTCCTCTTTAGGCTCGATCATTCTATGTCTTCGTCGACTAGAAGAGGTTCTTAGGGAGATGGTAAATGCGGCGAAGGTGATGCGTAATCCGGAACTCGAAGGGAAATTTGAAGAAGCTCGCGTTCGAATCAATAAAGATATTTTTTTTGCTGCTTCTTTATATCTCTAAGCTTCTATTGTCTCTTCCAATCAGGTATTGCAGCATATAATATCAAAGCGTGTTCGCTCATTGTCTGTTCATTCCTTCTCGGATGAATCTGCGCGTCCATTTCACTTTTTTATGTAACAATTTCTTTTCGTTTTCTTTTTCTTTCTACCTCGAACTCTTTCGTTTCTTAATATCGGTCTCATCTACGTTAGCTATTCCGTTTGTTTTTCTTTTATTCTTTTAGTTTCAGATTGTTGCTCTGAATTTACAACGTCAGTCGAATGTTCGTTACTATTTATGTCCTCATTAATGCCCAGTGTTATGACTCAGGAGTTTCCGGAACTGCATCAAATAAATGATGCAACGACTTGTCCCTCACTTATTCAAATTAAATATTAGTCATGGCAGAGTTATGTGAAATAGAACCTTACATCTCATTCAATTGAATGGCATTTTGCTTGGGAGAAAGTCCTCGAAATTTTTTGGAAATTTTGCTGAATTATATCCGATGGAACTATCATGTTTTATCAGTTCGACAGAAACGCAATGGATATGTTCCAGGTGTCGGTGCTTAGCTGGGACCATTCGACGTCCCATTGTCCGATCTTGAAAAAAACACCGATTCTGTAACGACATTGAATGAGCAGTGTTCACGATTCCTGAATCATTATGTGTGTTAAAGAATGGTTGCTGAAAAGTTGGTTGGTGTCCGCCGTATGGGTGGAAAGTTGTTGATCGCTTTTCACTTCCTACTTTGCAGATACTTCTGTTGTACATCTAATATTGCAACGTACAATGTGGATGTTCGATTCACCTGCTAGCGATATAGAACATATTGCTCGAATCGAGTTTATCCCTCCGTAAATCATGCAGCATGTGGTGGATTTTTTCAGGTTATAATAGTGAGTATTTTTAGACGTCATCCTAGTTTCGTTCTATCTCATGGATTTTAGACACTCACGCAATTTGAACCGAAATCCAGAATTCCATTTCTCCTAACTTGATTTAAACCTGATTGTATTCTTGAATCAAACGTTCCGAGAAGCTCGAGAAGTTGAACTTCCGAACAGGACGTGATTGTAATGAGAACCAGTGTTTGATGGCAGCTAGGGTCCGTAGTTGGACCGGCCGCATTTCAATGGGTCTAATTTAAACCGTAAAAGTGTCAAAGTTAAGCTGGACGTGTTTTTCATTGCCTTTATTATTGTATTTTTCTGCCCAAATTATTTCTATGCTCGACCCAGATTCGACGACAGATTGCATTCTGGAAGCATTCCGGACTTCCAGTTGGTGCTTAAAATGCGCTAACGAGATGCCATTCACACTGTAAGGAAACGGATCCCGTGTCAGTCTTTGTCAAGCTTTCCATAACGCTAAAACAACGTCGTTTTTTTAATACAGATGTGTAAATGCATGCGAATGCCTACATTCGCAATGGGTGATGAACTACGAATGTTACCCTCGGATTCGATCTCCGGCAGGTCCTAATTGCCAAAGGTTTCTGATTTTTGTCCGTGTGAACTCACGCACTAATACTCTATTAAATCAAAAAACTAACATTTTTAATGAATATTTGGTAAAGGCACGTACGTTCTTGTCGAGAAGATGAACTCTGCATGAAGTAGTTTATTCAAATTAACTTGAAGAGTACTAAGATATTTGCAAAACTCCGGAACGCAGTAAATAATCCTCTAGCTGCTCTTTGTAGATCGTGCCATTAACTGTATGCTCCTTGTAGAATCTTATTAAGCGTTAAGCACACTTCCTAATATATAATGCAGTATTCCAAAAAATGGCATTGTTTTAACCTCGGCATGACCAATGAAAGCGTAATCTTTTATTTATAAGGTAACAAAACTTGATAAAAATACTTTATTCAAACGTCTCGATGTCTTCGTCTTCTTCAGTGCCGAATTGATCCGCGTCAATTGCCCGTAGATGTTCTTTCTTTCGACGATGTGGGTCTTTGTGCTCGCATCGAGTCGAATCAACTTAACCAACGTCCGAATGAAATAATGTCATTCGGGAATGTTGTTTTCACAGGATCGATGCTGATGCCGTTGAAAGACGTTTGTTTTCCTTGGACAGTTCATCCTGTAGCAGTCAGTATCATTTTCAGCTAGCGCAGGGCGCTACACACCACCTAGCTCGAGCTAGAGAAAAACAATCGGTTATCAACTGGGAATCAGTATAAAGAAACGTCGTGCACAAAAGAGCACTGTCGAGTGAGATTATTTCGTTCGGGTGGTGCTCCAGTAGATTCAATTCGATGCGATCATGGCGCTTCTGATCGCAAGAGGGAACACTTGCAAACAATTGACTCATATCAATCCGGCTCTGAAGAAGGCAATGGGGCCGAAACTTTACCGAATAAAATTTTTTAAATCAAACTACTAATATCCTAGCACTGAAAGAATACATGTAGTGCAGTGTCATATTATTAACGGTTTAGAATTTCCAATAAATTTTGCTACTTAGGTTAGCTATCGACAATGGAGAGTCACCTCATAGCTAACAATTGCTTCGTACAGCTGAAAATGTTCTAATCAACTATGCACTTCCTCATCCACTTGCTTCACATCCGCCTTCTACGCGTTTATCTGCACCGTTTATCTTCCGGGGTGTAACGCATTCACCACCACACCATACGGGTCATTCGTTCCGCCTGCCTTTCAGCTAGTCTACTCTATCGATCTTTTGCAATAGCAGTCACACCTTAAAGTGGGAACGTTGTAGCTCTGCTGACTTGAAATTGACTACACGCGCTTCATCTTTTTTTGGGAGGCCTTCGTATATACGTATATATATCACCTGTATCACCAGTAGTCCCGTTGATCGTCGAGTGACTCGAGCGGGCGCCAGTAAATCCCCCATTTTTCCCTGTCGCGTGCAAGAGTAGCCCAGTGGGTTCTGCTCGCTTTAGGGACTCGTCGAGCATCATATCTTTTCTCTAGGTTCTTCGTGAAGAGCTCTGACCATCGCGTCGATGGTCTTTCTGCAGCACGTTTGGCATCTTTATCAAAGTCCGCAAGCATGCGTTCCGCTTGGCTAATATCTGGTGTTATAAGGACGATATCATCAGCAAAGTGAAGGTGGTGTATCTGCCGATTTTCACTCCAATATTCTCCCATTCCAATGTTCGCATGACGTCCTCGAGGGTGGCCGTAAATAATTTTGGCTAGATTTTATCGCCTTACCTATGTCTTCCACTGAGTTGGGGCCTTGCATTCAGACAGGTAACGTGTGAAGAGCCGAGCCAGTGTGCTTACGAGGATTGGCGAAAGGCTCGTCAGATGTTCTAATCTTATCCTCTCCGGACCTGGTGCTGTTAGACTTTTCACCGATAAAATAGCATGTCGGATTTTTGAAAGGAGAACCGATGGTGCAACATATCCATCTTCCTTTATTTTATATGACGGGAGGTGGACGTGGTTATCGAAAAGACCTGAGTAGTATTCGTGGATGATTTTCTCCATTGCCATTCTGGGCGCTGTTATTGTGCGGTCTGGGCGTCGGAGTGCACGAATCATCTTGGTCTTGTAATTGGCGAAGCTTCGGCGGGCTTTGCAAATGCTTCTCCCAGCCTCTGCCGCTTCACCCATTACTGCTGCTCTTCTCTCTTTGAGATCTTCTTTTATCGCCTGTCTGCATTGTTTCGGACGTTAGTTCGCGGTTTCCTGCAGCTTGTGCGATTCTACGCTGGCGTATTAGCTCGAGAGTTCCTGGAAACAGACGTCTCTTGGTGACCTTCGAACTCTCAGTTTTCATGGCGGTAACGTGAAGATCCTCAGTAAGCTTATCGTATTCCTCGTCGATGTTGTCGACAACAGCATCTTCGCAACAGCCGACTATGGAGTTGAATAAGTCCCATTTTACGGTGGTTCTGAAACTTCGTTTATTGAATTTAGCGGATTTGTTCATTTCTGCGAAAAATGGAATCTTGTACGAAGGAGACGGTGGTCTGATCCCGTGTAAAATTTTGGGACAACAGCGAAATCGGCTAGGCAAAACTTTCTATTTACTATAACGTGGTCTATTTCGTTATGGTGCTCTCTGTTGGGAGATTCCCACGTCTAGCGTTGAGTGGAGCTTCTGGAATTGCGGGTTGCCATGGATGGTCTTGGTCGCCATGATAAACTCAGAAAGCCGCTCACCCTGTTCGTTCCATTCTAATCTGTGGGTCTCAATGTGCCGTTCTTCAAACATTCTACTTGGTCCATTCGTGGCGTTGGAATCTCCAATGATGACCTTGAAGAATTTATGGTCTTTTCTGTAGAACATCTCAAAGTGCAAATAAAGCGCTTCGATTTCTTCTTCGTCATAGTTTGACGCGTAAACGAAGAAGATTTTCAAAGCAGGTGTTGATCCACATCTTTTTAATCATAAACGTTCGATGGAGCTTGTTAGGTGCTTGAATGAATCGATGTTCATGGACAAACACGTGTTGGCCAGAACGCTGACGCAGCCGACTCCCCTATTGTCGCGTGTTCCGTTTAGCAGTTCTTCTCCAGTGTCAAAGACGGCATTGAGTGGGTGGCGTCGTCTCGTCTCGGCCAAACCGATGACGTCGTACCTTATCATTCTTGTTCGCATGACAAGTTTTCAATCGAGGACTCGGATGCAAGTGTACGTGCATTGCAGGTACAGATCGTTGCCATAGTCCTTGATCCAGGCAGCTTCCATTGGCCCTGAGATTTTAGCAGCCTCTCCGTACTCATCCTACCCAACACTGCGACATGGGGGTCCCTCTCGGGGTCATGGGAATGAGGCCCCGTTTTTTTTTTTTAAGTGTTTTTAGA
>MQTX01000189.1:682685-732718 GCA_009735665.1 Angiostrongylus cantonensis | reverse complement strand
TTGATCCAGGCAGCTTCCATTGGCCCTGAGATTTTATTAGCCTCTCCGCACTCGTCCTACTCAACGCTGAGAAATTGGGGGCTATTTCGGAGCCAGGGAAATGAGGCCCTTTTTTTTTACTGTGTTTAGAATTTTTGATACCCACGTATAGCTTGTTGGGCTCTGAACGTGGGGGCTGGTTATACTCACGGGTAGCTTGTCAGGCTCTCCCAGAGTGGACATGGAGCTTATTTGTTGGAGGCGACTCCTAACCGCCTCCCATATACTTCCCTGTCACTTGATTGCAGGCTTTTGGCCTTATTGACTCATAGAATGCAATCCGCATAAAGCGAGAACGCACCCACACACGCATGCATGAATACACCTGGCAAATACAGAAAGTATGTGCCAAATCGGCGCAGCAGAAACAGGGAGTCCATTCCCTGGATCCACCTGCGTCTCAGGGAAGCAAAGGTCGCTTTTGGTCCCCGATTAACCCCCTATCCGCCACCTGTGGACGCGCCAAATAGCCTCGCGACTAGCCGGTTCGAAATCTCTCATATGAGGGAGATCCGCGGGTTTAAAAGTAAATATCGAAATTTGAACCACAAATGTTTTAAAATGGCAAAAGTTGCTGGTCTGAAACCATCAGTTATCTCTCGACTAAAAGTTGGCTTAGCAACATGTTCCGTCTTGTACTTGCTTAAACTGAAACTAAACCTCACATGTTAGCATCCAGCGATGATCTTCCGTTTACCGATTCATCATTGCTTAAAGTAAGACCTATCATTAGCTGTGTAGAGGGGCAACGGGTAGGACAACATGGCTTTCAATCCTAATATTTAACCAGTTGTTGAAACACATTCCACCTCATCTTACGAATACCCAGATGTCTCTGAATCGTCTACGAACTGCGTCACGCAGCAGCGCGTACTGATGGAGTCCTTCGATGTTACCGCCCTTTATACAAACGTGTAGTAAGATTCCGCAGCGCAAGCCACATTCGAACTCTTTACGCAACACGAAAGAGAAATAAACATGTATGGCTGTTCATTGAGTCCTTTGACGTTACCGCCCTTTATACAAACGTGTCGAATAACTCCACTATGGAAGCCATCCGCGAGCTCCTTACACAGCATGAAGGAGCAACAAACATGCATGGCTTCAAGATAGAGCAGTTGATAGCACTCTCAAAAGAATGCATGAGCTGCTCAATCTTCAGATGGTTCGAAAAGTACTACGCTCAAATAAGAGGGTTAGCAATGGAACAACGACTACCACCAAATCTTGGCATTGCGTTTATATCTAAGGTGGAATCACTAGTGACCGACGATGGGTATCTGGGTTAGGCCTAAGCTAAGGGTGGGTGGGTGGGTATCCTCTTAGAGTGGGTGGGTGGGTATGGGTATCTGGGTTAGGCCTAGGCCTAAGCTAAGGGTGGGTGGGTGGGTATCCTCTTAGAGTGGGTGGGTGGGTATGGGTATCTGGGTTAGGCCTAGGCCTAAGCTAAGGGTGGGTGGGTGGGTATCCTCTTAGGGTGGGTGGGTGGGCATGGGCATCTGGGTATATACCTTAGGGTCGGTGGGTGGGTATGGGCTTACTGTAGATATATAGATAACTGTTTTGTTCCTTGCTCAACACAAGAGGAAATGATCAAATGTTTCGAGTTGTTTAACGAACAACCAGAGCATATCAAGATTACCGGAGAGAAACCGCAAGAAAACTGGCTCCCATTTCTGAACTTCCAAGTTAACCTGCCAGAAAATGGCTACATTACAAAGCGGTACCGAAATCCAAGTAGTAAAAACACGTTGGTCCATTACCTCTTCTCGCAAGCCTCCCTCAAGAAAAGGGCGCTTGTAAGAAACACATTTCGAACAGCAACCAACGTGTGCACGGAAAGAAAGCAAAGAGAGGAGTCCAGGAACTTGGCAAGGCAAGTAGCCCTTTCTAATGGCTACGGAACTGTAGCTCGGCTTAGGTGTAGGGAAAACCATAGGTCCGCAAACGACAACTCTAACGATAAAAATGTCCTGTTTGTAGTACCCTTCATCTCAAATTATGTAAATGCAACTATAAGACGCTGCTTAAGACGGGCAGGTCTAGTGAATTCGGTAAACGTGCTTGAAATGCCACCGAGTACTCTCAGGCGCCAGCTAGTTCGTAACCCCCTATATGATCTTCTATGTGCAACGGAAAATTGTGCAATTTGCCCTAATGGTAGAGACGGTGATTGCATGAGTTCGGGTACAGTTTATCTGATCTCCTGCAAGGAGTGCGGAGACGAATACGCTGGCGAAACGGGTAGACCACTCTGTGTCCACATAAAAGAACACCTATTGGTTAAACATAAACCAAATGTCCACTAGGCAGGCATAGGAGCCAGAGACCTAATGGGGAGGACTTTGAAGTACAGGTCACGATCCTCGCACAGGAATCGAGAACACAAGCGCGCAAAACTCTTGAGGCGTTCTGGATTGTGGCCAAAAATCCGAAAATGAACCACAGGAAAGAATGCCTCATTATCACGCGTGTCATTGGGCAACATATAAGCCTGTTATTCTAATGGGAGAGACACACTACGCTTACATGTGAATTCTGTGCTGGTGGTCTCCCTCCACGTGACATACTCAGTGGAAAACTCATATAAAGCGGTGAGTGTGCAAAGAAGCTATTCTGTGTTCATTGTGATTGAAATCTTGGTTTAGTGTTTTCTTTGTTTGGTTATGGAAACGTTTGGCCGAGGAGATTGCTGTCTAGTTGAGCTGGGCTCTGAGGAGGAAGGCAAAATCCACCTAAACGTCGACTTATTCGTGAATAAATAATGAAATAACACCTCAAGTTTGGTCAATAAGAATGCCAAAAATTACTTGATCAATGCCGAGATTAATAGTAAGTCGTTCGTGGATTTTAAAAAACGCTCTCGTCCATCGGTTGGCGTTCATGTATTGCTTCTCTGGATGACCACATCTTAGAAAAGTTTAGCGTATAGAGCGAAGTTCTTGACATTTGACCGATGATGTGGACCGAATCTCCGGATTGGCTCCCCCAATTTCGCGAAACGAGGTAGTCCTTGCATCGCCCATTCGAGTATGTGTTCTATGACGCTTACTGCCCTCTCACTCCGCTTACTCAAAGAACAGTTCTCTGATGCATGCGTTAAGGCAGGAAAAGCTTTAGCTCATGTGCTTCGCTCGCGCTTCGCTCATCCCGTGCATTCAACTAGATATCGCCAGATCGTTAATATTGCATTGTTATTATTGTCGTAAACAAATGTAACCCAAGCTTGATACTGTAATCTACAGAAACAAGAAAAGTCTTGATTGGCGAATTCGTAAAAGGTCGAGCATTCCACGTTGAGCTAGGAATCAATCGCTGTCGAAGACAGACTTGAACACATGCATTCCACTGACCAACTAATACAAAAGAGCTGGGAGGATGACAACTATCCTCCCTTACTTTATTTGAGGAAAGGACGACGTGGCTATTAAAGAGATCTGAGTAGTAGACGTGAATGATTTTCAGATGTCTCTTGTTGTTTCGAATCCTCAGCCTTTATAGCGCTAACGAGAAGATATTCAACGAACATCGTACTTATCGTGTTTAATAGTCGTATATATCGTCGATGTTACTGAGAACGCCATCTTCCTAACAACCGATTAATGAATTAAATAAATCACAGCTAACGATGGCTTTAAGACTTTATTTTCTGAACTTGACGGCCTTTTCTCCTCTCCGCGAAGAATGAAATCTTGCACGAAGGAGACGGTGGTCTAATTACGTGTAGAACATTAGAGCAACAGCGACATCAGTTAGGCAAGACCTTCGATTTACTATGGCTTGGTTTGTTTCGTTATGTTACTCTCCACTTGCAGACTCCCACGTCCAGCGTTGAAGGTGGGGGTTCTGTAATTGCTAGTTACCATGAGTGGTTTTAATCCTCATGACAAGCTCAAAGAGCCGTTCTCCCTCTTTGTCTTTTTTAAGCTGTGAGTTGCAATTTGATGTTCTTCAGACGTTCTTCTTGCTCCAACCTTGCCGTTGAAATGATGACCTTTAAGAATGTGCGGTCTTCGCTGTAGAACTTCTCCAAATCCATGTAAGAATCCTTCGGCTTTATCATTGTCATAGTTTCTTGTTTGTGAACAACGATTTGCGTTGTTAGTTGTTCCAATGAATCTCTGCTCATGAGCAATTTCGTGTTGACGAGAACGCCGACGCCGCCGACTCCTTTGCTGTCGCATGTACCGAGGAAAAGTTCTTCTCCTGTGTCACAGACGGGGATTGGCGACGTCTTCTCGTCTCAGTCACTCCAATGACGTCTTACTCTAACTCTTTTGCTTGCATGATTAAGTCTTCTATGGAGAACTCAGGTGCAAGTGTGCGCGCATTCCAAGTACGGATTGTCACCTTAGTCTTCTGCGATTTAGGCAGCTCACAGTGGCCCTGAAATTTCTGCAGCCCCTCCGTACTCATCCAATCCCACGCTTACGAATCGTGGGCTTCTGCGACGTCAGGAAAATAAGGCCCGTTTATTTTACTGGGTTTAGCCTTTTTGACAACCACGCATACCTTGCTGAGCTCTGAAGGTGGGGGCTGGTCCAATAGATTCTGCTAGTTCTCTTTTAGTATGTGACGCCTCCAACCACTGCGCCACACGCCCCATTATGATGCATGGGAAAATTATTACAGATATTTGTGTTCAGATTCAGAGGTGAATGCATGCACATTAGGTGGTCATGTTAAGATTACAGTATGCAGGAAATTACATGGATGTCCTTCAAAAGTTTCTATTTCAGACAACTGTCATCGAATTTCCGTTTCATCGTCGCATGTACTCACGCATCCAGCACTTCAAGCACCTCGAGATAGGTCTCCCACTCGTTTTCGCGCTCACTAAAACCCAAGAGCTCTTACCTGAATTATACTCATTTAAGTCGTCATGCCTCACATAAAGTTGGTATGCATTGTGGGAGAGATTCTTCTAAAATGCACTCAACAATTGTATAGAATGATTATTCCAAGAACCTCAAGCCGAGGTTTCCCAATGGTCTCGGCTTTTTCTCCTTTGCATAATGTACATGAAGACCATGATTCTCAGCTCAAAGAAAATCGACGGTTATATAGTGAGGCCCTGCAGCTGTGATTCTCTTCATGTTTACTGTTACAACTTGAAATTAGGAGGGAGGAATCCTGGGTTATTTTTAAGCAGGAATATCGCGGTCTCAAGCGAAAAATCTCGTGTGAAACAGCTATCTATAGAACTTATCCATTACTCTAAATGGCGATAAGATATAGTAGTATTTTTTTATTTGCTGATCAAATCTAAAGCTGGACCATTATAATCGAGCAGCTCGCGAAAGCATCTCTTCAAAAATGGTTTTTAAACTTTTTCCAAAAACTTAGCCTGATTGTGCAGATGTGGGTGCTCTAAAATAATGGCACAAGCCTCGAATTTATGGGCAGCCGTGTTAAATGTTTTGCAGTAGGATCAAGTATGAGTTTCGCTCTCTTCGAGTAATTTCTCGATCAAAATTGAGGAGCAGTCTGAATCTCATGTGCAGAGGACCGTAGTAAGGCCGTCACCAGTTTTGTTTTTCGAACTCTACTCCATAGTCACTTCTCCATTTCCTGCTTAATTTTCGATTTGTTTGTGGAAGTCACATCAACTCGTACCTTGCCAATGTGTTTATTTCTATTTTATTCCTTTAATTTTTGTTGAAGTTGTGTAAAGGCATCAGCAACAGTGTGCAGCGGTTCCACTTCCATCTTCACTCACACCTGCTCTTGCATTCATGGATGGCAACCAGATTCTCTCAGAGAAGCTAGACTCAAGAATTAGGCTCCAGCTTGCAGTTGTTATAGGTTTTTTCCCAAAATTTACGTAGATTCCTCTGTCTTCCAACAACACCTTCTCTTGTTGATGTAATAATTGTAATGTAATTGCAATATGACCTCGTATCATCTAAAGTTTACCATCTTCAATAATCGTTTTTATTGTGAATATATCGTAAATAGTTTCCGAATTATCTACAGCATTTTCGGTAATTTACGCAATTCCTCGCGGATTTCGCTCATAGAGGGATCTCTCGCCCGCCAGTCGCGACGCAAGGTGGCGCGTTACCAGGTGGCAGATAGGTGCTGAATCGGGGGACAATAGCGATTTATCCATCCTGAACAAAAATCGATGTTCATTAATGCACGTAAACAACAAACGCAAAATAATGCTTCGGTTCTCGCTCGCACCAACTACGCCAACCGTCCTAGAATAGTGGTCTGAACTTTGTGGAGGTCAAATTATTGTAAAGCCAGCCACTAGTTCTCTATTACTTACCAATATGTAACGTCAATAAAATATCTTCTTATTCAATTGACATCTTGTGCAAACGTCCCATACAAACTTGTCACTTTTTATTTCCTGCCTAATCCTTTTTCACGACAGAGTGTAATGTGAAACATAACCACAATGATGCTGAGATATTCGCAAAACTCTGGACCGGAGGTGTTTGCGGTGTGGATCGAACCCGTTACTGCCCTGTCCAGTTGCTAACTTCACATTACATCCTGCCATGGTAGAAAGGAGAGGCACATAATAAAAAGTCACTAGATTGTGATTTATACTGTAGCCTTGTCTTAACCTGGGTTCATTGTCGTTTCGTGATCTCCAGATTAACCTCGTTGACGGGTAATTTCTAACATCACCCACAAAATACGGCTTAGGGAAAGGAGAAATGAAGCAGCGGAGGCGAATTGGGTGGTAATCTGTGAGGTGCACCAGTGAACTCCTACACAGCCAAAGACCTCATCTCAGATGTCTAATTTCAGTTACCATTTGTTCTGCCACCATTTCAGCAAAAAACTCAAGAACGGAACTGCCTTACCATTAATGCAGCATAAGCGAACGGAACCAATCTATGTGCAGTGGACGAATGAGATATTCTAGCATACTTGCTTTGATATCATAAAATTGTTGTCAAAAAAAGACAAAAAGAGCACGGATTCTTACCTGCCCTTCAATTTTGATAAATCCAAACTGCACTGAATGCTCAACTCGCATCCCTCACCATTACTGCGTAAAAAATCTACAGGAAAACACTACCTGGGTACACTTCGGTTCGAATGTCACGTCCACGGTCATTGTCTCCGTATAATCTCTCTGTTCATCAGTCCCATGTTCCATGTTCCCACTCATCGTTTCAAACTAAAAGCACAGTGTTGGGCTCAAGAAAGGAACGATCGACACATGAAAAATGTAGAAGAGATGCCAAGGAGGAACTACCACAACAACAAGCACAGTGAGAAACGCGAATATTCAAAGATAGAAAGTAACAGCAGCGGTAAAAATAAAGTTAGGAAACAGATATTGGCTTATATACGCCTCATTCATGCTTATCATCAGCAATTCCACGTCATTATCAACGTTTGAAACACGTTCAGTTCCAGCACCGACCGAAGCTCACACGTCACGACAGATATCAGGGCCAATCGCGATAACGTTGAACTAGAGTAAATATTGATTAATGAGCGCTACCTGTGCTCTACACTTGGTGGCATCACGTACATCTGCTAGTATTTTCAATCGTCGTTCATGAGGTCTGCGTCTAAAGATCTAAAACCATCTGTACATACTACCACGGATCTCCCTCATATTCATGGATCTCCCTCATATGACGGATCGCGAGCCGGTTAGTCGTGAGGCTACGTGGCGCGTCCCCAGGTGGCGGATAGGTGGTTAATTGCAGACCTAAGGCGACCTTTGCTTCTCTGAGACGCAGGTGGATCCAGGAGATAAGCTCTCTGGTTCTTCTGGGTCGATCTGGCACATACCTTTTGTATTTGCTGGGCGTATTCATGCATGCGTGTGTGAATGCGCTCTCGCTCTATGCGGATTGTATTCTAAGGGTCAATTCAGCTAGAAGCCTGCAGTTATGATAGCGAAGTGTATGGGAGGGCGTTAGGAGTCTCCTCCAACAAATAAGCTCCATATCCACTCTGGAAGAGCCTAGCAAGCTACCTGTGAGTATACTCAGGCTCTAAGTTTAGAGCCCAGCAAGCTACACGTAGATATTAAAATGCTAAATACAGTTAAAAAAAACAGATCTCAATTTCTTAAGCTCCGAATTTTGTTTTGTCAGATAGGACGAGTATGAAGAGGCTGCTGAATCTCAGGAATAATGGAAGCCGCCTGGGTCACGAGTAACTAAAATGACGATCTGTTCCTACATTGCACGTGTGCTTGCAACCGTCCTCGATAAAAGACTTGAGCATGCAAACGGAAAAGATAACATACGATTTCATCGGCCTGGCCGAGACGAGAAGACGACACCCATTCAACGCCGTCTATGACACCGAAGAAGAAGTGTTCCTTGGAACATGCGACAATTGATGAGGCGGCGGCGTCAGCGTTCTCGTCAACACGAGTTTGTCCATAAACGTCGATTCATTGGAACAGCTCACAACCCGAATCAGACGTTTACGATTAGAAAGATGTGGAGGAATACCGGCTTTGACAATCTTCCTCGTTTACGCGCCAGCATCGAACTATGACGAAGAAGAAGTTGTAGCATTCTATTCTACATGGGCTTGGAGAAGTTCTACAAAAAAGAGTACATTCTTAGAGATCATCATTGCAGATTTCAACAATATGATCAGAACAAGAAGTCCGAAAAACGTCACATTGAGATCTACAGATTGGAATGGAACGAGCAGGGTGAGCGGTGTTCTGAGTTTATTATGGCGACCATGGTTATCCATGGTAACCCGGAATTCCAGAAGGCCCACCCTCAGCCCTAGACTTAGATATTTCACAATGGAGAGCACCATAAAGAAATAAATCACATTATAGTAAACCAAAGGTTTTGCCTAACTGATGTCGCTGTTATCTCAAAGTTCTACGCGGGATCAGACAACCGTCTTTCTTCTAGGCTTTTCGTGAAGAACTCTGACCACCGGGTCGGTGATCTTTCTGCTGTACGTTTGACATCCCGACGAATCCAGTCACATACGGCTCTTGTCCATCGGTTATCATTCATACGCATTATATTTTAGAATTACGCTTATTTTCCACCACTTCTGCTTAATTTTGACGATACACTTTCTCTTTTTTATTTTCTTTCTTAGTGATAAAGTAAAGTTCTAAGAAGAACATCTTTCAGTGGATGCAACGGATGCACATACGTATGGTTGGTCGTCGAACAGGAGGGCACAGATTCAACGACCACTAGATTGAGGTAGTTTAATTTAGTGCTGTTTGCTATTGCTATTGGTTCCATTACCTTTCTCGATGAAGCTGTTGTACGAGACAATCACTTGTTGTAACTATTTTTACTCTCTATTTGTGCAAATAGCGCGTGTGGCACAGTTGTCCGAGGCGCCCTGCAACACGCGTGGAATCGATCCTCGTACCCATAGCCCAACAAGCCTTCCATCCCTCCGAGGCCGAAAATTGCTACCAGGCTTGTCTGGTAGTATAGCAGGACTGACTCGACACATCGGTAAGACACCGCGAGTCATTGTAAAGGCCAGATATGCATTCAATCACCTCCAACGATGCTTAATGAAGTCGAAAATGCATGGCTCATCCCTCAGGAATCAATCAACGGCCAAAGCATCATAGCGTTTTTTTATTTATGCAGAAGGTTCGAAAGATATTTGGATCCCGTTCGGATCACCTGGTGGCGGCACACCAAGTTGGGTATTTGAAGCTACGTCAATTGGCGCCCAGTAGATTACAGAGGCTGTTTGATTGTTTCATTGCATTCTTTCAATTATTTCATCCATTTATTTGTGAACTTTTTTGTTAGAAATATTGAGTTTTATTTTCTCCTTGATCTTCGGGGTGGGTAGTGTGGTGGGTAATGACACAGACTATCGGAAAGCAGGCTATGGTTCGGCCCTTCCCCAATATTCTTCTCCAATTCAACAACGAACTTTTTAGCTTAGCTATCTCTAATATTGATAGGACAATCTACCCAACCAGCATTCTACACCGTTAAAAAAAAATATAGAGTCCTTAATAAACAGCCGAGACCACACGCAAAGTGTTCGAAAACTGTCGTGGACCATGAATGGACGGAGAAAGAAACGAATGCAAGAGATGGCGGAATCCGAAAGTAGATGTGATGACGGGTCATGTAAAATAAATATATTAGTTTATTTTAACGTTTTGTTTAGGGAAGCTGACTATAATAATTAGTCGTCGTTTTAGCTGCTATCACTCAATAGTGCCGCTGAAGGAGAAGAGAGGATCACCTAGGCAAAGATACGCTGCCAGCATGCGAGCCGCATTGAGCGAAGAGAATAACTCTTTGTAAACGCAGCAACTATTCCTTCGCCCAAAATTAGTCGCTGTTACGAGCAACCCTTCATGACTACTCAACTGTGCAGTAGGAAGTTTCGCATAGTCTTATCTTGGACTAAGACTTAAATCATCCGCCTAACATATCTATACCTCTCATTCTTGATTGTTGCACTACATCTTCATCTTCAATAATCAGTGAAGTGTAGCAATCCCAGGTTCTACTGTAACCATCTGCAGATACGTTGTTCAGCTGTGGATGCAAAGCAGTATTTTATCCCACTTCTGCGCAGCCACACTCCAATATGGTAGTGCTACTCATTGCTATCTGTACTTTCTTTCTCTGATAGACGAGTTTCGCTTGTATTTTTACACCAGTGGTTTTCTCATCGCCATTACGCCTGTGCTTTGTTGTCCTTGTTACATAAAGCATTTGATTACCCGCGTTCGAAATCTGGTGTTACGTTAACAATCGAGAAAACTTACGAACCTGCGTAACAGGAACTAACGCACAATCGAGCAGATTCACTTTATTAAGTCTTTCAAACGCAATATAACGCATTTGTATATGCAAGTCTTTTCCTAGAGGATAAAAGTCTTTATTTAACTACAGTGGAATTCTAATTTCATACAGCTCGTTGGTTGTATGTATTTCTATCACTTCTTTGCTTAAGGTGCCACACTTCGATGATGGATACAAATTAGCAAGCGGGATTTCGTCCTACAGTTGCTGGCTATCGATGGTGTTATCCAATATATTGTTTTTCTTTGCATCTGGCGCCTCTCTGGTGGAAATCTTAGAGACGTAAACACCGCCACCAATCGTTTGACAGCTGGTTTCAAATACGTTTAAATTTTACAAGACGGGGCCAGAGGAACAACTATGTTATTAATACGACGGAAAAGAGTCTCTTCTATTAATTAATAAGGCTCTAAACTCTTTACTTACATTGATGATCGAGAACTTATCGGCAGCCATCGAAAAACTGGCTTCCTCACCAAACGATAGATCTTCTAGTATGGAAAAAAAGAGGATAAGGTGCCTACATACCACTGACCGTTTTCAATCTGATTGAAACAAAAGGACGCCTCACACGAGCGGCTCTCTCATTTATTTCAACGAAGGCCAGTGGAAGTATGAAATGCTGCTTTAAACACTTTACACGGTCTGTGCCCGTCAATAAATACTCAGCTGTTAAGGACCTGAAGATGTAATTTGATCGAAAGGTTTTCCTGCACGTAAGTGAAGAACGTTCAGTACTCAGTAGTATATTTATTAAAATAAAAAAAGAGACAACAACTAGGATCCATAAAAAGGAGTAAAGAGCGCAAAGCAAAGAACAAAGGAAATGATTAGTGTGTAGTTGTAATTATCTCTGTGAACTGAAATTCTTTTGCTGTGAAGGGGATTTTCCGGACCAGAACCCGGTAAAGTATCCCGAAATTTTACAAATTCGGCTTATATGGGCTTATGTATTTGACCGCACAAAAAAGTCGATAACTGAACTGCAAATTTAATAACTCCCGCGTCCGACTTTCTATTAACCTCGGCATTGATTGAATAAATCTTTCTACTTCTGTTTAACAAACACGAGGTGTTATTCTATTTCTTTGTTCGTTTCAAGCTGACGTTTCGGCGGATTTCGCCTTCGTCAGAGCCTGGAAAGGTCAAGTTGACTGCAATCTACATGGCCAAAACACCTCCATAGCCAAACAGAGAAAATGCTAGACTAAAATTTCAATCACATTGAACACATAGTCTTTGCACACTCACCGCTTTCTATAAGGCTTCCACTTAATGTGTTATGTGGAGACCAACCGCACAGTGTTCGTATGGAAACGTAATGTGCCTATCCCATCAGATTAACAGTCTTATATGATCCCCCATTTGAGGCATTCCTCACTGCGGTTCATTTTCGGATTCTTGGAATTAATCCAGAATGCCTCGAGAGATTTACGCGCTTGTGTTCTCGATTCTTGCGCGAGGATCGTACTTCTGCTTCAAAACCTTCCTGTTATATCTCTGTGCCCTATACGTGCCTAGTGAAGTATTTGGCTTACGTTTGCCGACTAGGTGTTCTTTTATACGGATGCAACACGAAACACGTTTCTCACAAGCGCACTTTTTGTGTGAGAGGGTTGAGAGGAGAGGTAATGAACCAGCATGTTTTTACTACTTGGCTTTCGGTACCATTTCGTAACGTAGCAGTTTTCTGTTAGGTTAATTTGCACCTTCAGAAATGGAAGCCAATTTTTTCGTGGCTTCTCTCTAGTGAATTTATTATACTCTGACTATTCGTTCAGCAACTCGAGACATCTATCAATTCCCTCTTGTGTTGAACAAATGATCAAGCAGTCATCTATGTACCTACATTAGAGTAACGGCCCGAGGTCAATCAGTGGTGCTTCCACCTTAGACCTATATGCAATGGTAAGGCTTGGTGCCAGTCGTCGTCCCATCGCCAACCCACTTGTGCATAATACCTCCCGGACCATCTAAAGATTGAGCAGTTTAGGCACTCCTTTAAGAGTGTCATCAACTGCTGAATCGAAAAGCCATACGTGTTTATTGCTTTTTCAGGTTATATAAGAAGCTCGTGAATGGCTTCCATAGCGGAGTCATTCGACACGTTTGTATAGACTGTGGTGACGTCGAAGGACTCCATCACGTACGCGTTGTTGGGTTGCGCGTTACGTAGACAATCCGGGAACATTTGGGTGTTCGTTAGATGGGCTGGAATGTACTTTAACAACTGGGTAAATATTAGAGCTATTAACCACGTTATTCTATCCGTTGGCCCGTCCACGCAGCTAATGATAGGTCTTACCTTAACGATGGATCGGTAGACACGAGATCTCCGCCCTTATCACTCACGGATAATCTCATGTTTGTCGATCTTATCAGCTCTCGTCCCTATCGTACATCACGCTTTTGCATTCCGTGAGGTTGGAGCAGTACCTCTTCGCACGATAGTGATTAAGGACTTTCAAAGTTTCATTAGTAAACGGATGGAGTCTATTAGGTCTAATGCTAAAGTAACTTTGCGGAGAAAATTCGATGACCTTTTGAGTAAATCGCACAACACGGATTCAAGAGCGCACAGAGATACCGCTAACGAACATGGAACAGGTCACAGTAGGGAAAATAATGTGCAAGAAAATTCAAGACTAGCCGCAATAGGAGGCATGACTCTTCCTGATGGTGCGCGCTCGTTATTATTATTGGGACCGAGTTTCTCACCATCTGAACCCATTTCTAAGGTAACTATGCGTAGGATCGCACGTGGTTTACATGAACCTCAAGATGTACTCCGCAAAAAAGCTAGGGTGAGGCGATAAATAGACGCGAACAACAACAAATAGGGGCAACACCAGTACCACCATTTCTTCAACAGTTCTTTAGACAACAAGAGCCCAATAATGAAGCTGACGTTAAATTTCGGACGTTTACTAATGAAACTTTCGAAGTCCTCAATTAGTATTGCAAATTTAATGTTATGGCATACGGGGTTGCTTGTACAAAAAAAAATTACGCACGCTAATTTAACACTTCTCAGACAACACGCTTTTGGACTTCATTAACGCATGTAACGCATTAACGCATGTAGCGCAGTGGAAAGGGGCCCACTACAATACAAATGAAATTAACCCTTCGCTTCAAGCTCACCATGTTTTTCACCCTCTGGGGTCGGTAAATTGGTACCAGACTTGTTTAGGAAGAAAACAACGGTGGTTTGATGCACACCTAGTTCGCAACGAGTCACTATATAGACCTGATGTGCATTCATTAACTTCTAACGAAGCTTAGTGAAGTCGAATATATAACGTAGCTCTCAGGGTATGATTATTGCCAAGAGCTTTATACTTTACCCTTTATTGGAATTAACACTTAACAACCATGGTTAATGCGCGCGTGGCGCAGTGGTCGAAGGCGCCCTGCAGCACACACGTAGAAACGGACCCCGCCCCCATGGCACACCAACCCTTATATACCTCCGGGGTCAGCAAATTGGTGCCAGACTTATCTGGTAGGAAAGCAGCATTGGCTCGGTACATCGCAATCACCTACAAACGATGCTTAATGAAGTCGAATGCATGGCGCATCCCACAAGGATTGATCAGCGCCGAGAGCTTCATCATTTTATTCCTTTTTAACCATCGTTATAAGCTTTTAACTTTTATGACAACTAAACAAAAAAATTTGAAGCTATATTTCTTTGTTTTTGAAGATTCAAGCGGTCGAAGTGTTCATTTTTGCATAAGATTATCAGTAGTGGTAAATTCCTTGCATTTTACTTTATTCTACTTGTCATACCAATAATCCGAGGATGACCGAGTTTGAGCGTTCTTAGTTCTTCACCTTCGAGAGTCGCCATTCCTTCTGCATTGGAATGGGCATTTGCCCGTGAGGTCTACAACCTAATTTACAGACTTCAGAAGTATCGGAAGCCAAGTTACTCTTAGGCGGGCTCAAATTCGGCCTTATGAATGTTGGCAAAGAGGATTACCTCTAATTTCTCCGCTTTTTTCCTTCTTTTTGTTTTTCCTTTATTTTTATTTTTATTTATTACTATTTATTATTTATTTTTTATTTGCTATTTATTTCCTTCTTTACTTTCTTCAACTTTTCTTTTCGTTATCTTTTTTTATCAAAAAACTAAAAGCAGTAAAAGAAACGGGCCTCATTCCCCTCTGACCCCAAAAGAGCCCCCAATTCGGCAGCGTTGATGTCAATGGAAACTGCCTGGGTCACCATGAACAAAGCTGACGATTTGTTTCTGCAGTGCACGTACACTTGCATTCGTCCTCGATAGAAGACTTAATCATGTAAGCGAGAAGGAAAGATACGATGTCATTGGCGTGGCCGAGATGAGAAGACTCCACCTATTCAACGCCGTCTATGATACCGGCGGAGAACTGTTTCTCGGACCATGCGACAGTGAAGGAGTCGGCGGTGTCGGCGGCGTCGGCGTTATCGTCAACACGAGTTTGTCCATGGACATCGATTCATTAGAGCAACTTGCAACCGGAATAACACTTTTGCGATTTAAAAGATGTGGATCCAATCCGGCTTTGACTATCTTCTTCGTTTGCGTGCCGACGTCGAGCTATGCCGATGAAGAAGTCGACCGCATAGCATTCACCCAACAGCGGGATTGATCTGGGGAGCACAAATCGGCAATGAACCCAGTTAAGCTGAGGCCCCAGTTATAATCACAATCTTAACCGTTTTTGTCTACTGCCTGCTCTATTTAATGGCAGGGTATATTGGGAAATATAACTTTAATGAAGCTGAGATATTTGGGTGATTGCTGATGGCAAAAGATCAATAGAACTAGCTGGGAGACAGGCGAAACTAAGGACCCACATGGTGTGGTGGTGAGCCCGTTACTCCCCGGAAAGGACAATAGCGCGTTCGCTCCTCACCATAGGCACCTGCGGTACAGAGTGTTGCAAATATCTCAGCTTCATTAAAGTTATATTTCGCAATATACCCTGCTACTAAAAAGAGTACACAGTTGACAAAAACGGTTAAGATTGCTCCAGATTTCTTTCAAATTGGAGGGTATTTAATTTACTAGTGAGCTTTTCGGAAGATGCCGTTGTCAACAACATGGACAAAGAGTACGATCGGCTCATTCAACATCTTCACGTTAGCGCTATGAAAGGTGAGAGTTCAAAAGTCTCCAAGTCACCACCGTCTGTATCTAGAAACTCTTGAGCTGACACGCCAGTGTTGAATCGCGCAGGCTGCAGGCAGCCACAAAATAACGCCCTAATTTGCAAAACACTTCAGACAGGCGAAAAAAGAAGATCTCTAAAGAGAGAAAAGCAACAGTAATGGTCGAAGCTGCAGGAATTGGGAAAAGCATTCGAAAAGCCCACTGGAGCTTCTCCAATTACAAGACCGAAACGACTGCACACCAACGCTCAGACGAAACAGTTACAGCATGCAGAAAGGGAATGGAGGAAATCATTCATGCATACTAATCGGAACTCTTTGATAGCCACGTCCACCCGCCGTCATATGAAATAAGGGAGGATGGATATGTTGTGCCATTGGTTCTCCCTTCGAAAATCCGATATGCCTTTTCGTCGGTGAAAAATCGAACACCACCAGGCCCGGACAGGATACGATCAGAACATCTGAAGAATCTTCCGCCAGTTCTCGTAAACACTGGCTCGGCTATTCACACGTTATCTGTATGAATGCAAGTTTCCCACTCAGTGGAAGGCTAGCAAAACCATTTTATTGTTCAAAAGAGTGGCCTAAGGGATATAGGTAACTATCGCCCAATTTGCTTGTTGTCTGTCACCTACAAATTTTCCACTCGAGTCATCCTAAACAAGATGCCATCTCGTCGGTGAAAAATTGAACAGCTGCGGAGAGGAAAAGATCTGAACGTCTGAAAAACCTTTCACCAGTACTCGTAAACACACTGGTACGGCTCTTCACACGTTACCTGTTTGAATGCAAGGTCCCTACTCAGTGAAGGAGCAGCAAGACCATGTTACTGCTCAAAAAGGGTAACCTCCACGATATCGGCATCCATCGCCCAATGCTCTCTGTCGTCTACAAACATTTCACTCGAGTCATCTTAAACAGGAATGACAGAACCTTATACGAAGGACAGCCATGTGTGCAAGCAGGGTTTCCAAAAGGATCTAGTACAATGAATCACATCCACACGATAACAAGACTCATTGAAGTATCGCGAGAGTACAAAAGACCGCTTTATCTCACTATCATCGATCTACGGAAGGCTTTTGATTTAACTGAGATGGAAGCAGTCACAGAAGCTCTTGATAGTCAAGGAGTCTCTAGTCAGTACATAAAGATTCTTCGTTAGATGTACAAAAATTTCGCAACGAAGATATAACCATTCTACAACGTTGTCAACATCGACGTCAAAAGGGGCAAAGGTGTGAGGGTGTATGCGCCGATATCAAGTTGCCAGAAACCAACACCAAGGACCGAATTTCAGGTACTTGTCGAGTTCTCTACACTTTAAACACAGTGAAACATCTTTTTCGTTTTCCCTGACTCTTCGCAACTTCCGTGATTGCTTGGTTAAATTAAATCTGTTGTGAATCGTGCAGGATCTCAAGAAAAACTCCACTTGACGAACACAGATGTGGCTACGTAAAGTTCTTCTTTCTGAGGCACCGAGGATTTAACACTAGTGCTTTCCCTGCTAGTCGCAACAGACATTCGATACTTCTCGTAAAACAGAAGGAGCTTTGTGGCATTACAACTACCTCCGTTCCAAAATAACAACGATCCTTTGCATAATCGTGCCTCTTCTGGGCTTCTTGACAACATTGGAGGTGCACATAAATTAATAACGGAAGAATTGAAAGCAAAAATGTTGATAAATTGACTAAACAGTATGAGGAAATAAAAAGCTTATTTCATTTAGACGTGCTTACAAAATCCAATGAAAACAGTGGATCAGTCGATGCCAGAAATCATCGGAGTAACTGGTGCCGTCTATGACGATGTACTGAAAGAATGGAAATTATGAACAGTACTAGAGGCAAAGATGTTAGGCAAAGCGAAACCACCTCGCCAAAATTATTTACCGCACCCTCCAGAACGTCATGCGAACATTGGAATGGGATAGAATCGGAGCCAAAGCCGATGGTCGACAGTTATATCATATGCGTCTCGCTGACGCCATTGTCCTTATGACACCAAACTTTAGCAAAGCGAAACATATGCTTCCCGACTTTGATAAAGTCTGTGAAATGGTTGAACTTCGACTATATTTCAATAAACGATGTTCATTAAAAACGGACTGGTTTCGTATGCCCCATTCACGCTTAACGAAACGAATATCTCTGAATGCTCCAGTTATGTCTTTTTGGGTCGGGAAATCCATATGATGAACGACTTAGCTCTAGAGCTGAGCAGAAGGTAACGAGCAGCTTGGGAGCTTTCAAGAGTAACGTGGATGTAGTGAAAATAAGAAAGAACACTTGACTCCGTGTTCACCTTTTCGACTCAATGGTACTTTCTGCTCTGAAGTATGCGACAGAAACCTGGTCGCTGCGCAAGAAGGATGAAAAATCGCTCAGCGTTATTAAACGCGCAGTCGAAAAGGCGATGCTAGGAGTATCCCGTTTAGCACAAGTAAGGGATGGGATCCGAAGCTCCGGCTGCGTCAACATTAAAAAATCAGGGATGCCGTTTTGCACGCCAATCAGCTGAAGATAAGATGGGCCGGACACGTAATGCGTATGATTGACAACCAATACACAAAAGCCGCTAGTGACTGGATTTCTCAGGATGTCAAACGAACTGCAAAAGGACCACCGACCCGTTGGTCAGAGTTTCTCACAAGGAGCCTAAAAAAAACATGATACTCGGCGAATTCCATGAACAAGCAGAAGTCACTAAGCTACTCTTGCTTCTGACAGAGAAAGATGGAAGTTCTTCTGACGCTAGGTCGAGTCACTCGACTATAAACCGGTCTGCAGGTGACAGGTGACATACTACTTTCTGCACCGTTGTTTCAGAATGCCACTTCTATAAAGCGGTGTCGCAGGCACATACGTTTTCAGCAATCTAGAAATGGTTTTTGAAAAATTCTTTAAAGTTGTCGAAACTTGAAAACATCTGTTTTGGCCACGATTTTGTCCAGTCCAGCAGTCACGTACGGGAATGGTATAAGTGCGTTGTCACAGTCGGCTTTTCGCGACTCACGACACATTGCAGTACTCAAGGTGATAATTAGAATACCAGTTAGCCGTAGTACATACTTGAATACTGGAATTTTTTTTGCAGTTATCGTACAGGGGGTGGTTTGATTTGAGCATGATGACGGGTGCGAGTCTTACACGAGGATCAATAAAACAACTGCAGCTGTGAGTGCAGTTGCTTAACTTTAGTAACGAATAAGTCCACTGAACGTGTAGATCGTCGTCTCAGGAAACTCCTGCATCATCGTGAAGTCCGTTGCACAGTTTTTTCCTACCACCCGCCTTCTGTTCTCCTTATTATCAGACCGGCCTTTGTGTGTTTCGCTATCGATGTGTGTTCGATGTTTATGGCCAAACTAGTACTGACGAGAATGCCGACGCGGCCGACTCGTTTATAGTAGCCTTTTCCGAGGAACAGTTCTTCGCCGATTTCGAAGACGGCGTTGAATGGGTGGCGTCTTCTCGTCTCAACCAGTCCGATCACCGATCTAGCGCAATGCACTCTGCAATGTGATCAAATAACTCTTCTCCAGTTCTTTGTTGCATGGGTACCGTTATTCCATAAATCTTTCCTTTCATTTCAGCTTCACTTCCTTTCAATCGAATGAGAAGCACTCGGAAATTCCTGCCACCAAGTTCGAGCGCGAGGGAATCGCAGGTTTCCGATTAATTTGGGATGCCTCGTACGTGTGACGGAATCATTTTCAGGTCATTTTTCAAGGGTGTACCCTTTTTTACATCCTGTTTCATGCCTACTTTGAGTGAATGCATAAGTTTTCTAAGTTGATCGTCGAAAAGATTTAGACATTGACAAGCTTCCTCAACCGCCTTATTCACTTTCTTGGTAGGAATTACAAACTTAGATCATTTGTTTATAAACATACTTATTAGAGAAATAATAATGGCTTTGTACACGTCTGTAAGTACAATCGATGTTGACTCGTTCGAAGTTGAGGAGCCAACCGATATACGCGAAAACGTCGGTAAAACGTAATGGACGTAAAACGTAAAGTGAATTATCAGTGGAAACAAAGAGTGAAACTTGATGAAACCTTAAAGACTGAATTGAATTACGAGATGTATTTGAAGACACTGTGATGGACGAGTCATCCCGACACGACTAATTCAGCCACGTCCCCTTTCGTTTTATTTCTTTTTGTGGTTACAATTTTCAATTTAACCTGCAACTGTCTTTCTCGCAGCATCAAATAGAATGAACTTTTATTACAATAGACGACTTTGAATTCATCAGTGGTCGCTATGATAAGTGTCTTACCGTTAGAAATTTGTTTTGGTCGACGTTTTCGACTTATATTCATATTTGGGCAAAGCTGCCATTTGTTCAATAAAGAATCGCTCAATTTCCTACTTTTAATTTCGTTAGACTCACTTATTATATTCACTGGGATCATTCTAAGTGTGCTTAACTCTCTATACCCTTTGGAGTACTAACTTTATCTCTGCTGTTTCCATGATGAGTGATGGTCATCAAATGACTTGTGAACCCCTAGTTAAGCTCTTCATTAAGGGACTATTGCTTTATTCATTGAAGTGTATTACGCGTGATACAGTGATACTGAGGTAATTGCAAAACTCGGGCCACGTGCCAGCTTCGAGCCTACGATCACAATTTCCTGGTGCTCGTGTCCTTTCCACTGCACCACTGAGAGCCTTCCCTCATTTTTCTCTCGCCAAGCCTTTTACCCTAATGCTGTATCTTTTCTGTCCAATTTTAACGTTGAACTCTCCAGTGACGGCCATGAAGAATGTATCATTTTCCCCGTCGAACTTCACCAAGACCATAGACACCGTTTTAATTTCGTCTTTGTCATTGTTTGATGTCGAAGCGCAAACGACGAAGATTGCCAAAGCTGGAATTGATTCACACCTTTTTAATGGTTCTGTCTGATTCGGGTTGTTAGTTGTTCGAATGAATAGGTGTTTATGGTCAAACTCGTACTGACGAGAACGCCGATGCCGCCGACTCCTCTATAGTCGCATTTTCCGAGAAGCAGTTCTCCGCCGATTTCGTAGACGGCGTTGAATGGGTGGCGTCTTCTCGTCTCAACCAGTCCGGTCACCGATCTTTGTCGTCTACATGATCAACTCTTTTATCGAAAAGGTTGCAGGTTACGTGCATTGCAAATACAAACCGTCTGTTTATTCCTTAGAGGCTTTTGCGCCGGCTAAAATAGCTCTGAGATTTTAGCAGCCGCACCATACTCGTCCTTCATAATACTGAGAAATTGGGCTCCTTCGGGGTGAGGCGAATGAGTCCCCACTATTTCTTTCACTGTTTAGAGCTTGATGTCCACGTATAGCTTGCTGAGTATTGAATGTGGGTACTGAATATACTCTGGGGCAACTTGCCACTCAATCCAGAGCAGACTTGTAGGCTCATTCTATCTTACATTATCTGTTAATTGTAACTTTTGGAGCACGCTGTGAAATACCTACGTCGGGATTTCATTTTCATCCTTCTTTTAACGTCTATGCCACATACTGAGATTGTTGATAAATGGTGGAAAACTTCCTTGAGGGACGCGCGGAGCGCGGTTGTTGGAGGCGCGCAGTAACACTTACGGTATTGATTCCGGGCTCAGGTTTCAGCATGAGTCCCATCGCTCTGGGGTCAACAAACTACAACCGAACTCGTTTGGGAAGATAGCAGTGCTAACTCGGACTACCGTAGGTAATTAATTATATAGACCAGATGTGCATTTATTTGTCAGTAGCGATGCAAGATGAAATCGAATGCATGGCGCATCCCTCGGATTGATCAAGGCCGACGGCTAGAAAACTAAAGCAAAACATGTCTCCGCGCTCTTCTGATAACATCGCCAGCAACATCGTCACTGTTTCAAAAGTGGAAAAGTTTAAAAAACCTTCGTTAGCTGAAATAACTCGACAACGCGCTGTCATTAAACTATGATTAGATCTATAATGCTGAGATATTTGCAAAACTCCGGATCGCAGTTGTCTACGGTGGGGAAAAAACGCGCTAATATCCATTCCGAAGAATAACGCGTTCATCACCACACCATGCGGTTCCTTCTTTTCGTCTGTATCTCAACTAGCTTTATCGATTATCGCCATCAGCAATTGTCCCATAGAGCTAGGTGAAAGACAGGCGAAACGAAGGACCTGCATGGTGTGGTGGTGAGCGCGTTACTCTCCGAAAAGGACAATAGTGCGTTCGTTTCCCACCAAAGAGGCCTGCGGTCCAGAGTTTTGCAAATATCTCAGCAACGTTGTGGTTGTATTTCGCTTAATAACATGCCGTGAAAATTGTAGTAGGCAGAAAATAAAAGGGTAAAATAATGTTAATACCGTTGTAGAATGGTGATATCTTGGCTGTGAAATTTTTGTGCAGCTCACGAAAAATCTTTACGTGCCGAGCAAGGTCGCCATGACTATCAAGGGCTTCTCTGAGTGTTTCTATCTGAATTGAATCCAAGGCCTTCTGTAAATGGATGAAAGTAAAACAGAGCGATCTTTTGTACTCTCGCGATACTTCAATGAGCCTTGTTATCGTATGGATGTGGCCCACCATAGTAAACCTTTTCGAAACCCTGCTGGCTCACATAGCTGTCCGTCATCCAGTGTTTTTTCTGCCAATCCTGTTTAGATGACTTGAGTAAAAATTTTGTAGGTGACAGACAACAAGCAAATTGGGCGATAGTTACCTATATCCCTTAGGTCACCCTTTTGAACAATAACATGGTCCTGCTGGCCTTCCACTGAGTGGGAACCTTGTATTCATACAGGTAACGTGTGAATAGCCGAGCAAGTGTTTACGAGAACTGGTGGAAGGTTCTCCAGATGTTCTGATCTTATCCTGTCCGGGCTTGGTGCTATTCGATTTTTTACCGACGAAAAGGCATATCGGATTTCGAAAGCGAGAACGAACCGGTGACACAACATATCGATCCTCCATTATTTTGTATATCGGAAAGTGGACGTGGCTATCAAAGAGATCTGAGTAGTATTCGTTAATGATTTTTTTATTGCCTTTCTGCATGCTGTTATTGTTCCGCCTGGGCGTCGGAGTGCAATCATCTTGGTCTTGTAATTGGCGAAGCTTCGGTGGGCTTTGCGAATACATTTCCCAGCCCCTGCAGCGTTGAGCATTACTGCTGCTCTTCTCTCTTTATGATCTTATTTTAACGCCTGCCTTCATTGCTCCGCAAGTCCAGACGTTAGTTCGCGATTTCCTGCAGCTCGTTCGATTTTAAGGTGGCGCATCAGCTGTAGAGTTTCTAGAGAATGAAGAGCGATCTTTTGTACTCTCGCGATACTTCAATGAGCCTTGTTATCGTATGGATGTGGCCCACCATAGTAAACCTTTTCGAAACCCTGCTGGCTCACATAGCTGTCCGTCATCCAGTGTTTTTTCTGCCAATCCTGTTTAGATGACTTGAGTAAAAATTTTGTAGGTGACAGACAACAAGCAAATTGGGCGATAGTTACCTATATCCCTTAGGTCACCCTTTTGAACAATAACATGGTCCTGCTGGCCTTCCACTGAGTGGGAACCTTGTATTCATACAGGTAACGTGTGAATAGCCGAGCAAGTGTTTACGAGAACTGGTGGAAGGTTCTCCAGATGTTCTGATCTTATCCTGTCCGGGCTTGGTGCTATTCGATTTTTTACCGACGAAAAGGCATATCGGATTTCGAAAGCGAGAACGAACCGGTGACACAACATATCGATCCTCCATTATTTTGTATATCGGAAAGTGGACGTGGCTATCAAAGAGATCTGAGTAGTATTCGTTAATGATTTTTTTATTGCCTTTCTGCATGCTGTTATTGTTCCGCCTGGGCGTCGGAGTGCAATCATCTTGGTCTTGTAATTGGCGAAGCTTCGGTGGGCTTTGCGAATACATTTCCCAGCCCCTGCAGCGTTGAGCATTACTGCTGCTCTACTCTCTTTATGATCTTATTTTAACGCCTGTCTTCATTGCTCCGCAAGTCCAGACGTTAGTTCGCGGTTTCCTGCAGCTCGTTCGATTTTAAGGTGGCGCATCAGCTGCAGAGTTTCTAGAGAATGACGTCTCTTGGTGACTTTTGAACTATCAGCTTTTATAGCGCTAACGTAAAGATGTTGAATGAGCCGATCGTGGTCTTCCTCAATGTTATCGACAATGGCATCTTTCTAACAGCCGACTGATGGGTTAAATAAAGACAGACAACAAGCAAATTGGGCGATAGTTACCTATATCCCTTAGGTCACCCTTTTGAACAATAACATGGTCCTGCTGGCCTTCCACTGAGTGGGAACCTTGTATTCATACAGGTAACGTGTGAATAGCCGAGCAAGTGTTTACGAGAACTGGTGGAAGGTTCTCCAGATGTTCTGATCTTATCCTGTCCGGGCTTGGTGCTATTCGATTTTTTACCGACGAAAAGGCATATCGGATTTCGAAAGCGAGAACGAACCGGTGACACAACATATCGATCCTCCATTATTTTGTATATCGGAAAGTGGACGTGGCTATCAAAGAGATCTGAGTAGTATTCGTTAATGATTTTTTTATTGCCTTTCTGCATGCTGTTATTGTTCCGCCTGGGCGTCGGAGTGCAATCATCTTGGTCTTGTAATTGGCGAAGCTTCGGTGGGCTTTGCGAATACATTTCCCAGCCCCTGCAGCGTTGAGCATTACTGCTGCTCTACTCTCTTTATGATCTTATTTTAACGCCTGTCTTCATTGCTCCGCAAGTCCAGACGTTAGTTCGCGGTTTCCTGCAGCTCGTTCGATTTTAAGGTGGCGCATCAGCTGCAGAGTTTCTAGAGAATGACGTCTCTTGGTGACTTTTGAACTATCAGCTTTTATAGCGCTAACGTAAAGATGTTGAGTGAGCCGATCGTGGTCTTCCTCAATGTTATCGACAACGGCATCTTTCTAACAGCCGACTAATGGGTTAGTGAACAGAAAGCATAAGACTTCGTGCGCACCTTATTGACTCTGCGATACTTCCTGCTTTAACGTATGGGTCAGAAACTTGGTCGCTGCGTATCCAGACTGAAAGACCATACTGCTTTATTGAAAGCACAGCCGAATAGACAATAGTAGAAGTATCCCGTGCCGCAGAAGAAAGCGGAGAGTTACAAAATCCGACCTGGATCAACAATTGAAAATTAAAGGTGTCTTTCCGTACGCCAAACTGTCGAAGATAAGGTGCGCCGCGGACGTAATGTGTATAGTCGACAAAAGATGGACAAGAGCCGGAGATTTCTCAACATGTCAAGCCATACTGCAAAAAGACCAGTAACCCAGTGGGCACAGTTTCTTACGAGAACTTAAGAAGAAACATGTACCACTGGAGGAGTCTCTTGACCAAGCAGAAACCACTAGGTTATCACTGCACGCGACCGGGATAAATGGAAGATTCCCTACCGAACGCTTGGGTCACTCGGCGATCAATGGGACGGTAGGTGACAGCTGATACAGGAGAAAAACCTTTTATTTCAAGACTTTCTTGCATCGCCCTAAGGGTTACAAGTTAGGCCTTCCCTATCGTTTCTCGCCTTCTAATTACTCCTTCATCCCTTCTAATAGTTTGCCATTTATAAACTTTATCTATTCAGCAACAGTTTTTTAGCAATTTAGAAGTGAACGTTTTCAATACGATGGCATAAATTTGCACAGGGTGGAGATACAAATCGACGGATAAAAAGAACCCGATTGATGCGATTCGAGCCTAGCCACATGAACGAAGCAATGTCGCCGCTGAACCAGGGGTCGATAGCGGCATCCAGCTACGAGTGGAAGCAAATGGCCACGCCCTACAATCCGTGGGGTTTGAGAGATTTTTGTAAACATGCGGTCAATTCATTTCAGTGAGAAGAGACAGTAACATGTCTATTTCAAGTGGCATTTTTCTGTAGATTCGATGCAAATTATTCCTGGCGAACCGCATGCACAAGGTTTCATAAGGCATAATCAACATGCATTCATTTAATTTCTACTCAGAAAACATATTACCACCCAAATCCATATAAATGTCATGCCATGTAATCTGACAATGACAACTTCTATGATGTTGAAATTTATGCATAACTCCGGACCGGAGATGTCTGCGGTGGGGAACGAGCGCGCTATTACCATTTTCGGAGCTAACGCGTTCACGACCAAACCAGGCGGGTCCATCGTTTCGTCTGTCTCTCAGCTAGTTCTATCGATGACTGCCTTCATCAATCAGCCGTCAAAAGATTAAGATTGCGATTATAACTACAGCTTCAAGTTCATTGGTTCATGCCGATTTGACAACGCCAGATCAATCTCGCTGACGGGTGATTGCTGACGGCAGTAATGGAAAGAACTAATTGAGAAACAGGCGAAACCAGGGACCAGCATGATGTGGTGGTGAACGCGTTAGCCCTGAAAGGGGCAATAGCACGCTCGTTCCTCACCGCAAATACCTGCGGTACGGAGTTTTGCAAATATCTCAGCATTATAGAAGTTATATTTCGCAGCATACTCTACCACTAAAAAAGAGGAGGCAATAAATAAAAAGGTTGCGATTGTCAATGGTATTAACCACTAGGCGATAAATGGTTGGGAGGGTGATCTTACAACCAAATAAAAGAGGGAGCAACGTCGAAAACGGCTCTGTGGAAAAATAAATAAACAACCAAAAGAAAAATGATTGCAATTCACATGCTCAGAAATGCATAGAGAAGGAAAAATCTTGATGATCAAATATGCGGACTATGGCTAACTGATGACCGCCAGACAGTACGTTGTATCCTGAAATGATCCACTTCACAGTTTATCACTAACTACAGTAATCAAGTTTGATTCTCTTAACGTGGCTTAAATTTTTCTTCACTAAAGTAATTCGACGTGTTGTCGACACGGCGAGAGGCCGCTTAGGCCTCTTCTCTCCTTACCTGTGTTCAGGTACGTTTTACGCAGAATTCCATTTGTTTTCGTCACTCATTTCCCACTTCGTGCTTGGAATGCAAATGGCGTGGGCCATCGCCGCAGCCCCTAATCTATCATTCCTTGTATTCCTATGATCCCTCTTTCTTTGCCCATATTTTGCTTGGTTATGGCGCTTACAACTTTCCAGCTTAAAGAATCTCCTGTATGAAAGCTTCCTTCCCGTTCTTTAAATGATTTGAAGCTTTCGCTTACGCAACAAGTTAGGTTCCTTCTTCTCTTTCCTGCTTCGAAATATCTCCTTCGTTTCTTCTAGGAGTTCTTATTTTATAAACGTTAGCCACTAAGAAGTTGTTTATTAATACCACAAAACTGAAGAATTTCACTGAAGTGTCACACATTTAATCAGGTTTCTTGCAAGCCCTGGCGAATGGTAGCAGCACGTTGAAGGTTTGCAGCGTGAAAGTGTCAAGTTGAGTAATTCGCACATTGGTGGGAACAGCTTGCACCGATGAGTGGAAGGAATTGGCCAGGCCGTATAAAACGTGAGATTTAAGACTGAGACTTTCTTTCCAAATTGATTAATTCCAGTCGACAAAGACAGCTACACATTTTTTCAACTCACATTTTTCTTTAAATTTGATGCAAATTGTTTCTGGCCAACCGTTTACACAAGGGCTGAGGTTTTAAAATAAATATTATTTCATTTAACTGCTATTCAGTAAACATATGATTACGATAGCCTACCCATTGCTTCATTCTGATTTCGGGCCAGGACCACCACGCTTTGCCCTGGGGGTGTCCCATCTACGAAGTGTCTACAAAGTGAGGAGTGCGATTATGAAAATCCTACACGCATATGGTTCCATTTTCCAGTACTTTTCGGTGAAAAAAAACAGCTTAATAATGAAATAATAAGGGCAATTTTAATAAGTTGTATAGCATGCAATACCTATCTAGATAAACCTCTAAAAAGCTCTCGGCTCTAGTCAATCGCTGAAGAAGACGCCATGCATTCGACTTTATTGAATATCGTTGGAGGTGATTGAAGGCATTTCTCACCTTTACACAGTGGTCTACCTATGTATCGAGCAAGTGCAGCTATCCTTGCAAGCAAGTTTGGTACCACTTTGCCAACTCCGGAGTCATGGAAGGGTTGAAGAACCTGGTGCGTGGGGATCGCTCCATGTGTTCTGTAGGTGCGCTACACGTGCTCCTATCTGGATAGATGCTGTCTAACCACGAAAATCTTTCGCCAATTTACACAGTGTATTAAGGTGCCGGCTATTTTCCGAAATCACGGTTACGCGATTCCTACTTGAGGAACAACAACACGATGTGTCACACCAGTGGGCCACTGCATTTCGTGGACATCCACGGTTCAATGAGAAACTGAGGTGAGCCCTGCATTCCTGGAGAACTCCAAATTGCATTTAAAATTTCAAACGGTTATATATTAGACATAAACTATATGCCTAAAGCGTTAATCTAGCGAAATTTTCAATGGAAATAAAGAGTCCCAACCCATCCAGAAAAATTTGGCGAAACCTGCTGCTGAAGAGTAAGAGAATGAATATTTAGGTTAAGGCATTGTGCTAAAAATTCATCAGACATTTACTACTCGTAGTGAACGAGAATATCGGAAAACATTTAACAACTCCGAGATAAGAGTCTTGAGAACACAGGAATCAGCGATGGAAAACTACTTGAAATAATGCCAACAAATGATTTTAGTTTGCTTCGACGCACTTCCAACAGTCAAATTTCTCAAGAATTTCAGTCGTTGGAAGAGAAACGTTGCGATGTGAGATTTAAGCTTGGCGCTAAGTTAGAATTACAGAAAACAGTAAAAAAAACTGTCGGCGTTGATCAATCCTTGCGTCATGCCTTGTCCTTTTTCACATACCGTCAGAAGCGAGTAATTGCATATCTAGTTTATGCAGTAATTTATACAAGTCTACCAGTATATTAATTTAGTGCTACTATAATTTTTTTATTCAGTGTTGCTGAAACCCTCTCAAACAAGTCTCGTACCAATTGGCCGAGAGTGGTGGGAAAGAAAGGCTGTTCAGCCCAGAGCCTGGGCGCGAACAAAAGAGCATGTGTGAATTGTATGGCCCCTATGACAACTGTGCTAAACGCGTCCATTAAGTAAGAGCTGCAGCCACTTAATGCTAAAGATGTGCCTCACAAAGTATTAAGTCATTATTCTATATTAAGGCGAAATTCTATCCTTTAGTGTAACATAATGTATTTGATGGTAAAATAGCCCAAAGTGCAGAATTCCACTTGGCCCCGCGCTCCACTCCTTTTGAAATCGGAATTAATCGTGAAATTAAAATTGGGAGCACAGTACAGTACAGTACATGAGATATGAAATGTCAACAGAAAATACTTGACATGAACTGATCGTACCGCGTAAGCCATCATGCGTCTGTGCACCTGGCATATGTATGGGTATGGAGTTTGAAGTTCTTGTCAAAAAAAAAGGCATTGGAGTGGTCATATCCACATTTGAGAAAGATGCCGCATTTTTTCTATCTCAAACTGTAAAATTCCAAATCGAAACTAGCACGTGTGAAGCCGTTCGTGCTGCGACATTGCACATCACTTTAGCTCTTCACCTCGGGTTTGTTCTGCAGGTTTTGAGCCTAGTGGGATTTTTAATGTGGACTCGACGTTATCATGAAGTTTCCAGCTCAATTCTGCCTGGAAATGCCACCGCTCACTCATCTCCGCGCGCGTTGTCAGCAGCAATTCTTTTTTCATTATTATTTATTTACTTCATTCGTTTACTTTATGTGACAACAAAAACGGTAAAGAAAAAAGTCGTAAGGTACACGTGTGAATGCGTAAACACTCCGTCCGTCGTCCTTGTCAATGTTTTTGACCCCCGAAAGAGGTTGCGGGACATCGAAAATCTAGTGCCCAATAATTTTCGACTTACTACAACAACGATGGTACCACACCGAGGAACGAACCACTGTTGATCATAGACTCGGATCGCCAGCTCTGAGGAGGACGAAATTGTCGAAACGCTAACAGAATAGATTGTTTTATCAACCCCTTGTTAGTTTACCAACAAAGAAATAAGTATCGATTAGCAACGCCATGGTTAAGGCCAAGTTGATTTTGAAATATTGATTCGCCAAGTGGTTGGTAATGTAATACCGATTACTGCAGGATGGATTGTCCGTTGAAAAACCGGTTGCCATGGACAAGCAATCACTATCACCAACAACTGTCCGGCAAAAGCATCGACTGCAAAAGTTGGGTCATTCTAACGGTGCTCCACCGAAGAATATTCTAGTCGAAACGGCGACAAAGACAACAGCCACATCGAGAGTACGAACGACTGTAGGCCGTCGACTCGGATCATCAGCTGTGAGGAGGACGAATACATTGTAACGCTAACTGAATAAAACTTTTCATCAACTAGTTTTAACTTTTCAATGAAAAATACAGAATGTGTGAGATGATTCTCCACTTGCTCTCGTGTGGTGGAGAATCTAAACTGTCATCTTTTGGGATCAACACAATGGCAAAATAAGTGATGCTTTTGCTCCGAACTTTCAGGTCAAATGAAGGGAGCAGTCAAGTATAAGCTTTGAGCAGAACAACATTAGTGGTGGGCGAGTTCTGTCAGTAATATGTTCACATTTGTTCCCCTCATGGCCAGAAGATGTGGCGAATATCGGTGTGGTAAGCCATCAGTTTGCCTATATAAACTGGGGTGGAATCAATGAGCTGGTGAATATGCAGCAGTCGAGAGTGTTTATTTGTAGATGAACTGAGAGAGCAGAGTTTTTAAAAACAAGTGAACCGCACGCAAATTAAGTATGAGATACGACTGTGCTGCACTTTACAACAAAAATGGGATACGATTTCTTGAAGTATTCGTTAAAGTATAACTAGACTCAAATCGGTTGAGTCACAGAATAAGAAGCGTTGAGAAATCACGAAGCACGCTCTCTTCATAGTGCGGCCCTAAAACCCACTACGACAAGGAGGAAGACAAAAGGATTGTGGGATTTTCTCTCAGCCTGAGAACACTAAATAATCTTTTGACGGGGCTCTATTCCAAATCTTTTTTCAATTATACTAGCAAAATAGCACTACCGCCGATAAGCCCAGATACCTCAAAAATAGATTTACAATTTTTTGTATAAAAACAATTTATCTCGCAGCATCCGACAACGTCTTAGCTCGTGTGTCACGAAACTACACTGCCATCAGTTCACAACCTCTCGATGCGTCGATGAGAGACCACATCACGACAATGAATGGCTGTGGAAAATCGGGCAGAATCGTTGTGAACCTGAAGAAAGTAAAAGCTCCAAGACGTTAACCGGAACGAGGTTCCTGTAAGAACCACGTGTGAACTAAGTAATCTAAGAATACATTAACTGCTCATGTGGAAGTTAAATGAAAATGGCTTCTTCATAACTTTTAATAAGCATAAGCTCATCCTTCCACTAACAACGAAGTATCTAACACACTTTCTTCTTATTCAACGAACAATATAATTCTATTTCTTTTCTACGAAATAAATTTGAATAATTCTTCAATACGAATGTATTCAGCGAAGATAGTTACTCCAAATTTATTCCACTAGAGTTATGTGGGCGGTCAGTCTCTCTGAACATGGCATCTAATTTTTCCACGAGTCATTCCGGGGGTTCCATCAGAAAGCCCAGCTGAGAGTAAACCAATACGAGGATCTACCACCGTGTTGGTGGCAAACTAGTCGCATGGTGGCAAAACTCCCTGAGATGTACAACGGCGACAACTGCCCCTTACCTCTCCCCTGACCTCCTTCTCGGTCAAATAGATAGTTATTTCGGTGGCCTGGTTCGATGCTGCGGCTACCGTAACACGTTGCTTGTGCTTTGGGAGGAGGTGGGGGACTCCGCTGCTTTGCGATCTAACCGGCCCAGAATGGTTCTGAAGTTATCACAGCCTCTCGGTACTCGTTCTACACAATGCTGCTGAATTGGGGATCCTTCGGGGTTAGGAAAATAATGCAAATCTATTTCAACTTTTATTTTATTTTTTCTTATTTTAGCTTTTTGATACCTACGTATTGCTTGTTACACTCTAAACGTAGGATCTATGTGTGCTGTGTAAAATATACATAAACAATTCTTCAAGTTGAAAAATTATAGCCATTACAAAAGAGTAAATTGCGAGGGAAGAAAGGAGGTGTCCTAGGAGTAAAGCGATTGGTAGACAAAGAGCCACGGCAGTGGTTTATTACGACCTCAGCATTCCGACAATGAAGTAGCCTATAAGAGGCGAATACAAATGCACTCCTGCAAATAATACTTGATTTGGCTTTCTGCAATAGTGTTATAATTCTTGATACGTATTATATAGAAGCGTGCGCTGCACACTGGTTGGAGACCCTCTGCAATAGACATGGGATCGATCCCCACGCGCCTAGGTCATGAAGCCTTTCATTCCTACACAGTAAGCAAATTAGTACCTTTCTTTGAGATACGATCACTAGCTGTATACATCGATAGGCAAACGAAAATAATTGTAACCGCCAGATATGCATCCAGCCTCCTCCAACGATGCCTAATGAAGCCGAAAGCATTCTGCATCCTTAAGGGGTAGGTCAACGGCAAGAGCTTTTTTGCTTTTTAATTTAATACATGCTTAGCTTAATAGTTAATAGTTAATACAAGTATACGTAGGCTTTTAATCAATCTTACCTCATGAACAAAAGCAATGCGTTAATCAATCACACCGATGTTAAAGGAAGGTTGCTTGGGAAATATTGCTTCTCTCGGTCCGAGCTAATAACTATAGTGAATGCTGAGGAATAGATTGCACCGAAAAAAAAAACGATTATCAACGGACGGTCTGAACAACAACCCTGCTGTGTAAGAGGGCACCGATGATTGAGGATGTATCATTGGAACGGAGCAGTCGACTCGGATCAATCCGGCTTTCGAGAGGAAGAAGACGCGGAAACGTTTGATGAGTGAAGGGGCAAATCGCATCCTATTGTTTCAAGGTTTTTCTACAGAAATGCTGCCTTAAATTGCATTCAGAGTGATTACGTTGGCAAGGAGAATCACACTAGGAAAATTTTGCACCTTTGAAGGAAAGAACCACATCCTTCAATGTCGTTGCCTTAACGTTAATACTACAACCAAAAAATATCTTCCAGGTAGCAAATGGTTTAATTGGCATAAACAATTCCTCAATGTGGGCAATGTCAGCTCGCCGTTTGAATCCGCGTTAGATACACAAGCAATCACTACGGCATGGGAATTGCTACCAGCTGAGCCTTTAAGCAATCTTCATGGAATTGAATTCAAACGCGCACCACACCACACACAGCAGCCCAAGTAGCCAAAGTCTGGTGGTTTTGAAGCGATGTGCGCTACGTCCAAGCTTTTTCTGATCCTAATAGGGCAAAGATCGTGGGCACTGAAGGGAGAAGACGTCAAATGAATTGAATGAGGAAAGATTATGTGTATGGAAACTAGCAATTACGTACGCAGTGACTGAAATTTATTGATTAGCATTCTGTCCATAGTCCGCGATATCTCTCCAGAGAGGGAAAGGAAGACCACGAATCCGCGGTTTACAGTGGAAAAAACACATGATCCAATCAGTTTTATGGCTGGAAATCCTAGAATAACGGATCAGCCTCTGTTATGTAGCAGAGGCCTGGCCTGATATTTCAACAACGTAAAGAATAGTGCACAGCACTCACAGAGCGCTAAAACGTTGCCATCGCAGTTATAACCTTTATAGATAATATGATATAGATGTTAACAGAAAGTGTCGCGCAAACGGAAGTCTTCCCACTGCTCCTCCCCCGTCGGTACTCAGGTGGTATATTTTATCATTTATGAACTGTCTGCATAAGAGAAGCTGATGTGGTTGCTACCAAGAGATGGAAGTCAATCTGTACTGACTTACTCTCAATAGTCCAGTCTCATTCAGCTCCGTCGTCGATCTGCTCGACTTGTGGAGAAACAACTTGCGAAGGTCAACGTTTGCCAGAAAGAACTGCGATGAAGTGATAACAGTGGTCCAACAAAGGTGTTTTTTTATTCTATCGTAATAAAAATTTGAGCTTTGTGAGCAGTCTACTGGTTCTACTGTATCAACTCCCATATCCAGTGGTCGTCTAACATAACAGTATGCTGTCGTTAGTAAATAGATTCGGATGAAATTTATCGATCATGGATGGCATCTTAAGATGTTGAGAAAGTTCCATTAGAATCCACATCAATAAGAGCACGCGTGCGGCGCAGTAGGTGGAGGCGCCACTGCGACGCGCACGTGGAATGCGCCCATGGCCCACCAAGCCTTCCATCCCTCCGGGGTCGGTAAATTGGTACCAGACTTGTCCGGGAGGACAGCAGCACTGGCTCATCGGGCGGCCACCGTGAGTCATTTTAAAGGTCAGATATGCATTCAATCCCCTCCAACGATGCTTAATGAAGTCGAATGCATGGCGTATCCCTTAGGGATTGATCAACGCCGAGAGCTTCATCCTTTTTTATTATCAATAAGAAGCAAAGGAATGACGCTTGGAGAGAATCACAGTCGCAGGACTTCATTATATAACAGTCGACTTTCCTCGAGCTGAGAACCATGGACTTCGTGTACATTATGCAAAAGAAAAAAAAAGCCAGGTCACTGAGAAACCAGAGCTTGAGATCCTTGGAATAATCATTCTATATAATTGTTGAGTGCCTTTTAGAAGGAACTCCCTAAGGATATCACACAGTGCATAACAAGAGCTTTATATGATGCATGACGACTTAAATGAGTATAATTCAGGTAAGAGCTCTTGGGTTTTAGTGAGCGCGAAAACGAGTGGGAGACATAGCTCGAGGTACTTGAAGTGCTGGATGCGTGAGTGCATCCGACGATGAAACGGAAATTCGATGACAGTTGCCGAAAATAGAAACTTTTAAAGGATATCTATGTAATTTTTTGCATACTGTAATCTTGGCTTGACCACCTAATGTACATGCATTCACCTCTGAATCTGAACACAAATGTCTGCCATTATTTTCCCATGCATCATGATAGTAGTAAGCATCAATTTAGGAAAAATGTGAAGAATGGTGCAAACTCAGTAATGAGGAAAAAAAGCAACAGATAGGTAACAGTCTGACACTTTAAAACGTCTAACAAAAACATTTTCGTTTTACAAAGCTCTCGAGTCTCATACTGGAAGTCCTCGCCAACACACTGGCTAGGCTCTTCACACGTTACCTGCCTGAATGCAAGGTCCTTACTCAATGAAGGACCAGCAAGACCGTGTCACTGTTCAAGAAGTGTGACCTACACGATATTGGCAACTGTTTCCCAATCTGCCTGCTCTCTGTCGTCTACAAACTTTTCACTCCAGTCATCCTAAACAGGATTGACAGGACTCTGAACGAAGGACAGCCATGTGAGGAAGCAGGGTTTCGAAAAGGATTTAGTACGATGGACCACATTCACACGTTAACAAGGCCCATTGAAGTATCGCGAGAGTACAAAAGACCGCTCTGTCTCACTTTCATCCACTTAGAGGAGGCTTTTGATTCAACTGAGATAGAAGCAGTCATGGAAGCGCTTGGTGGTCAAGGAGTCCCTACTCAGTACATAAAGATTCTTCGTGAGTTGTACAAAAATTTCACAATCAAGCTTCCATCATTCTATAACGATATTAACATCGACATCAAAAGAGGAGTTAGGTAAGGCGATACCAACTCGCAAAAATTATTTACCACTACACTCGAGAACGTCATCGAACATTGAAATGGGCTGACATGGGTGTGAAAATCGATGGACGGCAGTTGCACCATCATCGCTTCGCTCATAACATCGTCCTTGTAACACCAAACATTAGCCTAGCGAAACGAATGCTTAACCACTTTAACAAAGCTTGTGGAAAGAATGCTGTTCGAGTAAACCTCACAAAAACGATTTTCGCAGATCTTTAAGCGTATTCTAGTTGACTCACTTTCTTTTTATTAGGTGTGCTCCTACTACTTCATGACCGTTGGAAGTGGCTACATAGAAGTCAACCTACTGGTCGACGATTCTCTTCGACCTTCTTATGGATGGGAATGTCAACCAAATCACGAAACGGTAGTGCAATCAGAGAAATGCTTATTATGTACGTTCAAAACCTGTCTTACATTCAATTCAGCAAATTGGTGGAATGAAACTGGCAAAACTAAAAAAGCTCTCGGCGTTGATCAATCCCTGAGGGACTCGCCATGCATGCGACTTCATTAAGTATCGTGGGAGGTGATTGAGTGCATATCTGGCCTTTACAATGACTCGCGGTGGCCGGCCGATGTATCGAGCCAAAGCTGCTATCCTCCTAGACAAGTTTGGTACCAATTTGCCAACAACGGAGGGATGGAAGGCCTGGTGGGCCATGGGCGCATCTCAAGTGCGCGCCCGCAGTGGCGCCTCCAACCACTGCGCTACACGCGCCCCTTCTGAAACTAGTATATCTACACTTTTGTCGAGATAAAATATAAGAAAGTAGAACATTATTGGTAGATGTGTGGAGAAGGCTTTTATCTCTACTAACAAAGTTTAGAATGTAGTAGGGCTGAGAAACATGCATATAAAACTAAAGGTCGAAAAGCAACATATTTCTTGTGAGAAAAGGACTTAAAGTAGTTAATAAGATATATAAGCGAGAAAGTGCGATAAGGGCCGGCAGCACAGTGGTAGTGATGCCTTTCATCACTAGCATTGTGCTAGTTCTATTCCGCCCCGTCAACCAAGCCTCTCATCCTTCCAGGATCGAGGAAATGGTACCGGACTAGTCTGGGAAAAATCGCTCCCTGCGAACCAAGTGGGGTGAACACTATTGTTATTTCATCTCTATAAATCTAACTACTGCATATATTACAATACTGTCTTCAGGCTCAAATGCAGTGAACACTATCGTTATTCCGTCTCTATAAGTATAACTACTGTGTTTATTACAATACTGCCTTCGTCAATCAGCTTTGTGGAACATCATATCCACTGGCGTACGGGCTGCTCATGAAAGTAGTGGGAATTCAAGCAAGTGTCACATACAACTCGGCTTGAATAACAAGCCTAACATTTTACTTCGTGGTGGTACCGATCCGGTTATTGGAAATCAGCCGACTTTTCAATGTTCAAATTAATAACCCACATAACTGCCTCATTTGTGAGATCCTCGACTGAACAGTCTCCAGACTGCGTATAGTTCGTTCCCAGGTGGCGGAAACGGGCCCAAGGTGACATTGTACTTCCCCATGACGGAGCGCTGGCGTGCCGGATTCATTTAAATCTTCTATATATAACGTATATCTGTATACAACGAACCAGATACATAAGTTCTTCGATAATTTGCTGATGTTGGTGTCGTGGGTGGAAAAATAATGGCTCACTTCATGGCTATACGCTTTACAAGTAGATTTCATTGTTGATGTCAATATAGCCACCCATATGGTTTAAGGCTTATCTATTGCATAACTACCCTCTATATTACAACTTGCTCAGATAGACTTGAAAACGTGTGTAGTGCAGTGGTTAGAGCTACCCTACTATGAACACGGAATCACACGCTAAGGCTTTATCATCATCCCTCCGGGCTCGGCGGATTTGTAGCAGAGTTTTCTAGGATAAATACACTGACGTGATACATCAGTAGGACATCACAAGCTTTTCATAGGCCAGGTATGTGTTGCTATTGTCGAAAAATTTCGCCTTTGCCGTTGCTATTGTCGAAAAATCTGGCAAAGCATTATTGCGAAGTTGTTCTTCGAATGGGTTCGTGGGGATAGTAATTCAACTTTTGCAATCTCCTCTCTTCATCCAGACGATAGTTCATTTCTGTTTTGTTTGGCTATCGTAGTGTCCGTTAGCAAGACAGCACCTTCTGGAAGAGGTCAGCCATCTCACCGTGCAAAGGGTGCGAATACAGAGCACAGTCCAACGAAAATTACATCGATTCACCTGCGTTGATAACTAGACGTACTCCCACAGAAGTTCGAAATTCCAGCAAATCATTGCCCGGGGAAGCGCATTCGATAAGGTACAGTGCGCATATAGGCCAAAAGTTTGCTATCGGAAGCAAGCAAATGAAGCACAGCTTCAAATTAGGCTTAAAGGATAGAGCTGTCTAGATCAATTCCTGGGAGATGCAACATTCACTCGATTTCACTAAGCATGGTCTAAGAAATGCGACTGATTGCATACCTGGCCTCCATGATGACTGTTGAGCAACGTTGTAGAGCACTATATTCTTTTTCCTTCTAGATTCTTCGTTCGGAGTTACCATCATCGGTTCGGTGGCATACTGCACACTTGACTTCTTGTGCGATTCTGGTTGTTAATAAGACGCATCGTATGTCCATATCTTTAGTTCTAAACATTGCTTTTTAGAGGAAGAGTATCGTCCTACCATTCATGCTTGACATAATTATGATTACCATCATCTCCATGTTCCTATACTCTTTCCTCAAACTCTTCAGCGGTGACCACAGGAGAATCGCCGTTTTTCTTTATATCACCGTTGTCTTCTTGTTCACTTTCGATGGGCAGTCAGTCGTAGACAAACTTCACTTTATCTGCTGCTTACTCTCAACCTTCTTGCATCTCTGAGAAGTACTAGGTGGCTTAGATGTTTAACTGTATAACCGGCAAATGTAGTCAGACCGTGTGCTATCACAACTAGCCAGCTGTGAATTTATTAGGATGATGAGGGGAAACTTACTGCCGCATTCAAATCCCTCCTCTTTGCTTCATCGAACTCACAAAAAAGTATTCTGATGTGACGGCGCATTTTTATGAGAAATAATAACGCCGTTGCATTTTCGTTACTTCTTTTGGGAGGTGGTTTTAGAATGCTTCAGGAACGTTTTCATATTCTTACCTATTCTTAGCCTCTTTAAGCAAATTCAGCGCGAAGATCCAGTGACAGAGCCTAGATATCTAAAAGTTTGTTGGAAAAATTCCGGTCATGTTAAGGTAGCTCTCCTAGTTGTTTTAATAGTGCTGCCTTACTTTATATATGTTTACATATACATTATATAGACGCACGAATATATATGTATATATACATATACACGTATATGTATATATGTGGACATATATATGTATATACACATGTGAGCTCAAGGCTGATATTGTTTATCGCCCTTTCGTATGCTTTCCACTTTATCTGATAATGACCTTACAGAGCTAAATGGGTGTCGCCTCAATCCAGGAGGGGTATTTGTAATTACTGGTTACGAAATTGTGCCAACAATGCAGATTTGTAACCTCTATACTTCCACCACCTGGTTTCAATTTGCTTGCGTCGAAAACTAGCGCGTTTTCAGCTTTTTTCTTTAAAATTGTTTAATTATTTTGGTTCGTTGATGTTCTAATCGCTGAGGAGAAGACGGCAACACATACTGTTTACATTTTTTGGTTAAGGACGAGGAAGATGAGTTTAAGGCAGAAGGCAGGTCTAGTCTTGAAAACTCAAGAGAGTTTTTGTTTTTGCAAATAACGTAGTTTTTGGTGGTTAAACTCCACTAGCCACGAAGGTTCTTTACATGAGGGATCTCGAGCCGGGTAGTCGCGAGGCTACGTGGCGCGTCTCCAGGCGGCGGATAGGGGGTTAATCGCGGACCAAAAGCGACCTTTGCTTCCCTGAGACGCAGGTGGATCCAAGGGATGGACTCCCTGTTTCTGCTGGACCGATCTGGCACATACCTTCTGTATTTACTGGGCGTTTTCATGCATGCGTGTGGGTGCGCTCTCGCTTGTGCCGATTGTATTCTATGAGTAAATTCGGCCAAAACCCTGCAATCAAATTACAGAAAAGTATACGGTAGGCGACTAGGAGTCGCCTCAAACAAATAAGCTTCGTGTGCACTTTGGGAAGACTGGCATGCTACTCGTGAGTATACCCAGCCCTAATGTTCAGAGCACAGCAAGCTATACGTGCGTATCAAATGCTAAACAAAGTAAAAAAAAAACGGACCCTATACCCCTGAATCCGAAAGTGCTCCCGATTTCGCAGCGTTGGGTAGGACGAGTATGGAGAGGCTGCTAAAATCTCAGGGCCAATGAAAGCCACCTGGATTACAAAGAACTGGGGTGACGAGCTGTGCCTACAGTGCACGTACACTTGCATCGGAGACCTCGATAGAAGACTTGAACATGCAGGTGAGAAAAATAAGTTACGACGTCATCGGCCTGGCCGAGACGAGACAACGCCACCCATTCAACGCCGTTTATGACACCGTATAAGAACTGTTCCTCGGGACGTGCGACAGTAGAGGAATCGGCGGGGTCGGCGTCCTCGTCAACAAGAGTTTGCCCATGAACATCGATTCATTCGAGGAACTTACAACCCGAATCGAACGTTTATGATTAAAAAGATGTGGATCAACACCTGCTTTGAAAATCTTCGTCGTTTACGCGTCAAACTATGACGAAGAAGAAATCGAAGCGCTTTATTTGCACTTTGAGATGTTCTACAGAAAAGACCATAAATTCTTCAAGGTCATCATTGGAGATTTCAATGCCAAGATCGGACCAAGGAGATCGTCTGAGGAACGTCACATTGGGACCCACGGATTAGAATGGAACGAACAGGGTGAGCGGCTATCCGAGTTTATCATGTCGAGCAAGGCCATCCGTGGTAACTCGCAATTCCAGAAGCCACGTCCTCAACGCTGGACGTGGGAATCTCCCAACGGAGAGCACCATGAAGAAACAGACCATATCATAGTAAATAGAAAGTTTTGCCTAACCGATGTCGCTGTTGTCCCAAGATTCTACACGGAATCAGACCACCGTCTCCTTCGTGCAAAATTCTATTTCTCGCGGATAGGAGAAAAGCTGCTAAATTCAAAAACTGATGTCCTTGAACCACCACAAACTGGGACTTATTCAATTCATAAGTAACCAATCAATGAACAATGTTGTCATTAAGTTTCCGTCTTGCTTGACTATGAAACTATGGTGTGCACTGTATCGCTTCTCAATCGTATAAATCGACTTAAATAGGAACATCAGATTCGCCCCCGGTTTCCATATAACGAATATACCAGGGTCGCCCACAGTAACACTTACGGTAAGGAGAAAATCATTTACGAATACTACTCAGATCTCTTCGACAGCCATGTCCACCTTCTGTTATATGGAATAAAAAAGGATGGATGTATGTTGTACCACCGGTTCTCGCTTCCGAAATCCGACATGCCACTTCGTCGGTGAAAAGTCGAACAGCACCAGGTCCTGGCAGGACAAGACTAGAATACCTAAAGATCATCCCGCCAGTCTTTTTAAACACACTGAATAGGCTCTTCACGCATTACCTGTCCGAATGCCAGGTTCCTACTCAGTGGATAGCAAGACCGTGCTAATGTTTTACAAGGCTGATCTCCACAACGTCGGCAGCCCAATGTGCTTGCTGTCTGTCGTCTGCAAATTTTTCACTCGAGTCATCCTAAAGAGAATTGACAGAACACTGGACGAAGGACAGCCATGTGAGCAAGCAAGGTTTCCAAAAAAATTTAGGACGATGGACCATATACACACGACAACAAGGCTCACTGAAGTATCGCGAAAGTACACAAAACCGCTCTGTCTCACTTTCATCGGCTTACAGAAGGCCTTTGTTTCAATTGAGATAGTAGCAGTCATGGAAGCATTTGGTAGTCAAGGAGTCCCTACTAGAACATGAAAATTCTTCGCGAGCTGTACAAAAATTTCACAACCAAGATATCACCATTCTACAACGATATTAACGTTGACGTCAAAAGAGGAGTTAGGCAAGGCGATACAATCTCGCCAAACCTATTTACAGCCACTCTCCAGAACGTCATGCGAACATTGGAATGGGATAATATGGGAGAGACAATCGATGGTCAGCAGTTACATCACCTTCGCTTTGCTGATGATATCGTTCTTATTAAAGCAAGTATTAGTCAAAGGAAACGTATGCTTGTCGACTTTGATAAAACATGTGGAAAGATTGATCTTCCACTAAATCTCAAGAAAACGATGTTCATGAAAAACGGATTGGTTTTGTTTGCCCCATTCACGCTCAACGGAACGAATATCTCCGAATGCTCCAGTTATGTCTATCTAGGTCGGGAAATCAATATGATGAACGACTTAGCTCCAGAGTTCAGCAAAAGGAAACGAGCGGCTTGTGGAGCTTCCAAGGACATCGAGGATGTAATAAAGGGAACAAAGAACGCCCGACTCCGTGCCCACCTTTTCGACTCAACGGTTCCTCCTGTGTTAACGTATGTGTCAAAAACATGATCGCTGCGTAAACAGGATGAAGGATCACTCAGCGTTATCGAAGGCGCAGGCGAAAGGACGATGCTAGGAGTATCCCGTTTCACATAAATAAGGGGTGGGGTCTGAACCTCTGATCTGCGTCAACGATCAAAAATCAAAAATGCCGTTTTGTACGCCAAACAGTGGAAGATAAGGTGGGCCAGACACGTAATGCGTATGAATGACAACCGTGGACAAGAGCCGTTAGTGACTGGATTCTTCGGGATGTAAAACGCTTTGCAGGAAGACCACCAACTTGATGGTCAGAGTTCTTCACGAAGAGCCTAAAAGAAAGATATGATGCTCAACGAGTCTCTAAAGCCAGCAGAACCCACTGGGCTACCCTTGCATGCGAATAGGAAAAATGGAAGATTTACTGTCGCCCACTTGAGTCACTCGACGATCCAGGTGATTACTGTGTATACGTAATTAGCGGCATGAAGTAGAATGACTAGAAGTGCTCAGGAATACGTGCCTGATCTTTGGTCCAACCCTGTGCTGCAGGCTAACCAATCCCTCTCTCCCATTCCCGTCAGAAAAATTGTACTACCCTTGTTTGGAAGGATAAAAACACTGGTTTAATTTATTGGTTAGCCTCTGCAAGTCATCTAAATGAGCATTGTATCACTTCTACGATGCTTAGCGGAGTCGAATATATGGTTCCCCAAAGGATTCACGAGCATTGATGAGTCACCGCGTAACTAACGGAATTACGCATAACGCTTTTGGTGACTCCTACAGCTAAAATGAAAAAGAATGTTCACTGGATAATCGTCTTACAGTACAAGCATTTTTTTTTGGCATTCGGGTGATTAAGCGAGGCCTAAAGTTGGAAATTTTGAGAGAGTACACGGCACTACACGTCTCTTCCAATGGTTGATTTATCCAATTTGATTCATCGAAGTCTTAATGAAATAGCAATGTATGCGCATTTGTAGCAGTTGGTTAAGAAAAAATTTGAGTTCAAGATGTGATTTCTTCATGTTTTTTTTTAGTTTTCAGGGAAAAGAAGGCTAAAAAAAAACTATGTAAAGGGCGGCAGTGTGCTTTGAGCGAAAATTTAATGCAAGAGTGTAATTCAGCTCTATGTGATCAAATGGAATACTTGTTCAGCGGCCATTTAACCTCGTAATAAGATAACCAGCACCTTTTAAATTATCAATCTTACTCGAGGTTGATAAAAATATTTATTTCGCTTAACGTTTCCACGTTTTCGTCTTCACCAGAGCCGGTGATCCGAGTCACTGGTCTACAGTCGTTCGTTATATCTAATTAATACTTAATACTTGATACTTGAACCGCCCGTCCGTAATCACTAGTTGTGCGACCCCAGCATAATCGCCATTTTTGCTGGCTAAGCCATTGTGGTTCCCTGGAATCCCGAGGACAGCCTGGCCAAAGTCTGCCCCACGTCTTCACCACCACAGGCAGTGGCAGCTCTTGTGGATCAGAGAGAGATTTACCACCATGCGACTTTGATACCAAGACGGTGGCAAATCCTGGTATTGGTTTACTCTTAGTTAGGCTTCCTGATGGAAACGCCAGACTCTTTCTCAGCTTGGGAGACCCTGCCGGAGAGACGAATCACCCGCTGTGCATCGCAGTCCGGCACCCAGGAACACCTCCCAGCTACGATGAGGCGGTAAACCGTTGGGAGGTTCATTATACTCAGCATTATTAAAACTGGTTCACTTATTCTAGAAGCAATCCACCTTAAATTGCCCAGCGGATCATTTCAAGAATCGAATTGGTATGCCCTTTAATCTGTGATGATAGGTTTTCAGCCACTAATTTGAAATGTTACTTTTGAAATAGTCGTCAATACAAGACTTTGTTAAGTGAAAATAACAAGCATTGTAGCAGAATAAGGCGCGTTATTATCCAGTTTTGGTAGACCATTTTCTTCTACTGTAGATATATAGATAACTGTTTTATTCCTTGCTCAGCACAAGAGGAAATGGGCAAATGTTTCGAGTTGTTGAACGAACAGTCAGAGTATATCAAGTTCACCCGAGAGGAACCGAAAGAAAACTGGCTCTCATTCCTGAACGTCCAAATTAACCTGCCAGAAAATGGCTACATTACAAAGTGGTACCGAAAGCCAAGTAGTAAAAGCACGTTGGCCCATTACCTCTTCTCGCAAGCCTCCCTCAAGAAAAGGGCGCTTGTAAGAAACATGTTTCGAACAGCAACCATCGTGTGCACGGGGGAAGAGAGCACAGAGAGGAGTACCGAAACTACCGAAACTTGGCACGGCAAATAGCCATTTCTAATGGCTACGAAATTGTAGCTTGGGATAGGTGCAGGAAAAATCCTAAGCTCCCAAACGACAACTCTAGCGATAAAATGGTCCTGTTTACTCTGCCCTTCATTTCAAATGAAGTAAGTGCAACTACAAAACGCTGTTTAAGAAGGGCCGGTCTAGGGAATTCGGTAACCATAAATGAAATTTCACCAAGTAATCTAACACGCCAGCTAGTTTGTAACCGCCGATATGACCGTCTATGTGCAACGCAAAATTTCATAATTTGCCTTAATGGTGGAGACGGTGATTGCATGAACTCGGGTACTGTTTATCTGATCTCCTGTAAGGCGTGCGGAGGCGAATACGCTGGCGAAACGGGTAGGCCACTCTGTGTCCACATAAAAGAACACCTAGTGGGCAAAGGTAACCCAAATACCCCGCTAGGCACACATAGGGCCCAGAGCCATAGCGGGGAGGACTTTGAGATACGTGTCACGATCCTCGCACGTGAATCAAGAACATAAGCGCGCAAAACTCTTGAGGCGTTCTGGATTAATTCCAAAAATCCGAAAATGAACCGCTGGGAAGAATGCCTCATTATCACGCATGACATTGGGCAGCATATAAGCCCGTTATTCTGATGGGAGGGGCACATTACGAATCTATGTGAATTCTGTGCGGGTGGTCTCCACGTGACATATTCAAAACGCTAAACCAAGATTTCAACCACAATGAACACAGCTTTGCACATTCACCACTTTCTATGAGGCTTCCACTGGGTATGTTACGTGTTCACCAACCGCACAGAATTTACATGGAAGCGTAATGTGCCTTTCCCATCAGAATAACAGGCTTATATACTGCCCAATATCACGCGTGATAGTGAGGCATTCCTTCCTGCAGTTCATTTTGGGATTCTTGGAATTAATCCAAAATGCCTCGAGAGTTTTACGCGCTTGTGTTCTCCATTCTTGCGCCAGGGTCGTAACCTCTACTTCAAAATGGGTGACTGGTTTTCGTTTGCCGACTAGGTGTTCTTTTATGCGGACACAGAGTGGTCCGCCCGTTTCGCCAATGTATTCATCTCCGCACGCCTTACATGTTATTTTCCCTCTACTGTTGTTTTTATTTTCTCCACTGTTATTTTCCCTTCCATCTATATCATCTCTTTCTAGGTTAAACAGGCTTGGAAACACAGAAAATGAACGAATGAAACAAAGAAATATAACTTTCTTTCTATAGATTTTCATTGAACATCACTAAAAAACAAGTATCGTAGGCGAAAATACATAACAGAATGACTAGTGAATTGTCGTGAAAGAAAAGAAACGGCAAACAAGGAAGAAAATACTATGCACGTTCTTATATGTGCTAGTTAATGAACACGTATTTACATTAAAACTCTACGTTTTAAAAAGTGATTGACGTACAAACTATGAGAAGACAACTACTCCAGACCGAAGGAACACCTAACACAGATTAGAAACTGAAAATCCCTCGCCTTAAACTTAACGGGTATCAATTAAATTCGTTACTGAAACTATCCAACGACATGCGGTTTTTCTCTGATGAGACTGACCAGAATGAGTGAATTATGACTCACAGTTTTCTCTTTACTCCAGTGTTCATCCCACATAGATACTGATTTAAAGAGAAGCACCAGAAAAAAAAAGACATTTTCAACATAACACACAGTGAATGTAGCAAGCGTGGCGGAAAGTGACCCGAATTTCGCGATATTGAAACTAGTGGTGAAAAAAAAGCAACGTAAGTAGAAAACATATCTAGAATTATTCCAATAATACTTTACTATAGTGATGACACGTTCGTGATAGACAGAGAAATAAAGGAGGAAAAAAAGCGAGCCGAAGAGAGTAAACGAGAGAAAAAAAGGGGGAGAAAAATGAGTAAAAAGGCTAAGGAAAAACAGAGAAGTGCTTCAGAGATCATTATAGCATATTAAAGAAAAAGACGAAAGAAAAAAACAGGAAAAGAACAAGGATATTGCTCACTGCTATACATGGGTTGACGTCCGACTGGGTGGTCGAATTTTATCAGGTGATGATAAAAAATTATAATTGGAGGTTTTCGGTGTGTCGATCTCTTGAAGAGTTTCTAATCCCTGCATTTTTTCCACTGGTACACCATATAAATCCGATAAACCTTAAACAGAACAAGTTGTGCTAAAAAATTTAATTATCAGTTGTTGTAGCAATAAATCGTTAACTGTTACTAGATGTGATCCTGTATTTCTTCAGAGACAATGGTCGATTATCGTGTTAAGTTACATGTCTGGTCATATTTCGTAAGACTAAACAATGAGACTTATGATATCTCACATCTCAAAACTTTAATTGTTTAAGCACTATGATGCAGAGGGCGCGTGTGGCGCAGTGGCCGCAGGCACCCTACGACGCACACATGGGTTCAATCCCCGTGTCCGTGGGGGTCAGAGAATTGGTACCAGACTTGTCTGGGACGATAGCAGCACTGGCTCCACACATCAGTAAGCCACCACGAGTCATTTTAAAGGCCAGATATGCATTCAATCACCTCCAAAGATACATAATGAAGTCGAATGCATGGCGCATCCCATAGGGATTGAACAACGCCGAGAGTTTTATCTTTCATCCTTTTATGATGTATAGATCTTTTCAAAAAGTGGATCCCAGAAAACAACAGAACCAGCGATCATCCTTTTTGGAGACCGAAGTGGTATCCACTGCTTTACTGACGACCTTGCTTTGCTTTTCTCTAACGGTGCCCAACCGTTTTCATATACGTTAATGTTAAAGTCCATAAGAAGAATATTATAAAACGGATAGTAAAACGTCTACATGAAGAATAAAAAAAGAAGGTGATGATGATCCCCTTCGCATTTCTCAGGCGAATAGAAGCCATTGGACAACTCGCAAACTCGGCAGAGACGACTCAAAACATCACAAAGCCTCGCCGAATCAGTTCATTATCGACAACAGGGTATGTCATAAGGGTGCATAGATTTACTCACATTATGCGACCGCACATATCGAGGTGGTTAGAGTTTTTCTCCAGTACGTACTAGTTCAACCCCGGACATCAGGAAAACCTAGCTTTCCATCTTTCCGAGGTGGAAGAATTGGTGCCACACTTGACTGCAGGAAAAAAAACACCAACTTAAAAAGTTAATAGCATCTTTCAAGTCATTGTACAGGCTGTATTCACTACGATGCTAAGAATGGAGTCGAATGGATGTTGTACACCTATGGATTTGTTGAACTCCGAACATCTCATGCTTTAATATATTATTGTCAATGTAATATTACTACCATATAGAAAGCACAGGCATACGCCTAGAGTCGAATTAGTCGACATTATACGATTTATTAAGAAGACACCTACTTAAAACGCCTTTGCAAACCAATCAATATTGATATGTACCTTAGAGCTTTCTCATTAATAGCATAAAGGCACATATTATTGGTTTTTTAAGGTTTTCGACAAAATTATCCAGATGAAACTGCATAAGAGAAAACTTTCGAAGATTTAATAATGTTGAGTGCATGAACTTTAAAGAAACTAAGAAACCTCCTGGTGTTGAGACTCCTGAAGCGAACGAGCCGTACGAGTGTTCATATCGGCCACACATCACGTTGTACTCAGTCGACGACGAATTAACGCATTTTGGATAGAGTGAGTTTGAAAACGTTGAAGACTGTATATAATCCAAATCCGGATTATTTTGCGGAATCGATATGTAATCCTGAAACTTTTCTTAACGATGAGGAGAACATAGGCAGTCACACAGATTAAGAGAATTGCGGGATTTAAGAAAAATGACTACCATACAGAATAATTATTTTCGTACCTTCGAGGAGACGACATTCCCAACTTCTTGCCCACAACTATACATTTCAGGAAAGAATGAACCATCGAGAACTTCACATTTTACTGTTACGTCAGATGGATCGTCTAAATGTCAACGACATTTGGCAAGTTTTTTCGAGATTTAATTTCCTTGGAAAGGTTTTATTAAAAGTCTTCTAACGAACACCCGAAAACTCTCACTCAATCCAAGATGTGAACAGTCAAAAGAAATCCTACCTTGTTTTAATGAGGCTTAGGTTGATATTTATATTATCGACATTTCATAAACGATTCTTTCACAAACTTTTCATTACTAAGGTACTTAAAAAGCCCATAAAACCAGGAAGGAAAGTTCTCTTTTAAGCATGATATTCGCAAGTTCTACGAATTTGACATGTGTATACATATATGCTCCCAACAGTTTACCGCCTCATCGTGGAGGAGGTGTTCTTGGGTGTCGGACTGCGAAGCATAGCGGGGAATTGGTCCACGGCAGGGTCTCCCAAGTTGAGAACGAGTCCGGCTTTCCACCAGGAAGCCTAGCTAAGAGTAAACCAATACCACGATCCACAACGGTCTCAGTATCAAAGTCACATGGTGGTAAATCTCCCTCTGATCCATAAGGAGTGCCTGCGACTGCTTGTCGTGGTGACGACCTGGGGCAGACTTTGCCCAGGCTGTCCTCGGGATTCCAGGGAACTACAAAAGCTTAACCAGCAAATCTCCGAAAAGTGATGATTATGCTAGGGCCCGCAACTAGTGACGACGGGCCGTCCAAGTTCAAGTACTAAATAAGGAACATATGAATGTATATATGGGGCAGACAGCACAGTGGTAGCGATGTTCGTCATCACGAGCATGGTGCTAGTTCGATTCAGCTCCGGGTCAACCAAAACTTTTATCCCTCCAGGTTCGGGAAATTGGCACCGGACCTCTCTATGAAAAAATCACTCTTTGCAATCCAATTAGGAACGCTTCAGCCCAGTTATCTCAGGACTCCAGGGAGAATTGCTCGACCAGCATTCTACGACATTAAAGATGAAAAAAAATCCCCAAGCAGCAACCGAAGCCACACGTAAACACTTGGAAGACCTTCGTGAACTATGGATGCGAGGAAACGAACTAGACGTGAGGAGTGGCAGGATCCGCACGATAGACGTGGAGATGGATCGAATAAAAGAAATATACGTATGTATATGTGTATGTACAGGCCCTTACATGTTGTGGGACTCCCCTACTCATGCTATTCAATACGCTGTCTTGCAGTGGCTATCAATGGAGGAGGTCGGATCTATGGACGGGTTCGGACCTGGGTTGTCATATATGATCTATCGTTTATCCCACATATGACGCAATGCTGGCCGAGTGTTCTACGAAATCCCTAGATGACCGTCCCAGTGGGACATTACCAAATTTCTATTCTAGACAGTCGCCGACCATTTAAGATCAGAAGGAGTTTTACTGCCTTGCGAGAAGATTTTTAGATCTCATCCAACGAAATAACAATAGACCAGTATTAAGTAGAGCCCTGTGCCAGTATATATGTATTATATATATATATACATAAATAATTTTAACTTATTCTTTACTGCCTACTTTTTTTAACGGCAGAGTATATATTGCGAAATATAACTTTAATGATGCTGAGATATTTGCAAAACTCTGGACCATAGGTGTCTGCGGTGGGGAACGAACGCGCTATTGTCCTTTCCGGAGAGTAACGCGTTCACCACCATACCATGCAATTCCGCTGACGGGTGATTGCTGG
>MQTX01000189.1:605265-674469 GCA_009735665.1 Angiostrongylus cantonensis | reverse complement strand
TACATATGTAATATCATATTACAGCAGCTACTAATATCAATGTTTCTTCCCCTAATAGTTTTCAAAACAACGAAACTACACGAATTAGAAATATTTATTGAAAATGGAAGGAAATCAACTATACTCACTGAATAGATGTGAAAACTTTACTCGTGTCTCACCGAGCCACGTAGCGATATTTCTCCCATCTGGATCGGTACTCAATGCCCATCCTAGACGAGGTGGCGGTTTACCTAAACAGAATCGACATCATTCAAGCAAAATGTAAATAAAAATAAAAGATGAAAATTTATTTTGTATAGAAAAATAAACGTTCTTCACAAACCTTTTTTAGAAAGACAAGATTGAACGACAGTTTCTCCAGCTATCGCGTTTATTACGTGATTCGTTTTGTGCAATTTCGGAGGAGTAGGTCGAACTAGAAACAGAACAATGCTCGTATTGAGATATCGTGCAGTTACAGTAACCTTTTTCTTTTTAATCATTAATATATCGATGGACATAAGATGATTTGTTCGACAAATGTAGCGACCGTAGGAAAGGAGAAGAATAACAAGAATAAAAAAAATTTGTAACATAATTACTGAGAAACTCTTTTAACTAAAGGCCACCTTTGCTTCAGAGTTTTTCGCTACGACAATTTTCTTCAGGATGCCCGAACGGACAAAAGCATATGGTAGCTTCAATTTCTAATTTAAAAAAAAGCAACAAGCCAATTTCAAACGTCTTGAAGGTTTTGCATTTGAAGACATTTCCCATACGAATAAAATCACTCGAATAAATTGTGATGATAAACAATCGTTGTTAAAGTAAAGAAAACACATACAAATTAAAAATCGTTCGTCTTAATAAGTTAAAAATGAGATCTTCCATCTCATCTTCCACATTAACCGTACTACCTTTTTGAAATTTTGAATTTCTCGTCAAATATTCGAACACGTTCGATTTCAACCGTTGGCTATTCGTCGAATTCAAGTTAGCTACTAGTCCACTCGTTCAGATTGTTTTGAGTTTCAATTGAAGAATGATTCGTCGAATATTCGAACCTTACTGTGTGTTATTCGATTCTGTTGGCAATGTGTTCGAATGAAATCGTTTATGTGATGATTAGTGTCCGTCGGGAAAGAACGAATAACGACACTACTCGGGTCACTCCTCGTAATGACAAAGAAAAACGGCCTATTCACTACTACAGATTGAATTTTCGCTTTAACAATACACTGCATAGTCGACTCACGTTGTGGATATTCGAAAGGATTCCTTTGGGAGATTTCATGCCAGTTTTTATTCATCGCTGTTCTATTTTTTTTTCCTAACGGCTTAATGGCGGAGGTTAGCAGCCGACGCGGCGACTGACTTCATCGATGTGACGCATAGCTTCCAAGCGAAAGAAGAAAAAAAAACAATTTGTCCAGCAATTAATTAAATTTCTAAGTAATTTAATAAATGATGCAAATTACGTAAACGTTAATGTAAGCGTGTTAAATCGACAGCATTCAAAATCTGATTATAACTACATCGTAGTTGGAAGAATCATCAACCACTACCAATTCACCCGCATTCACTTTTTGATTGGAGACGAAAACTGACAAAAAAATGTAATATAAAAGCGGGTAAACAACAAAGATTTAAGAATTTTCAAATCTTCTTTTAGAAGAAGACTAAAAATGAACTCGACTTGCATCTTTGGCACTTTCAACAAGAAAAAGTATAAACTTTCAATGTAGCGGTCTCATTTAAGGATAGAAAGAAGGTTGATTCTATAATAAACGGTTGACTGGTAACACTGTAATTGGGGTCCATCGGTTACAGTAGTACCGTTACCACCTCTGGAATTTGTTAACTATAGGTTAGCTTCTGAGTTTTGAACACTCAACCAGGTTCGAAATACGAACCCCTTTAAATTTACGTATCATCAATCAGCTTAGTGATGAAAATATAAACGGATAGAATTATAAACAATCTGCTACATAAATTAAAGTAGTGCCTTCACAGAGAGTAACTGATTCACCCACGACCTAATGGCATAGGTGATCGCCTACAAGACAAATCAGTGATTTCTAACCGAAGTTATTACAGAAGGTGCAGCGCTTAAAATATGAGTGGTCACAATCAATGTTGAAAGTAACCACAAAAAAAGAAATCTTAACGAAAAAATCCCCGATGACTTGAGAATTTTAGATCTTCGGACTAGTTCATAGGGCGATTGATCAGTTCATTACACACTTTCTGCTATTACTTCGATGTAGGAATTTACATTATATCAAGGAACTTTGACTTAATGGAATATTTCAGAAGATTTCTTCAAAAAAATAAACTTAAAGGAAATGACCACTAACTTAGAACTGTCAACTTAGCCGGACTGGAAATCACTGATGGTTCTTGAGCGACTTCACTTATCTGACAAGCGTACACATCGTCATCATCGACAGTGGCGTTCGTAATCTAAAAATTGGATGAAAAAACATCTAATGTGATCTGATTAATGAAGAAATGAATTTAAAAAACGCTGTGCGTTCTGAAGAACAGCAGAGGCTCTTCCTAAAGAAAAATCTCTAACATACCTGTAAATTATATTCTCCTTTACTTGCGCTACCTATCATCGAATATCTTGGAAAGAATTTTAGCTGACGATCAACACCTAACCCGAAACCGTTTTTCATCCACTGAACGGCTCCTTTCTAAAGAAAACCTGTTGATCTACATAACTGTCTTAGCACTTTCCCTAGAAATAAATCACAGAGTCAAAGAAAAATTCCTTAGAATAAAGTGACGTAAAAAAGCTGGATATTTGTTTTTTACAAAGCAGCACTCTATGTATTTCACATTCGAATTTTTGAAAGATTACAAAAAAAATGAAACCAAAACAAAAGCCGTATAATCGAAACTTTTCTGATGCGAATTTCCTCCCATCATCCTTCCAGTGGACGACTCCGATGCCAAACAACAAAAAAAAAAAAGACTTTGCAATAGAAGAATAACAGAACTCATTCGTCATCAAAATTCAATGTGGATTTCATCAACATAACAATTGATATCTTTACGAACTAAAAACTGCTCTGCACCTGGTTCTCCACTTTGCAATTCAGTACTGCAGTTTGCCCAAGTAGGACAAATGTTTCTTGTGGACCCTCAACGATCGTTTGCTCTGCGTTAGTCATATGAAATAAATACAGTAGCAGAGAAATCCACCAAATCATCTGCAATTCTCTGTTAAGTAATTCATTTTACATCAGTTGATAAAATAAACATTAAAACAATGCAGAATCTACGTATTTTGTACGGCACGTGCACATATAGATAGCACGTGCACATTAACCGGCAATCAATCAATGTAGATTTAGCAATCAATGCCTATGCACTGAATTGTTGAATGATAGGATGGTCAGTAAGAGCTTAGCAGAAAACTATTTAAAGAAATAAGCAAAGAAAGGCTTGATATCCAGAAAACTTTGGTCTAAAGTTTTCTAGAAATTCGATCAGGCAGGAAAACAACAGCGGTTACGTGTCCCAGAAAACTCTAACATGACAGAGAACATTGTACATTTTGAAATAACTAAAAGTGAAAATGAAACCGACAACAATAAATGAAATGTATGGTTGAAAAGAAACTGAAATAACAAGAAATTATTAGAACGGATAATAATTGAGAAATGAAAGAAGAAAAAAGAGCAAAAGCTCGTAGGTAGATGTTTAGCTCTTGTCGTTTACTACTCGACAAAGTTTCTAATTTCACACGGGCTGTCCGATCTTGAAGGGTGGGATTTAGTGGGTCAAGTCGAGAAGCTTACTCGCCCATCGGGCATTAGTAGTGTGTCGGTCGGACATGGCTGGCGGCCGGCAAAATGGCAAACCGATTTTCCTTGTTCTATTCGACAGAACATTTATGAAATATGATAATGAAATAGGAAAAACGATAAAATGTAATGAGTGAATATATTCTGAAGATGAATGACAATCGAACGGAAAGTATTCGTATGCTAATCAGTCGTCATGTGGTGACAAATGGCTACACAAGTCATCCGTCGATTCCAAAACCGAAATCGTCAAGGGAATTTCGTTTAGAGATGTTCAATTCACACGAGAGAAGAGAATAGACGGAGACACTAAGGATGAGTGAAAAGCCGATGGACGATCGACGCCAAGTGGTGTGTAACTTTTCGCTCGTTGTCCTCCCTCTAATACACTAGTCATATAGGTTTAAAATATGTTTTAATTAACCTCGTTTAATAAGTTCTTGTATTGAAAACCTTTTCTTTTCTTCATGAATTAGATTCGTTTTTAACTCGACAAGGTTACGGCCATAACAACGAATCCATTAAAGAAGTGGGTGAAAATTGTTTGTCATTAGAATGATAAGAAAGAATAAGTATGATTTAAAGGAATATAGGTAAAAGAAGTAACAATGTATAACTTTTATATACTGCCAATTATCTTCTCATGGCAGGGTATAATATGGAATACAACCGTAGGGATGCAGAGATATTTGCAAAACTTGAACCCCAATTCAAATTCGAACCCACGACTACCATTTCCGCAGTCCCACGTGCTACCTATTGCACAGCTGAGGCACTCGCTCTGTCTTTCTCTCTGTCAGCCAGTCTTTTAAAACGAATTATATTTAACGAGCGAATGAACATGGAACCATAAATGTATCGGCAAGAAGCACATATTTTCTCCTTGTTTTACTTTTGAGCACCAGCGTACTCCATTGAAGCGCTATCTGGATAGATTCGATCGCAGCTTCGACTCACCGATACGGAATCTTTTCTCAATTGGTTCAAAGTTTTCCAAGAGTTTTAAGCCTATATCACATATATATATGCGATAAAATAAAGTAAAGCAAAGCAAAGTAAAGCAAGGCTATCTACCTATACCTATACCTACCTACCTAGTAGGCTATCTACTCAGTAAAGCTATCTACCCTTGAGGAGCCGTTTCCACTTCTAACATCAGGTTCGACACCCAACAAGTTCATTTATGAAAAAATGCAACTGTGATGTCCATGGGATTTTCGATATCCTAAAAATTTTTCTTTTCGTTTAAGATTTCGGTGGAAAAGAAATATGGCCCTGTTTGTGTAATGATATTCAATTAAGAGTGCACATTACAGCCACTGTGATCGACCTCAGCTGCAAATAAACGACAACGATCATTAGCAGAATGTAATACGTATAAGCGACGTCAACAAATCATTAAAATGAATATTAAAAAAAACCAACAGAAGCCATGAAATAGAAAAATGTAAAAATCTTAACTAGGATTGCAAAAGGAAAAATTATTTTTTAGAGATGAGCGTAAGTGGCTTAAATCTTTAGTGAAAGCCAAACCTATTAAGAGTCGACACATACCCTACTTCAAATGTGTAAATGGCCTTTACGAGCTGACTGCTTCAATATGATCGACCAGTGTTTTTAGGTGTAGCACAGTGATGTGCTGTAGCAAGACCCTTTAGGTACCGTCGTCCATTGAGCAGCATCATCAATGATGTAAAGATGCTCGACCTTTTTATCTTGAAACTTACTTGCCAACATTAAATCCATGCCAGAAATAACCGTCTTCCTGGAAGCAATCTAATCGTAACGGCACGGAGCTTCGATCGACAATGATCGCTAACTAGCATAGATGTGGTAATGACATGGAAAACGTCCTCTTATTGTTACTTCGAAACCGTTGAAGAGAAGAGGGCCGTGATGGCTAAAGAGACCAATTCCGGCGAAATGGGAAAAAAAAGTGCTGGGATATGTCTTAGATTTTGTGACAACCATATCTGTTCAGTTTTAAGCTAAGATATCAAAATGTTTCAAAATGAAACCGAACACATTTTTAAAGGCAAAAGCTCAATAAAAATTCTTAGGAAATATGTGAAAACAACAACAATAAAATAAACATTATGGCTCAAGAACAAAATATACACATAGGGATTAACAAGATTAGAAAAAAAGCTGTATAAGACATATTTTCACTAGAAAAAAAATTGATTGATTGAAGCCGTTACTAAACTCAATATTATCTGGTTGAAGGTTACTCTACCTTTCTCATTAAAATCTAAGATTCCAGGTAAATGAGACAGAAATTAATGAAATAAACGATAAAACATGAAATAAGTAATCTAGATAGCTCACAGAGAAAAAAAAAACTTCACATATATAAGGTAAATCATTAATAAACGGCCACAATATTTTGAACCACATCATTATTGACGGTAAGAGATGAGGCGTAGGAGTGAGATCATCGAGAATCCTAACCAGGTTACGGTAATTAGTGGCTAATGATTTGTGTAGTGGCCCCAAGTGAGCGTCAATTACTAGCTGACACAGGCAATTCATCTAAGAAGATTACGTCTATCCTCGTTGTGCTGTCGAATATGATAAGTGTAAAATCCAACCAGACCAAAGCTGATACATCCGATCATCTACTGACTGAGTACCGTTTATTGAACAAGAACTGCTTGAATACTATTTGTGTATCTCATAGAAAAAGTACTATCTAAGTTTACAAGGATGGTAAGTTATTCGGTGATGTGATTGCGACCAAGCAAGACAACAACTTCAAAATGCGTCCTTCGATAGAGCAAAACTCGAAACTGAACATGATTTCTGGCGCCTGACTAGTAATTTGAAAGATCTGACGAGAACGGTTCGTCCTGATGCGAAGAACAGTACGATTTAGATTATCTCACCATTGGCATTGTAAATCAATATTTCTATCTATTATCTGGGGTATCTGGGTATCTGAGTATATACTAGGGTGGGTGGGTGGGTATGGGTACATGGGTATCTGAGTATATACCTTAGGGTGGGTGGGTCTCTATTTCAGTAAAAAATCTTAGTTGTAAAAAGTTTATAACAATAAACCTTATAAAAGTTAATTAGCTCGAAACTGAACATAAGCACCGTGTTCCAATATAAAGGATAAAGGATAAAGCTCTCGGCGTTGATGAATCCCTGAGGGATGCGCCATGCATTCGACTTCATTAAGCATCATTGGAGGTGATTGAATGCATATCTGGGCTTTACAATGACTCGCGGTGGCGTGCCTATGTATCGAGCCAGTGCTGCTATCCTCCCAGACGAGTCTGGTACCAATTTACCGACCCCGGAGGGATGGAAGGCTTGGTGGGCCATGGGCGCAGGAATCGAATCCACGTGCGTGACGTAGTGGCGCCTCCAACCACTGCGCCACACGCGCCCGCGTTTCAGTTCTTATAACAAATGAGGTGCATAGTGGATCATAAAAAAAATGAGAGAGCATCGTAACAAAACGATAAAGTTTTTATAATAGAACTGATCAGCAAAGTTCGTTCTTTCTACTTTAAATATCGTTCAGTTTACGATGGTCGGAAGGTATACGCTTCCAATCTGGGCACACCTCAACTTCGATGTTTTCGAAAAAAGACATTCCGACTTATTTCTAACACTTAAAATTTGTAACCCAACATTCTTTTTGTAACATTCAGTCGTTTCTTTTTTCACTAGAACCTATAAAAGCGTGGCTACATCGTTAAGCTACCGAGTGCTCAGCTGAAAAAGAGGATTCGGAATCGAAGTCAATAGAAAAAGAGCTTAGAATTTCACTGAGAACTGTCCGAATGTTTGAAAAAATTCACGAAACATTTATATGAAGAACAGGGATGAACACCTGACGGATCAGTGGATTTTTCAAGTGGATTTAGCTGAAATTACGCCACCAGCCTGGACAGCGTTGCAAAAATTCCTGGAATAAATGTCTTAGAATAGCTCGCTCATTGGTTCAATCAATTATCAGAAAAAAAGCGCAGACTCAGAAGCTATCGGCCGCTCAACATCTAAGATGAATCACAAAGAGAAATACATGGGATTCGTAGAAATTTTCAAGGTGCAAGATGTGTGGAGGGTTTTTACAACTATTGGATGAAATTTGGATACTTGAACTTTCCACACTTCTCAAAATGATCATCAGCTGACTGAATCCAGTGCTGAAATTAACACTAAGGCGAAACCTTCACACAAAGTTATTGTCGGGAGAGTGATCAGAGCAAATGAGGAAAACCTTCTCGTTTTTACCAACAAAAATGTTAAAAACCTACTAAGACATTATTCTAAAAGAACTATTTCTTGAATAAAAGTTTCACATCACCAGGACGACGTTTCAACAAGAATGGGAATGTCCATAGAACGTCAGCAACGATAGCCTATCTGAAGTATAATTTCCTCGGACACTTCACCAAGGATCAATGGGCTCTCCAACATTTTTGACATTAAATCGGGCAGATCTATTCGTTTGGAGATTCCTGGAGCAAAAACTAAAGAACAAGAAAATCATCGATTCAGGCCATCTGCGCCGCAAATTCACCCAATTATGGTCCGAAAGTGTAATAGTGGTCATATAGTGGAATTCATGAAACTGATCGAGACTGTAAGTCGACTTGTGCTAAAGCTTATAGAGACCACTCTGATTAGTTCATACAAATCTCACTCTTTGACGCCGTTTTTGAACTATAAAAGTGACAACCTCCAAGAAAAAAATGATCTGGGAGAACGACAGAGTCTCGTGACGTTCATAGTTTTGGCAGCTCTTTATAGGAAAAAAGCCATGTTATAATGAAGTCGTTAAATAGGAGAGCGTCCTGAAAGCGATAAACACACTATTGTTCAGGTTTTACATGTTTTGATGTTATCTAGAGCAAACGCTGAAGTTTTGAAACCATTTCATTAGTTTTGCACGACCATATCGTCTTGGGAATTAGCGATTGCTAAGCAATATGACATGCTAAATTTCAATTGAATCCACGGTTTCCATATGAACGTAACAAGAAAAAACCTTATTTGATGGCTATTTATGAAGAATGAGATGGAAATTCCATGCAGATCCATTCATCTACACATTCTAGTGCTTTTCTTTACAATCGATCATACCCAACGCTCATTAAATTAAATACTTCCATATAACAGCAAAATTACTTCCTAATAAGAACAGAATGCGCACCAATAATGAATGGTTAGAAAAATTGGCTTATTTCAGCGTCTGATTCATTTCAAATTAACTGTACAATAAAAAGCGACACAGCTCTCGAAGTTGATCAATCTCTGGGATGCGGCACGCACTCGGCTTCACTAAGCATCGTTTGAAGGTGATCGAATGGATATCTGGCCTTTACAATGACTCGCGATGGGCTACCGATGTATCGAGCCAGTGCTGCTATCCTCCCCGACAAGTCTGATACCAATTTGATGACCCCAGAGGGATGGAAGATTTGGTGGGCCAAGACGCCGGGATCAATTCCACATGTATGTTGCAGACAGTCTCTGACCACTACGCCACACGCGCCCTGTTATTAACTGTAGTAGTTTAGTAATATAGTCTTAACAATATGTAGCCATACTTATATCCCAGCACAGTCTCTATTTCTTCGAAGCTTAGCTGGTTAAGTTATGTGGTTCTCTAGAGTCCCTAGGTTAACGAGGGCAAAGTCTGCTCCACGTCGTCACCATCACAGGCAGTAGTCGCCCTCGTGGTTAGAGGGAGATTTGCCACCATTCGACTAGTTTGGTACCAGGACGGTGACAGATCCTGGTACTGGTTTACTCTTAACTGTGCATCATCATGGAAATGCCAGGCTCTTTCTCAGCTTAGGAGAGCCTATCAGGGGGATGAATGGGAATGAATTCCCCTGGTGTTCATCGCACCTTGACACTCAGGAACACTTGCACGTGAGAGCGAGGCGGTAAACCGTTGGGAGGATATCTAATTATAGATGATACTTTCCAAGACTGTTATTGTACATTTATAAAGTTTAACTGATGTAGAGTTACATTATCTAGATGTTCACACATACAAGAATAACTGTCTAGAAAATACTTTACTCTCCGGAAAGGACAATAGCGCGTTCGTTCCCCACCACAAATACCTGGGCTTTAGATTTTTGCAGATATCTCAGCAACGTTGTGATTGTATTTCGCTTAGTACCCCGCCGTAAAAATTGTAGTAGGCAGAAAATAAAAGGTAAAACATTGTCTAAAAAATACTCTAACATGAAAACTATTGATCGAATTCCTGGACCTCCGGATTCACTGAAAACATGGTTAATTTGAAAAATCATAAGTTCTTTTCAATGAATTCGTCGTTTTCTCCTTCAGCAATCGCGAGCTTGTTAAACAGCATACGTTTACTTCCATACAATAACACACATACAGTAACACATATTGTATGGAAGTGAACGTATGCTGTTTAACAAACTCGCGATTGCTAAGAGAGAAAACGACGAATTCATAATTCAATGCCGAGGCTAATAGAAAGTCGATCCTGGGTACTATTACAAGTCACTGCAATGACTTGAAAAAGTAGTCCCGTCCTCTATTTAAAAGGTGTTAGAAATGATAATTGCAAAAACTTACTGTAAATGTACAAAAATTAAAACTTTTAGTTTCTAGAACAAACGCTAAGACGACATTCAAATGTGCTATGTTGTGAGAGGAATAATCAATATATGACAATGAATAAATAGCTTTCAATATTAGTAAATCAATTTTGAAATGAGTGATGTGCGCTGAAATCTCATTAATGTTCACTGACGGTGAGACGAACACACTGAATACTTTTCTTGTGGCAAAACAGCGAACTAAGAAGAGAATAAAAGTAAGAGAAAGTTCGGTAGAATGACGAAGATCTAGCGCTTCATTGGAAATTTCAATTTGAAGCGTCAAGAATTCTCCTTAAAGCTAAAGCTCAGCTTTCGGCGTTCATCAATCCCTAAGGGATGCGCCATGCATTCGACTTCATTAAGTATCGTTGGAGGTGACTGAATGCATATCTGGCCTTCACAATGACTCGCGGTGGCCTGCCGATGTATCGAGCCAGTGCTGCTATCCTCCCAGAGAAGTCTGGTACCAATTTGCCCACCTCGGAGGAATGGAAGGCTTGGTGAGCCATAGGCGCAGAGATAGACTCCACGTGCGTGTCGCCGTGGTGGCTTCAACCACTGCGCCATACGCGCACTCTAAGAAATCTCCATACCATCTTTAAATGAAAATCTTAACGAAGCATGACAGCAACTTTTTAAATGACAATCCCAAGCTTTAACAGGTCTAAAAATAACGCCTAATCAAAGATTCTACGATTCTTACGATTATGATTTTTCTACATATATACTCTCTATGGACATAGCGTATCATGACGATTACGATTCCTACTTATCTTATATAAGTCGCTCATCGGTTAAGGGTGTTCTGCAGTAGTGCACACAAGATCACTGGTTCAATCCGCGTCCCAGATGAATCAAGTTTCGCATCCTTCCATGCTCAACATGCTATCACACTCAATAAGCTACTATACTAGTTATTAACGAGGTTAACAAAAATCTTTCAAGGAAATATGACATCTTCATTTTTATTGTCGAGGTCTTTGGTAACCATTTAGAAGGCTTTCCTAGGAAATCCGAAGTTTGTTAACCTTCGAATCTCTGATTTACCAACAACTTAAGCTCATTACGTCTTTCTTTAATCATGTGAAATACAAAAATGGAAGAAAAATTTCATATTACGAATGAAAACAACACCTTGATCAACATCAATCATAACCTTACCGATTGTAACAGTCGTTTCGTCGCAGGACCACCATTATCTTGGTTATACTTGATCTATGAATCCGTCGCCACTGTGTTAACAATGAATATCTGAGTCTGCACCCGTAGAACTTTTGTTATACATGGATTCGATCTACAGTCATATTTTATGCGATTTCGCTTTATTTTCGTTCAGAAAGAGTTCTACATGAGTTACATTTAGTCTAAATTCTCTTGTATTCAATAAGTTTTGAGTTTAGTACACATTATCCACACTTTTAAACAATCGATAGCATACAGTAGTCGTGGATTCATCAGTGCGAATTCACTTCCAGATGATATATAAGTGTGTTTAGCGGTGAAGCGAGGAAATTCGCATTGCTGAAGAGGTATTGGCGTGACGAAATTTGAGCCGTAATCCGAATCCATGACTAGCTGCATCGAAATGTTCAGAAAGCCACTTATAGGAGTCGAGGATCCGCAATCAGTGCATATGGATTAGTCGAAAAGTACGCAAATCGCGCATCAAGAGTAGTTTCACCTCGAATAACCACCCTGAAGAGAGGCAAAGACGAACGGAGAAAGAGAATGGGAGACAGAAGAAAAGATATAGAGGAAGGGATAGAGAATGACAGAGATAGTGGAGGAAGATAGAGAGGGAGAGAGAAGGAAAGAAAGAAAGAAAGGGAGGGTGAATGAGTGAAAAACTCTCCAGTGGTATTGGCACAGCGTCAGCTGAGGTTGGCATTAAAAACGATTTACTACTGACAGTCAATATATTATAAGTTTTCTTTACTTCGCAATAACAAATCTGAATTGTAAGGAATCTCCATTTTTGTCTCTTAAAAACACCTTCATCGTTTCGTTTCTAACTAATCTCATGAGCACTTAAGAGATTGCAGTAAAGATGGAAAATAAATGGAACTCACCGGCAAACAACACTATTTGCTTTGATCAAAAAGATAATACCTCATTTATCAATAAGACTTCCGCTCAGTCATCTAAGTACTTGATACTTGAACGGCCCGTCCTCACTGGTTGTGCAGGCCCCAGCATAATCACCATTTTTCGGAAATTGGTTTACTCTTAGCTAGGCTTCTTGATGGGAACGCCGGACTCCTTCTCAGCTTGGGAGACCCTGCCGGAGAGACGATTCCGCTCCGCTGTACAACGCAGGCCGACACCCAGAGACACCCCTCAGCCACGATGAGGCGGTAAACCGTTGGGAGGTCGCCTAAGTATCACTGCAAAATGAGCAAAATTTCTTATGGCTACAACATAGCTTTAGATTGTTAAGTCTCCTTTACAGTTAGTCAAGTGATTATAAAATATATGTAGTATAAAGATTCCAAGGGTGCGTGTGGCGCAGTGGTCGGAGGCGCCCTGCGACACACATGTGGAATCGATCCCCGCACCCATGGCCCAGCAAGCCTTCCATCCCTTCAGGATTGGCTAATTGGTACCACGCCTATCTGGGAGGATATCAGCACTGCTTCGACATATCGGTAGGCCACCATCGCGAGTCATTGTAATGGCCAGATATGCATTCAATCACCTCCAAACGATGCTTAATGAAGTCGAATGCATGGCGCATCTCTCAGGGATTGATCAACACCAACAGTTTTATCCTTTCTCCTCTATTAATATGAAAACGCAACGTCTTAAAAGAATTGATTTCTATCTGGTATAATACAATTAATATCACTTTATACTGATATAGCATTCCATTGGTAAGAACGTCGAGAATAGAAACAACGAGAAAACAAGAATAAGAAACTGAAGATGAATAACAGCAACAACGAATGCAACAACAACAAAGGCACTAACGAAAACAGCCAGTGAACAAACAAAAAAAAAGATGATGAAAGAATTGGAACAGGTGACCTACTAATTACAATAAAAATCGAAAAATCAGATTTATTGAACGTTTTCCATGTAGCGACACCTGACGATATACGACACAAGCCTAGGAAATCCATCGAATGGAATAAAGGCAATGAAATGAAGCATCTATTGAAAAAATATGTATCATGCCTTATGTACGCTTATATTTAGATTAACCGATGTTTCTTATCTTCTTGTGATAAATCTTTTAAACGGATTCATTCCATAATCATGGACGAAATCACTGAAGCGATTCTGCGAAATCAGTCATGTTCACCTAAGCACCAGCTGCAATGAGGTCAAGTACCCATCTAAGTTACTCAAGTCTTAAGCAGTTGGAAAGTAATCCAGTATGGTTTCACATCATTGAAAACGCTGAAACAACGTCAGCCGGGATGTTGACAATTTAGTTGACGAATCGGAAAATTACGTTAAATGTATGATAATGAAGAATTTTGAAAGTTTAAGAAAATTTTATCGAATTGTCCACGCATCGCATTGGCGACAAATTGAATGAGGACGGGATGCTCAACAATCTAATAAAGGTAGAAGGTCCTTGAAGCAGTTGTTGTCGCATTCCGTCATTCAGACCACATCAACAAACAATTTCGTCACATAGACAACTTCGAAATTTCACTGATTTATGAGAAAACAACCCACTTAAAATAGTCATACAGCTTTACAATACACGAGTCGGATAACGTAATTCGCCGAGAACATCAACTTGTTCCGTTGAAGAATGTAGACAGTAGTAACAGACAACAATACTCATTAGAAAAAAAAACTATTTTATTTCTGGAAGAATACGAAATCCATAGAATCCGATCAACGAGAGAGAAGCAACGGATATGGTATGATTCCTTTGAAGAACTGAAGATGATAGACATCATGACACATGTCAAAAGCAGTTCAATAAAATTTCACGTATTTCAAAACCATTTCAAGCGATCGGTCATAACATGAAATCGATTGCTGTACATATGTAGTTATTTCCTAACAAATCCCTAAAGAAATGGATAGGATACTCAAAACGAAAACACAGAATTGAAGAATAGAATGTGTAAGCGCTGGTGCAGAATAAGTTGAGAAATCCACAACTAAACCAAACTCGGAAATGAAATTGAAATGTTGTGCTGAAGGATGCTTGTTAAAGTCTCTTTGTGTGTTACATTATCGATTCTCAGAGGTGCTTCTAAGAATTATGGATGAAAAGTGTTTCAGAACAAGGACGTTCTTGATTCAAGTCTAATTCAAGTCATGCTATTCTCTCTCTCTCTCTCTCTCTCTCTCTCTCTCTCGGCGTTGATCAATCCCTGAGGGGTGCGCCATGCATTCGACTTCATTAAGTATCGTTGGAAGTGATTGAATGCATATCTGGCCTTTACAATGACTCGCGGTGGCCTGCCGATGTATCGAGCCAGTGCTGCTATCCTCCCAGACAAGTTTGGCACCAATTTGCCGACCCCGGAGGGATAGAAGGCTTGGTGGGCCATGGGCGCAGGGATCGATTCCACGTGCGTGTCGCAGTGGCGCCTTCAACCACTGCGCCACAAGCGCCCTAAGTCATCCTATTAGCACTTCAAAACCAGAAGTCGTTCAGCTATTATAAGAAAATAAGCATAAATAATTCGCCTACTTACTACATAGCAGGCGTGTTTTCATTTTGAATGTGTTTCTCATGAATCCCAGCGAAACATAATAATATCAGTAATATTATAATATTAGTAATATCAGAGAAGTAATCAATATCGGAAACCTTCAGCATAGTAGTATTGAGTCGAATACATATTCTGTAGTTGGCATTCCAAAACATTACTGTGCTTAGCTGTCGAAAGAAATAATGGAAGGACCTTCCAATCATAGCACGGTTGACAGGTTAAATTACTTAAAATGTTTCATTTCATTAATAAGATCCACGATCCAAGGGCGCGTGTGGCGCAGTGGTTGGAGGCGCACTGAGACACGCACGTGGAATCGATCACTGCGCCCATGGCTCACCAAGTCTTCCAACCCTCCGGGGTCGGCAAATTAGCAGCACTGGCTCGATACATCGGCAGGCCATCACGAGTCACTGTAAATGCCATATATGCATTCAATCACCTCCAACGATACTTAATGAAGTCGAATGCATGGCGCATCCCTCACGGATTGATCAACGCCGAGAGCTTTATCCTTTTAGCTTTAATAAGATCCACTAACTCCTGAATCAATATTCTGGCTAAGTTTCGTTTCCCTTTCTTTCGACCTGCCTAGCAAAGAAAATATGCGATTGGCCACAGTTAAATGTCGCCTATCAATATAAAATATTTTTAACCGACAGATTTAAAACGATTTACTGCAGATCGTTGGTCTCAACTTACTTTAAACAAGGACATGTAATACGAATTTCTAAGCTTTTAATGCGTATTCTAAAATTCTTATCTACTAACTGTTATAAATCACTCATGTGCTACTGTTCTGAACTGGACAGATTATAGATATGAGCCGTTGACTACGACGGTAGTCACCCTTAAATGATGGCAATTCGAACATGATACGATTATAGCGATTAGGAGACGAAATTAAGCCCTATGGGGAACGCTGTGCATGGCAATCGGAACTCCTAGTGAATTGGGCAGACAACAGCGTAGACAAGATCGACACACACATATACACACATACATACATGCATGCATTACGTACATACATACATACATATGCACATTACGTACATACATATATACAAACATGCATCACGTACATACATATATACATACATGCATTACGTACATACATATATACATACATGCATCACGTACATACATATATACATACATGCATCACGTACACACATATATACATACATGCATCACGTACATACATATATACATACATGCATCACGTACATACATATGTACAAACATACATACATACATACATCCATACATACATACATACATACATACATACATTACGTACATATATATATATATATATATATACATATATATACACACACACATATATACAAACATATATATACACACACAGATTAAGATGGATGAGTGAGTGGATGGATGGATGGATGGATGGATGGATGGATGGATGGATGGATGAACGAATGGATTGTGAGGATATGTGAGGAAGAGCTGTCTCCTACTAACTCACCAGCATCGCTGGTTTTAACACAACCCATTCGGATATCCCACCCATCAGATAGCGAACGAGCGAACACTTCCCTATCTACCAATCTGACAAGGCGCACACCTGCTTGACATATCACTCTGTCGTTCGCCGAACCGAACAGCACTTCACAGTTTGTTAACATCCGGAAATGATCATTGATATGAAGAGTCGTGGTATCAAGATACATATGAAATAGTACGAAAGCGATTTCTGTTGTTTTCTACCAATCTCTTTTGTTGTATAATAGGAACAGAATTTAAAAGAGCAAAGAGTTCACAATACATTTCTGTGGTTCGAATTTATGCCAATCTATATAAAGCGAATGAATAAAAGATCTAAAATGTACGGTATAACAAACCTTATTGAAATGAGCGAACTACCAGAGTTTGCAAAAACCAGAGCAAAATGTCCTCTCCAATAAGCGAGCACTTCTTGCTGGAAATTTTCATGTCTTGCAGTGTTCATCGTTAATCTTGAACATTTTTCCTCAACTGCTTAGTTGTCTTTCAAATTGTTTAACGAATAACATATGAATTTAATGGTGCTAATGAAATGTCTTAAGTTCTTAAAACAGCTCTGAGTCGACCAATTAGATGACGGTTATAAAATTTCATATATACAATGAGATATTTCGTAACTTCATCAACCACCGACCACCCCATAGAAACAGACGTATATACATACATATGTTTGTATATATCATATATATATATATATATATGCATATATATACACCTACATTCATATACACATGTACACACATAAATATTTGCATATGCATATTCATAAGCAAAATTGATTCACTTAAGCTGGTAAGTACATCTGTGTACAAAACTTTCACGCCAGATCAAAGTTGATATTATAGTTGATATTAGCAAGGCTCCTCCCAACGGTTTACCGCCTCATCGTCGCTGAGAGGTGTTCCTGGGTGTCGGGCTGTGATGTACAGCGGGGAGATTCATCAACCTGGCAGGTTCTCCCAATATGGGAAGATTCCATCAGGAAGCGTAGCAAAGAGTAAACCAATACCAGGATCCACCGCCGTCCTGGTATCAAAGTCGCATAGTGGCAAATTTCCCTCTGACTCACAAGGGCTGCCACTGCTTGTGGTGGTGACGACCTGGGCCAGACTTCGGCCAGGCTGAACTCGGGATCCCAGGGAACCACAATGGCTTAACCAGCATATCTCCGAAAAATGGTTATTGTGCTAGGGCCCGCACAACCAGTGAGGACGGGCCATTCAAGTAAGTACCAAGTATTAGCAAGGCTGTTATATTGTCTTATTGACTACTAATCTTACTAGTACTGTTACTATTAGTATTACTAATGTTACTGAACTTAGTGGTAGCAAAAGATAAGATTATGAGCTTTACGCAATAAACGTCAACGAAGTGGAAGATGATATTGTCGAGGAGGTGAGACGTGGTTGGAATGAGGAGGAGAGCCTGGATAAATGGCCGGCGCACAGATGAACAAAACAACTGACGCCATGTGTAAGAGGGATTCCGTCACCGAAACAGAAATGGTAGAACAAAAGAAGAAGTTTAGTACGACAGACAGAACTAAAAGCGAAAATTAGAAGCATAACGGTCCTTAGCGACCTCGTTTTAACGATAATTTCAAGATTTTTTTTACGAAAATCATCCTGTTTGCTTCAGTTTTTCTGACATTTAGAGAAAAAAATCTATAACGTATTCAGTTCAGTCAGCTTGTTGACGTAGTGTTTTCGTCATTGAACAGTCACGCATTCATTTAAGAAATCATAAACGAAATTCTTCTGAATGAGAGCAAATAACCTTTCATATGATTCTTCTGATGTTGTCAAAATTCCCACTCAACGTGTGAGTGAAGAAAACCGATTATTCAGATGTGGCGCATGAAAAGTCCTACCTTCATCTTTTTGCAAAGCGAAATATTCTAGCTATAACCTTCTACCTTAACAACGCTAGAATTAAGCAGGTTCGCTTGTGGCTACGTCAAAAACACTCTTCTGACGCATAGAAAAACGTAGTGAACTTAACCCTACGAAGAAATTAGAACAATGGAAGACACAGTGAGCAAAATGTTGACAACGAGAACTAAGCAGTTTCTTGAAATATCACTGATTACAATAATAAAAGCATAGTTATTAAATTCCTCTGGTTTGATATTTTATTTCCATTCATATTTTCACTTTTTTCGTATCTTCACTTATATTTTTTGTTTGCACACGGCCTTTTGTTTTATTTTGCAGTTTTGATTCTCCCAGAAAACCTGCGATAAGCCATATCCAGGTATCTATCTACCACATACCGTCAACGGCATTTCTGTATTGGGGTAAGTTTCCTAAACACGTCTGACACTAATTTTGTAATGTCGTAGGGATACGAGGATTGGTTACTCCAGTGCTAGATCGAACCAATGCTTTATGTGCGTTAATGGACGACTTCTCTACTATTGCGTTATTCGCGCAGCTCCAGCTTTCATAAAGAAATAACTCATAGAAAACTACAAAACTGATGGTCGGGGATAAATTCTAGGAAAGAAGAATCCAGTAGTGCAGCTAGAACTTTCAGGGCTTATATCTTCTAAACATCTGGTATCGATAAAACAATTTGAGTGCCAGAAGGTCCTTCAAAGATCATTAATATTTAGAATTGAAAATGAAAAGATGAAACTAACGCTGATCCAGAAATCTTTGACAAAAAACGCTGATCCAGAAATATTTACGTGCAGTATGAAATGCTTCATAACAGAATATAATTTTCAACCATCGTTTCTAGTTTTTTTTTCTACAAAAATCAAAAGATTCTTTGATATTGTTTTTATACGAAGCACAAAATCTTGCACTCATTCATACACACTACTCTGCGTCAACCGTTTACTATTAACAATAAATAAAATAAATAAATAAATAACAATAAACAAATAATAAATAAATAATGATAAATAAACGGCAACGAAGAACAATTAAACAGACCATAGCAAATTGAGTAAATAAAAGCCTAATCATGCTTAAGCACCTGATAACAATATGAGTCACATATGACTCATGTGTGGTGCTTTATTCTCGCGTTTTGACACACTATTACTTTAATGCATACGTACTTGCCTTTTTGTTTGAATTTATATGCAACGATATACGCATGCAGTTGTGTGGGTGCAGCAGTAGAAAGGACGTTCGTCAATATGTGTAGAGCCATGGTTCGATCCTGCAGTAACTTTACCAAGTCACCTATCATTCCGATGTCGAGGAATTAGTACCACAGTTGTTTGGTAAGGGCTCTTTCATATCCATGGCGTCGTTCTGTGGTGAAAGCCTAATAGCGTCCTAGCACAGCTATACCAGGACTCCACAGAGAATCAACTCAATCAGACTTTAACGATTGATGAAGGAGGCGAGCTTTCGTGGATCACGTGTGTGAGGGACTGAATTAGAGAAAAAAGTGGTTGAATATGCACAGTAGCTATGATTTCGTGTCATTTAAGCTCCTTGTTAATAAGCAAAAAAAAGGAGTTTTGAGCATTGAGAGCACATCAATGTCAATGATTTAACGATTTAACCTGCAATAAATTTCTAGTCTCTAAAGCAAATTTCCAACATATTCACCTTTTTTCTTCGTAACGAGAAACATTCGTCGGCCAAAATCAACTATTCGCTATGTCTAAGGGTAAATTATGTTCTTAACTTGATCCCAATTTTTCTTTAAAACTCATTGATTTCATCATATTCGTCTATTAAATTCGAAGACAAATTTCCCAAAAGCCGAGATTCCGGTAATGACCATCATTAAATTCCTCTAACTGTAGATTTTAAAACATAATATACCACTATTAAATGCTCATAGTAGATTTATCTATGCTTAAACAATTCTTCTCCCAACGGCTTACCGCTTCATCGTGTTCTTGTCTGTGAGACTGCGATGTAGACCAGGGAAATCCATCCACTCCGTAGGGCCTTCTAAGCCGAGAAAGAATCCGATGTTTCCATCAGGAAACCCAGCTAAGAGTAAACCAATGCCAAGATCCGTCAGCGTCATGGTATCAAAGTGGTCGCGTGGTCGCAAATCTCTCTCTGATCCACAACAGCAGTGACTGCTTGTGGTGGTGACGACCTGGGCAGACAAAGTTGACCTAGGGACTCCAGAGAGCCACAATAGTTAAGACAGCAGAACTGCGAAACAATAGAAATTATGGTGCGGCCCGTGAAACTGGTGAAGACAGAACATCCAAGTATCCAACAGGGTACACAATTCTTGTCTTAGTAGTTCATTTTAAAAGCCCATTTTATTCTCTTCCTCTGTCGAATATATTACCGAATATATAAAAAGTTATGGTAATGTTGGGGATTCCTCACAATAGAAAGGATAAAGGATAAAGCTCTCGGCGTTGATCAGTCCTTGAGGGATGCGCCATGTATTCGACTTCATTAAGTATCGTTGGAGGTGATTGAATGCATATCTGGCCTTTACAATGACTCGCGGTGGCCTGCCGATGTATCGAGCCAGCACTGCTATCCTCCCAGATACGTCTGGTACCAATTTGCCGACCCCGGAGGGATGGAAGGCTTGATGGGCCATGGGCGCAGGGATCGACTTCACGTGCGTGTCGCAGTGGCACCTCCAACCAATGTGCTACACGAGCCCTTTTCGTGGTTTCTCACAATAAGCAACAATGTTAACAACAACAAGAATAATGACGACATGCGTAATAATATTATCTCTAGTCGTTTTAGTAGCATTTATGCTAGCAGTAACATAATTAAAAAGCAGAGATAAGTACTTTAAAAAAACAGTAGATAATAGGAACGAATATGAAATGGATAAGTGAGTATGGTGTATGCGTAGGTGAAATATCGTCAATATCTTCGTAAGAAGGAGTTAATTTTGACTGAAACACGCTGACGTCGATGTCGTCATCATCAAATCGACCGCACAGGAAACAATTTGAATACATCTTCGAGAGCACAATGACGCTAATATAGAGGATTCGGTCATGCCGAATTCACCAAGGCACCATCACCACCGCCATCACCGCCTACGACAACACCCAATCGTAGTAATGGCACTGAATCTTGAACTTAACGAAACTTTCGCTCTTCAAGGCTCATCATAAAATTTCCGAATTTAAGGTAATTCACCTTCTTCAGCGTAAATAATGAACAAATAGATAAAAGACACAGCTGTTGGCGCTGATTAATCTCTGAAGGGTTGCGTAATGCATTCGAGTTCATCAAACATTATAAGAGGTGATTGAAAATCTATATGTAGTACATCGATGTGTCAAGTCACGGCTGCTAACTTCTAAAACATGTCTAGCACCAATCTGCTAACCTTGGAGGTATGGAAAACCTAGGTGTAAGATCGAGGCAACGACCCCGCATGTATTGCAGGGTACCTCTAACCACTCCACTATACACGTTCCCATAAATAACTAGTGAATGCGTGATTGAATACACGGCATCTAACCTCATATAGAGCTGCCTAGTCATGTTTCTCAACGAACTGTAAGCTTTTCGAGTCAGTATACATCTTCGAATTTTGGCCAGTCTAATGACTTTCCTAAGTTATACGACAGGTACGACGATCCTTTATCATCATGGGCAAACCAGCTGGTTTGGGCGTTTAACAAACGACTATTTGGGCGCTAATAGTGCCGAATTTTAGGACATTTAGTAGAAAACGAAAGCGCTGGTCCATTACATGACGTATGAATGAGTGTATGCAATCACTAAGTACAACAAATCAATGTCCATACTTCATACGAACGATAAACGTTACCTTCGAAAAGGACTTTTTCAGCTCAAATAAGATCAGACAACACAGTGGCGCTTGAAACGAGTTCATGAAAGATTCAAAAAATATTAAGAGGTTACTTAGAGGTGTAAATGCCTTCCTTTACATTTTATCACCAGAACGAATACAATAGTTTTACTTTTTCAGCATAACTATTTAATAAGGTGTCCTTGCGATACATTTCGAAATAATTGCTTACGCACTAACTCAATACTATCGCTTAGAATCTTATTCATTACCGCCCTCTCAGTCATCACTCACTTTAAACATCGGAATCCATCTTGGGAAAAAAAACCAACAACAAATGTCGTACAAATAGACAGATGTCGCGCAAAAGAATGCTCATGGAACTACGAAACACACAGAAGTAGCGGAAGAGATGTTAGGTGATAGATTCTGCTATTTTTCTCTTTTCATTTTTTTTTTTGTTTCTTCTCAATATCATCGAAAAAATGGGCAAGGCGTAGCAACTCTACTTATTTAAGATCAAATTCTCATTGGTTCGTTCGAAGAACAATAGGAAAGAAAATAATATTCCTAGGAAAGGCATTTCTGCTAGGATTCTTGCACAGAAAAAACCATGTCGCCGAAAAAATTCGAAGCACTACATCAACTTTATCCCATCTACTTAAACTTCCGAAATCACTAATGACGAACAGTTAAATCAAACTCAATGAATCAGTATTCTTGTTTACATTCATGAGCTTATACGAATTTATTATGAAGTATGCTACTTTACTTTGAACGGCGCGTGTGGCGCAGTGGTTGGAGGCGCCACTACGACACGCACGTGGAACCGATCACTGCGCCCATGGCCCCACCAAGGCTTCCATCCCTCCAGGGTCGGCAAATTGGTACCAGACTTGTCTGGGAGGATAGCAGCACTGGCTCGATACATCGGCAGGCCACTGATAAACCGGTAAAGGCCAAATATGCATTCAATCACCTCCAACGATACTTAATGAAGTCGAATGCATGGCGCATCCCTCAGGGATTGATCAACGCCGAGAGCCTTATTTTTTATGCTACTTTAATGTCAATATTTTATGACCTAGATATTGGCTTTAGTTCCAAAATACTATTCCGTTTAGCTCACTTTATGGCGTTTGAGTGTATCCGTGTTGTTGACACTAAATCCCAGACACATGGCTAGTTTCAAGAAAAGAAATCTTCTTCATGTCGAGATTAAATCAAGATCAGCTTTCAAAAATAGTACTTCAATATGCACCAGGTGATACAATACAGACTGCTTAGAGATTTGCTCTAATCGTAAAAGACAACTCATTACCAGTGGAGAGTTAATGAGTAGCTTGCGCAACACAGGTACGGCCGAGTATGGACCTTCACTCGAGCAGTGTTCTGGTGAAGAAGATCCGACTCAATGCCACTACGAGGAACCACATCGGAAGAATGGACGGCTGTGGACAATCGACTCAAATCACTACCGCTTTGAAGAAGGCGAAGGCGCCGAAACGTTCGTCACAATGAAGACTTTGAATAATAGTGACTTCGTGTAAACTTATAAATGCAAACAAAGATATTTATAACTTTAATAAAGCTGAGATATTTGCAAAATTCTGGACCGCAGGTGTCTATGGTGGGGAACGAACACGCTATTGTCCTTTCCGTGGAGTAACGCGTTCACCATCACACCATGTGGGTCCTTCGTTTCGCCTGCCTCTCAGCTATTTCTATCGATCTCTGCCATCAGCAATCACCCGTCAGCGGGATTGATATTGATACTAGAAATTAGAAAATATTTATTATTGATGCTGAGAATAAATAAAAGTCAGTTTTCACAAATCCAAAATGTCTCAGTGGAAGCTTTTCTCTACGGAAACATGGACAACAGTTGTAGTAGCCACGTTTTCGCTACATTATTTGGTAACTTCGTCACCATAAAGGTTTGACAGCGTAGACGGTGTACTGTTATTATTAGAATTAGCAACTTGGAAAGCCGGAAATTCATCGAGCCAAACTCGCGAACATCACAAGAATATACCTTATAAGCTATTCATCAATTGAAATACTCGAAAAATTTCACCAGACTTCAAAATAATTAAGCGAACAGTTGATCAAGTACCGTGTTCCAATCGGGTTCCGTAAAACGTATTCAGTAGAACAATACAAACAAAAGAAAAGTGTAATAGCAAAAAAAGGAAAAAGATCAGAAGAAAAAAGAAGAAAGAAGAAAGAAGAAAAGCAAGAGCGATAAGAGTCGATGATAAAACACGGAAAAGTTTTTCATAGATCGGATGACGTTTAGCACTTGCACTAAAACGGAAGAGAATAATGTTAACAAAAAAGGAATGAAAATAGCTGATACGATCTGATCGAAGATGACGTTGAGCGAAAAGCTTCAAAGTTAATCTGATTGATGCTTATTGAGTCAATCATTCATTGCCGGAATCAGAATGAATATGAGCATAGTCAGAATACTTGACACGAGGTCAGCAGTATAGAAGTTTTCTTTGATGGTTAGCCAAACAAAGGTGAGGTGGTTGTTGACCATCACAGCTGCCTCTCACGTTATTCATCCATACAGCAGACATCCCAAGGAAATCGCCTCAAATTACTCACAAAAACGGCCCAACCTAATGTTCTTCGCTATTAATTTCTGATTGTCCATGATTTTTTTCCTCCATTACCAGTCTCCTGTAAGGGAGTAAGGTGGCGCAGTGGCTGGAGGCGCCACTGCGATATGCACATGGAACCAACCTGGGAAGATAGCAGCAGCACTGGCTCGACACATCGGTAGGCCACCGCGAGTCATTGTAAAGGCCAGATAAACATCCAATCACCTCCAACGGTACTTAACGAAGTCGAACGCATTGCGTATCGATTGATCAACGCACAAAGCTTTATTCTTTTCATCCTTTTACCAATCTCCTGCATGCTTTCAAAGTCATAAAATTCTCTTTTATCCTTGCCATTATCTAATAAAATTGCAATGATATGACCTCTACTGGAGTCATATTCGACGCAAAAATAATGACTGCCTTCAATTTGAATCCACATATACAATCTCAACTTAAAGTTAATTTCAACAATTGCAATAAAAAGTAATAGAATCTATAGGTCTTTGTCTTCAAAATATAGGTTGTTTTACTCTTTTGAAGTAAAAATGGGATTTTCTGGAATGTCTTTTTTGCATCAGAGCTCGTATCTCAGATGTGAATGCAATTGAGCAAACGGGATTTAGTCGACTACGATGTGACGGCGTTCCCCGATGTGCCTTTAGTTTTTGTGAATGGCTGCTGACTTTCCTAACAATTTTGAAATCCTAGAAAAGATTTAAATCCAGACTGATTTAAAACTGATAAGATATTTCATAAATAACTTGTATACTATTCAAGAAATAACGCAAGGTCTCTTCTATAAGCCTGTAAAGTTCTCAACCACTTCACTAATCTGTTAGCGAAAAAATAGACGTCTGTTGTTGCAAAACCAATTTCGTCACGAAAGTGTTAAAATCGTGTTTCGACACTAAAATAGATATGGTACCACAGCGTTGCCGAGATATTTGCAAAACTCCAGACCACAGGTGTTTGCGGTGTGGAACGAAAGCGCTATATGGGTTCAATGCCAATGTGGACTCCTCAGATCAATCCCGCTGATGGCACGAATCGATAGAACTAGCTGAGAGACAAGGAAAACGAAGGACCCGCATCGTGTCGTGATGAACGCGTTAGCCCCGGAAAGGGTAATAGCGCGTTCGTTCCCCACAGCAAACACCTGCGGTCCGGAGTTAAAGAGCGAAATTCGAAAATTCGTCGGTTTGAACGAGACCAACTTCTGTTTCAATGCGGCTAAAGTTAACTACTTTAATGAAGTATATTATGATATATGCCTTAGGTTATTTTTCAGTTAATGTTTAATGTTTAAGAACAGCAACTCTAACTTCATAGCGCTGATATGTTTAAAAACTACGGAGGTTTTAAAAACTTGAATAGCTCTCAACAGTGCCTAAGAGTTTTTCCAATGGTCTACAAGTTATGAAACACGTTCAGAAAACGATCCAAGAAACGCTTACCAAAATAAGACAAAGTAAACGAAAAGAACAAGAATCATCACCGTATAGATAACTGTACTGATGTATTCTTTCATAGGTAATCGAATCAGATATGAAAATATTTCATACAGTTCTTATCGTGGTGAATTGAATGCAACTTTCCTACGTGCAACATTAGGCCAATATAACCTAACAATAGTGAATACAGGCGAATAGAACAATAACGAATGGCAAGTGAGGACGTTGTACGATCGAAAGTTATGAGTGACTGTCAGATTTCTGGTCAAAGCAGACGTTAGCTTACGTAACACGCTGGGTCACCAGCAGAATTCCATTTTGTTCAAATTCATTCCAACAATAGGAAATTACGAACAGAGTAGAAATAATTGCATCATTTTCTTCAGAATAGTAAGTTTTATAGTGAAAGGCCTCTGTTCAACAACACCTACCTATAAGGAACGGCAACCAAAGTCAATCGGCGAACGAGGATTTTCGCGCAATGAAGAAGGCGTTGCACACGCAGATGGCATGCGATGACGGTGGCGGATATGCTGCTCCGGACACTTGAAAAGCCAACCAGACGGTCACATTGCGCAAGAAGACGAAACGATGGTCGATGGTCGTGGAAGACGACTGAAGACGAAGCAATAATCACCGCCATCGTCGGCAATGCCAATCTATAGAAGCAGCATGCTTGTTTTTCGCTTTTTCATTACAAGATCTTTTATCACATCTACTGTGCAGACTCAGCACTTTTTGCATTTAATTAAGTTTCGTCGAATTCATCGGGCTCAAGGATCTTCAAACATTTCGCGTGTTGCTTCGGATGTAGTTTCAGGATTTCGTTTTCTTCATGAATGTCGTAGAACGCTGATCAAGTTAACAACCGCTGAAATCATGGGGACAAGCCGCCTAAGGGTCCTACGGGGATTGGTGAAGAGCGTTGGTAGCGTACAGCATAACATTCGATGCTGTTGAATTTCTTTACAGGAAAAATAGTACACAGTAGAATAAAAGTAGAACTAATTCAGAAGCTTATTCACGATAAAGCATGAGATTAATATCAATAAAACCTCTAAAAAAGGTAGAGGAAACCAAACTGACAAATAAAAAAATAAAAAAAAAACTAATCAATATGTATTCTTTCTTTGATGAGCTTGCACGAGGTTGACAAGTATATTTATACTTATGCTTATATTATAAATATACTTGTCAACCTCGTGCAAGCTCATCAAAGAAAGAATACATATTGATCAGTCATACCGAGGTTAAAGGAAAGTTGGTTTCGAAATATTAAAATAAAACTATTCGAAAGATTATCTGATCTAATTTGTTACCTATAAGAAAAGACCCTCATCAACTCAACTACTAATGCTCTGCTTACGCTAAATCAGTTTGTATTCTAGAAGAAAAAGGAATAAAGCTCTCGGCGTTGATCAATCCGTGAGCGTTGCGCCGTGCATTCGACTTCATTAAGCATCGTTAGAGGTGATTTAATGCATTTCTGGCCAACACAATGACTTGCGGTGGTTTGCCAATGTATCCAAACAATGCTATCTTCCCAGACATGTCCGGCAACAATTCGCCAACCCCAGAAGAATGGAAGGAATGGTGAGCCTGTGACGCAAGGATCGATACAACGACAACGCGCTTATCGCAGCACATCTCTAGTAACTGCGCTACGCGCACCCTACCTTATACTAGGTATCCATAATTAGGAAAGTCTTCACTAACTGAATTAAAAAAGCCGCTCTGGTGAGATTTTCGATACGTAATGATTTTTTTCTAATGATTCAACATTTTTTGTCCATACTACAGGCCTTATCAATATATGTTGCATTCTAATTATTACAATACAGCTTTTGACCATTACTGCAACGATTTTCTTGAACCCACAATTATTTTTTAACACCAAACATGAATGGTGACCTCTCGAAATCAATACCATCTATTCTTTCTTGAAGTTTAGGTGAAGTGATTATTTTCCAATATTAGCAGCCACTCACGGACAAATGCTGATTAAGTAGAGTACAACAGCAGAAGATTTTAAAATCATTTCGATCACGCCGAAAACTGTACCGGATATCAGACACTTTGTTTCCGTTCTCAAAGTTTTTTTCTTTAATGCTCTCACATGTGGTGCAGTGGTTGGAGGTGCCACTGCGACACACACGTGGAATCGATCCCAGCGCTCATGGCTCACCAAGAATTTCATCCCTCCGGGGTCGGCAAATTGGTATCAGACTTGTCGGGGAGGATAGCAGCACTGGCACGATACATCGGTAGGCCACCGCGAGTCATTGTAAAGGCCAGATATGCATTCAATAACGTCCAACGATGCTTAATGAAGTCGAATCCATGGTGCATCCCTCATAAATTGATCAACGCCGAGAAGTTTTTTTAGCTTTAATGTTCCCACAGCATTACAGTAGGCCTATGTAACAGAGCGTAAAGGAGAATGCGTTTGGCACTGATTAGTCACTGAGAAATGGCCCATGCATCCGACTACCTGTCTGATACAATGGTTTTATCAGTGCACTGCAAATGCCACAGATTCAACATGGCAACTAATTTATTGAGAAGCATTACACCTCTCAAGATCTAAACAAAATATGCTAAGGTTTGAGTACAGAATTCTTTATCACATACACTTATGATCGGAAATCGAAACCAATAATCAATCGCGGATCCGGAAGTGTTTTACATCATCGAGGATTGATCGAAGTATCACTATCCGATAATATCCTAACTATTTCAACTAAAGCAGCTAAAGAGCTGCAATATCTGGCTCGGTGACCAGTAGTTAATAAACGTCCATGCTGTTTGTAAATCCCTCATCCATGGCCTCTAACGTCCACGTCCGGTCTTTCAATCTTTATTGAGAAATTATGGATTGATTTCACCAACATACACACTAGAGTTAAGCAGTTTATTCCCACACTTTCATACAGTTAAACCGTCTTCGTATAAATCACTTCGCCCTTCCTTATATTTCATTTCTACAAAAAAAATCGATGCTAAATCTCGGAATCTTAGCTACTGATCACCTTTCATCATCATCGGAAGCCACTATAAACGATTCAGAAAGCATTAAGGTTACATTCATAGATGTGCGAAGCAGTGACGACAAAAGAGAACCATATGCCATTGCCACCGTCACTTACACAAGTAAATATCGCTGTATCGCACAACTCTCAAATAAGACGCTTCTTCCAAGCTCTAAATGAAATTCGATTTCAGCTTGCCTTCCAAATTTTTCCGTCGGATAGCCAGTATTTGGATTTTTTGTTATAAAATCCCTATCTAAACCACCGACCTCTGATCCTAATGCTCACCGCCAGTTCACGTGGAAACGCCTTAGCCCCGCTATCTCCAAGATTGACAGGAGAACTGACCCGAGCAGCATTCCAGGACATTCACAAAAAAGACGAAATTCCTAAGTAGCAGCCGAAAGAACACATGAAGTGCTCAAAGACCTTCGTGGATGGTAATTTCGTGAAAAAACGATTCGAACACAAGAAGTACCGGGATCCGCACAGGAGATGTGATAATGCACAATGGAAAATAAATAAAAAAAAAACAAAGTAAAAATATACTGTACACGTTTACTTCCATACAATAACACACATACAACACAATCGTAGCTGACGTTTCGGCAGAATCGCCTTCTTCAGAGCCGCTTTTTTTCATCCGTCTTCCACCGAGGAAGAACAGCCGCTCAGAGTCGTATATGGCTGACAACTGATGAAAAAACGGCTCTGAAGAAGGCGATTCTGCCGAAACGTCAGCTACGATTGTGTTGTATGTGTGCTATTGTATGGAAGTAAACGTATGCTGTTTAACAACCTCGCAGTTGCTGAAAAAGAAAACGACGAATTCATAATCCAATGCCTAGGTTAATAGAAAGTCGATCCTGGGTAAAAATATACTCTGCAAGCATAAGAAATAAGTAGGATATGTGGATGATGAATGACACCATGAAATGTGAACCCCTCATTCGTATTTTAACAGATAATATAGTAAAATGTGACCAATAACAAACTATAAGTACTCAACAATCTAACAACGCGTTCAAAAAAAATATAAAACAAGCATAAATAAATACTTCATGGCCAGTCCCTCTTCTTTATAAATGTGATAAGCATTCGAAGGCACAAAACGCAAAAGTATCAACGGGAATAATGCATGAAATGAAAATAAAAAGAAAGAAAGAAAAATGTCACCAGAGCCGGATCAAAGCATATGTGAACACCAAATCGTAGCCATGGAGGATAACTGACATGGAGTGGCCGGAAATCCACCACAACAAAATGTACAATCCTATTGAAAAAAGAAAAAATATGGCACATAAAGTAAAAAAAAATAATGAGGCAACATATGAACACTAAAGATATGACGGCGAAGAAAAAAGATCATTAATGAACCCGCTGAGACTCTTGCTCATCTTAACTTCTTTTAAATTCCTACTAAATGCGTCATGGCCTTTCGCATCTCCTTGATTCACCCGTTTCTCCACTTCACTGAGAATCTGTAACCTTATGATGAAATGCTGAAGCTGTGGAAAGAAAAAGAAATCTAGTGGAAAAAAAGTAAAGAGAAGAATGAGAAAAATAGTTAGATTCCAACTTTTTTTCAGACAAGAAAGCTTCACCTGAACAAAGCGTTTCCTTGGCCGTGAGATATCAGCAGCAGAATAGGAACGAACAAACGGTTCAATGTTACGAAACAGATCTGACGACGACATTTTTTCTGGTAACTGCGTGAGGAACTCGACACATTCGTCAAAATCCATTGACAACAATCGGCTCTCGTACATACGAAGTATTCCTAAACATGCAAAGGTCAAACAAATTCAAAAATGCCAACTTCTCCATAAACAGTCACAAAGGTGCCATGAACTTAAAAGTAAAACATGCTAAGAAGAACTCGTCATAGAAAAACAATATTGTATCAATAAAGTAATAAAGCAAAACAAGTCATTTGAAACAGTAGCTTATACTTACGATATTACATTCTACCTAATAGTAAGGTAAAGAACAAAATAATCCCATCTCCATATTGACTGACAAGTCGGGATAAACATGAACTCAGTAAAACACATGGAGAACTACCTAGGGCTGTTTCGAAAATGAACTCTTCCCCATCACGAAAATAAACATCCCAGATTCGACATGTGATATCCAACGGCAATGATTTCGCAAAAAGCGTGTATATCCTGGAACAACGAGTTATCAACAGACAGACTAGACTATGTAAAGAATCAGAAATTGAAGAAGTCCTAGCTATATAACGAGTAGCACTTCAATAATCAGGATTCGCCATGGTTCTAAAACAACACAGTCATAACCAAAACAAATGGTGCGAAATCAGCGTGGCTGAAAAAGTAAAAAAAAACCGATAAAGCTTTCGGAGTTAATTAAACTTTGAAGGATGCACCATGAATCCGACTTCATTAAGAATCGTTGGAGATGATTGAATGCATATCTGCCCTTTACAATAACTCGCGGTGGCCTACCGATATATCAGACCAGTGATGCTATCCTTTCAGGCAAGTCTGGTACCAATTTGCCAACCCTTGAGGGACGGAAGGCTAGGTAACCCTTGGGGGTGGGGATCGATCCCATGTGTATTGCAGAACACCTCCGAACACTGCGCTACACGTGCCCAAAACTTCACCTTCGTCCTGTCAAATCATTTGTACCAACAAATAACATTCGATACTGAAATTTAGCACATATTCTTAAAATGATACTTAAGATTCTACTGAACTAGAAAATACAGCAGTCATAAATGGGTGACTAAGAAAACATACCACTCGATAAGATATAGGTCTGGTCGTACGTCTAGTTTATCAAGATGTTGATGAAGGATTGGTAGTTCTTGTTCCAAATAACGATCATAAGCGATGAAATACTTCGTCATCTCAGATTGACGTAACTCAAAGAATGCTGTCTGGAAAGAACTAATTTAATGCGATTAAAACGCAATGGTTCTTTTCCTAATGTTCAGACTCAGACGATGGTGGGTCGTCGCTTTTAAAATATTGAAACAATGGTATAACAATTATTTGAAACAAAAAGTCAGTTTGTCGCTACAAACTTTGTAATTTGCAAAAAAAAAAATGCAGAACAGAAGACTGTATCTCCGCTTCGTTTCTAACACCTTCGTGAGGACGTGAATTCACCTCAACTTAAAGGTGTAGATGTAGGTGTGGTCTAGTGGAGGATAGAACGGGAGAGTAGATGAAGGAGGGAGAGAGGGAGGGATTGGGTGGTATGGTTTGGCCTCTTTATTTCGAGCAAGCATTTATCAGCTCATAGTGATCATTATCAATTGAAATAAAAACTAATTGAATGCAAAGGTCTTTGTCAGCAAAAAAAAAACATTTAGTTTCTTCTCTAGCACAGTGAAATTCTTATTTTTTAAAGCCAACGGACCACCTTCCCTTTTCATTTTTCTCCGTCGAGGCTTGTATTTCGACAAATGAAACGATAAAATAAGCAAGATCCCTTCCAGAAAAAAACAAACAAGCTTTACGTTCAGTTTTCTTAAGTTTTGAATGTAGTCTGATTGAAAATTAATGTATTAGGTTGCGTGGAAATTAAAGAACCGACTAGTAATCTTACTTTTCATGTATACGTGTAAGCAACAGCTTTTTTTCAGTACTGTACTAACATATATCATTGTAAAGCTGTAGAGACCATTTTATGCACCTTCGTTCCGTATAATCCAATTATATTGTAAATGGTGCTCTTTTAATTTTAAACTTTAGAATATCAGATGTCAAGCGCCACCTGCACAAATCTACTTCTACGAATCCGTGCTCAGAAGTATAAAGCACAAAGCCTCGAGACATTAGTCAGGTGTGGGACAAAAAGGTGTTAATGAACATACGGTGGCAACACTGGTCTAGAAAAATTCGCCGTGGCGAATTCGAAAATAAAGGAAATGGACCACATCATTCTGCTGAGGAGGACAATTGAAGGATTTGATGAAAGAAAACACATCCACACCTGTTCAAGAATTTGCAAAAGAATTTCGAAACGTCAAAAAAAAGATTTAAAAGTGTATCAAGCTTCACAAATGCATGATGTCCGAATAAGCAACATGTCGGTCCAGCGGGTCGCGGCTACGTTTCGTGCAACACTGCGCTGCAAGGTTTAAACGAACTGGACTACGAAACTCTGACCCATATATTTGCCAGACCTTTAGCCTAGTCATTACCATTAATTCAAATATTTCAATAAATTCCTGTACGAAAATGTTCCAGAAATCAAGTCAAGGATGGAACTACGTTCACTTACTTCATATCCTCCGAAAACCCAATACTTTAAGTAGCCGGTAGGAGTAACCTTTTTCCTTCTTATATAAAAAAAATGTATAGATTGCAATGGATTTCATCTTGATTAAAGAAGTTTGTTATAAACTAATGGACATTAATTTCCGGCGAACCTAACAGCGGCTTAGAAAAATTATATATACTTCTACTGAGACATACCAGGGTCGCCAATAAAACTACCAAATTCTGAATTTATCAATTTTAGTTATAAAAGAACAGAACGCAGTTGACGAAAATTACGCGTAGGCGCGAAGTAAGGTCTACGTACCTGTAACGGTCGGTTAAGAAGGTTTGCAAAAGCAACAAAAGCAGGATAAAGATCCATTTGAAGAAGCAAAACAGCGGCGATGAAAGCCATTGATTGAAGATATCCTACGGAAGGACGAAAGCAAGAGTACGCTCCTGTTTAAAAACCACTATAAAACTGCATTAATAAAGTCTGTCAGGAATTAGTTTTAAAGAATCCAATAAAATGAAGTAGTAAAAGGCTTCACATAATCCGAAAAATCATACCTAACAGCTTCATTAGATGATCATAATATGGACCATTTTCCTGGAAAAACCCCAAAGAAGGAAAGGTGCGTGCAATATCCAGGCGAATTTGTGACAGTGAATTCTCACTAAGTGGTGTGCCAGGTTTAGTATCATCCGAAACGCTGCATCGTTGGTCAGATTCGTACTGACTATAGACTTCCATAGCCGCTTTGGTACAATTGAGCTCATATAATTCTAAATGAGCAATTCTTGAGGAAAACAAGATAGAGGCTCCAACAGAAAGAAATTCGATTGCTCTAATGTTTAAGTTGCAAAGCAGATTAAAGCGAATTAGCAGCGTCGACAACTAGAAACAAGAATCCAATGATGGAATGGCTTCGATGAAGCACGTCAGAGGAATCGAACTTTAGTAGTCACAAAGCAAGTCTCATAACGATCCAAGCAAATATAACAAGTAGAAGTTCTCAAATAAAGGGAAACCTGGTGTGATATCGAGGGCGTTTCCGATGACTAACGACCACACACGACCACGAATTTTCGGTGGAATACCCTGCCACCATAATTCATAACAGCGTTTTGTTTCCTTCCTAAAACAAACATACGAAGCACTAGATATTTAACACGTTTCTTATCCTAATTATTACTTCTTATGCAACAGAATTACTTGGGCATCTGGCCATAAAGTGACATATGCTGACTTCCGCTTTGTAGACAGCCGTAGCCAACATTTCGTAGGAAAATAAAACAGAATTTATACGACACTCACGCTTCATTCCAATTAGGGAGGATCTTCTCTGTCCACAAACGAGAGGCGGTCTTCGCTTGCTCTTCTAAACGTACTTTTTCGAAATGAGCTTGACGTCGTTCCTTTTGCACACGTTGCTCCTTCTTTTTCATCTAAAGTAAAATCAGAATGTTAAACATTACTTTTCTGAACATAAAAGGCTTTCTGAAATTCCTTAGTGTTCTCTTTCTTTTCCTTTCATCACTGTCTCCTTTGTACCTAAATAGGAGAGCATGAAGATGGAGAAGCTTGCGGAATAGTAGGGCGGAGAAAACAGAAAATGAACAGGACCATTTCACCAAAAAGGTCATCAATGCGCTTGTTTAGCCCGAGAAATATAAAGGATAAAAGCACGAAGTGCTCAGCGTTGATCAATCCCTAAGGGATGCGCCATGCATTCGACTTCATAAAGTATCGTTGGAGGTGATTGAATGCATATCTGGCCTATACAATGACTCGCTGTGGCTTACCGATTTATCGAGCCAGTGCTGCCGTCCGCTCAGAATGGTCCCAATTTGCCGATCTCTGAGGGATGGAAGGCTAGGTGAACCTTGGGCGCGGGGATCGATCCCATACGTATTGCAGAGCGCCTCCGACACTGCTCGACACGTGCCCTTTTCCGAACCGACCAATATATTTCAATTTTTCAGCGCGACTCAAATAATGGAAACTAAATATTCCAAGCCAACAAAACCGACGCAGGCACAATGAAACGTCAAACCTGTGCTATCATATCATAGTACAATTGTTTATGGCGTGCTGCCTCCTCGGAAGGCTTTGCAGGTAAACTGCTGAAATATTAGAAATAACCACAAAGTGCTATGTGCTGAACAATATACTGAGACCTTGGTCTCTCCTCGAGAATAAGGCCAGTTGTGCGAATCACTACAGAATCCCTAATTTTTTCTTTCCCGAAAAACCATGGTGGCTTACTGGACCCGCTTCCAGAGAATAGACTGAAATTGCGCTTTAACATAATGGCATTAAAAGTCCCTGAACAAATACAGTAAATACTGAATTAATAAAAGTTTTAATTACCGAGGAAGCTTAGAGAAAACTCCTTTTGAAGGTTCACCATCCTGTTTGACAGAGCACAGACCTTTTCGACATGAACTTTTCTCAACAACACAGTCTGTATAACGGGATTCTTAAAAACGATAGAAAACGACACCATCTGTACAGAACAATAAAATACCACAGTCATTCGTATAGCTACCAGAAGCAGAACTAGCGTATGATGCACCCTTCTTAGCAGATGGTGAACATACCGGTAGAACATCGTATCTGGAAGGCAATAATTATTTTGTTAACCAAATTTCTCTGATTTTATGTAGAAGACATCTACTCGTCACTAGAAATTTGCTAAAGCGCAAATTGCATACTTGGCTAGCCCGTCCACACTGGTGGTGTGGGTCCTAGCATAGTCTCTAACTTTTCGGAGTTGGCTGGTTTAGCCACTGTGGTTCACTGGAGTCTTGAGGTGAGCTTAGGCCACCCAGGTCGCCACCACCACAGGCAATCGCTGTCTTTGTGGATCAGGTCGAGATTGGCCACCATGCGAGTGGTTTCACACCAGGACGGTGACCGATCCCCGTATTGGTATACTCTTAGCTGGGCTTCCTGATGGAAACGCCAGACTCCTCAGCTTGGGAGGCCTTCCTGGGAGGATAAATACCTTCGCTGCACATCGCAGCCCGATTCCCCGGATCACCACAACACCATATTTAATAGCTGAATAACCCCTCTTCACGAAGAACTGTACGCACCGAAGCAAGAATTGCTAAACTCCTCCTCTGTTTATTTGATCCGACTAGAAGGACGATTTCATACTGTGCAGCGCTGTATGATCCCCTTCCCAATGAGGGCGTAGACCTTCGCGAATCCCATAATGCCATATATGGAAAAACTATGAACTGCGTGGAAATGTTCAAAAAGTCCCATATTTCAATTCGCTAAGTTACTTAAGGGTTTTCAAGACGTATTTCATACTTTGCAATTGAAGAAATAGTACAGCTATTCGGTGTTGTCATTCGTCGCGCAAAGTTGAGCTGAATTTGTGTCGACTCGTATGAACTGCGTCGTATGTGACCCCTCTTGAACGGCTGATCACCTAAGAAATAATGTCGGTTTCGCCTTATTTCAGTTATGGGAAACGATTCTGAAGCAAAGATGAGAATCTTTGTTTCCTACAGACGAAAATCTCCAGGCAAATGAGGGTAATATCGCATCATTTTATAATGACATGAAAGAAAAGCAATAATCGAAGTAAAAAGTGCTGCAGTAGGATTAAATCACACAAGGTTTTATCCATTTCGACGAAGGAAGCATTGTTCAGGTACAGAGGTATTCAAATGAGAACAACATAGACATGGACAACGTACAAAACAGATCTTTTACTGTACAGTTTACCTGGCAGTAAGTAATCATGCCACAACAGAAAAACACTCCATGCACCAATATAACTCGATAAATATAGCCTTATATAGTTAATTTAAAGTTGTTTTCCTACGAAATATATTTCAAAGTCCATCAAAAGCTAATTAGAAACTCCTTCAAAGATGCACTGAGTTATCCTTTCAATGCAATTCCTAGAAACATGTCCTTTACACAGAGTTGTGTTGCTCAGTGTTATTGTCATTAGATATCTGACTATATTAATTAAGAAGACCATATTATGTACTCCTGTTCGAATGAATAGACTGAGAAACAACGATAACCCCATTTAGCCCGGTCGTCTACCATGTTTGCACAACAAACACTCTCAGCTAACGGTTCTTGAGGAGCATCATACGCCGGTTTAGAAACACTTTTGAGGAAATACGACTACCGAGTCAACATAGTCATAGAGTACTATGAAATATCCCTTTCAGTTAACGTCCAACAATGCACATCTATCGCCACTTTCTTATCATTCTAATCAATTTCATGTAGAACATTCTCAAGCATAGTCGCTAAAGAATACTACTGATATGTTGTAATACTTTAGATTCCATCACTTTGTGCTACTGCATTGTAAAACAATAATATTTTGTTAGATTCGCGGGAACCTTGTAAAAATTCCGAAAAGTCTTTTTGTTTCGCGTAGGAAAGCAGTTTTGTTAAAATTGATTCGGATACTAAAAGAAAATAGCATAAATTGACAACCTTGACGATTATGTCTGAACAGCTTTATCCAAGTTAACCACCCATTTTTGATACAAGCAGTTTGTATAGCCAATAGGTAAAGCACAACATTTACATAAAGGAAACATCTGATTCCGAGAAACACTGATGTTCCTCTATGTCTGCTTTTCACATCTTGCATGCCTATTCCGGATGATGAGCTAGCAAACAAGTGGCTATCAGCTACGTAGTGCGTGGTCCAAGATCACTTCCAACAAATAGACCAGCAACTTCTACAGGAGAACAAGTCTAATAACTCTATGTTACCGTCTTGCTATTAATAGGGTTAGAAAGTCTCAAGTATGGCGCTCATTACCTCACTCGATCGGACTTCATTAGGTGTTTCTGGAGCGAGATAGCGACATAAAAATTCTGTCATTCTGGTGCTCACTCAAATCACCCAGTGATTAAAAAGAATTGCAGATGACTTAAAAGAATGGAAGATAATAAAACGATTTAGAAAACTAAACACTAAATCAAAACGAATTTCAGATCTTAACGAGCTACACTTAAAAACCCCATAAAATAGAAAAAAGGATAAGGCTCTCGGTGTTGATCAATGATCCTGAGGGATGCGCCATACATTTGACTTCATTAAGTACCGTTGGAGGTGACTGAATGCATATCTTGCTTTTACAATGGCTCGTGGTGGTCAACCGATGTATTCGAGACAGTGCTGCTATCCTCCCAAACATGTCTGGTACCAATTTGCCGACCCCGGAGATGGAAGGCTTGGTGGGCCATGTGCGCAGTGATCGACTCCACGTGTGCGTCGCAGTGGCGCTTCCAACCACTGTGCCACACGCGCCCTTTAAAACCCTATATCAACGTAAATTCAACAATGCAGTATTATGTATTTTCCAAATAATCGCATGTTCAAACCAACATCATCAATACTAGAAAGTCTAAATACGAGCCACCACACAATAGCAACGAAGCCAGTTTTTCGAAAGCAGACGATGATTTCTCGATCACCACAGTATTTTAGAAGCTCAAAAATTTATACATCTATACTAGAGACTTCTCTATCAAAACAACATATCCGAATTTTATGCACTGTCTCCCAAATTTAAATGCTTAGAATTGAAACTTCCAGAAAAAGTTATAACGAAATTTAATTTTTCAAAACATCCAATCAAGACCAACATTAGTAAGCATCAACAATATACTGCGGAAACACCATGTCGTGTTGGATGAAAATCCACTTGCGCATTTGGTACCCTGTTCGAAGTAACAATATAGAAGCAATAAAGTGGAAAAAACGTAGGGTACGGATGGCTCCATAAAACCAAAATTTCATCCCCGTAAAGTAAATGGACTTCCATTTTATATGCAAAAATTTCTGGATTCTTATAGCTTTTACTGTAATTAATGAAACACCCTAAAGCTTAGATATTTTGATCTAAACTGAAAGCAGCTTCTACTTTCACACCATATGACTTCCACAGAGGTCACGTTGTCACGATTGTGTTAAACCCAAAGCTTTCATGAAACACACTACGCAGAAAAAACACAGCAATCAGTTAAACTGACATCAAACGTGCCGATAGCGCCCGTTGTAAATCACAAAGTACAAGAAAAATGTTAGCAAATACCTATGGACAAACATTGCGAAATATTTAGCCTTTCGAGTTGTGACGTGAACTAGACTAAGAAACGAAACCATCAACAATAACTAGCGCGGATTACCAGAGACATGTCAGTACTGAAACGACAACAGTGTATTCAACTATACTACCAGGAAGTACTAATGTTCAACTTGTTGATACACTGCCAACAGCGACCATATGGCTTGAACTAATCTATCAGCTATCAATTGATCGATTACAGAAACCATTACACAACAAGTGTTTCACCCAATCTTCCCGATTCCTCTCAATGCTTGCAGACGCTTTCATTCAATAACAACAAAAAAAAACTGAAGGTACATCGAACCATTCATGGATCTCCCTCATATGATGGATCTCGAACCGGTTAGTCGCGAAGGCATGTGGCGGGTCCCCAGGTGCATAGGTGGGTTTTGGGGGGATAGGAAATAAGAGATACATTGAACCAAACCACGAGCAAATCCCTCCTTACTGTCTAACTTGAACTTCTTTACAATGCTCACGGTTGAACCATAGTACATCTACTGAGAAAATTGAGCCACTGGATTTCTGCTCTTCAATTAGATCGATCAGATCATCGGATAGAAGAGTATAATGAGTAAAGGATAACTGTTAGTTAAGAAATCAAAAAGGAGTCAAAACAGTTCATAGAAATGAGACAATGTTCCAAAACTATGGATATATAAACTAGCAGGTGATCTTCTCTTGGTATAGGACGATTCTAAAAAGAAATGATAAATGCTAACAAGGAGAAACGAAATAAGGTGAGATCATCTTCAAGAAATTTAGCACTGTTAGCGATAGAAAATAACCCTAACACCCTCTGTAAGTTCAGGTTTCCATTCCACTTATATTCATGTTAGCGCAGATTTACAAAACCGATCGATCAGTTTCTGATGACTTTTGTTTATAACATTAATCGTGAACCTTTAAATTATACATTTTTGCGTATTCGATTAGAATGTATTCTCAACGTTGACGACGTACAACAGCAAAACTTGACACTGCATTGCCTTATCTCATGTTATCATTTGGAAAGAGACATGACAGAGATATCTGTTTGACCCAACTAAAACTATCTAAGGTGATGTTAGTGGCATCTAAAACTATCTAAGGTGACGTTAGTGATAAACAGATACCTTGATTAAGAAACCGCTATTCGGCTTATACAAACGCTGCTGCTTCAAACAATCTTGATCTGAGTTGACATACAGCAACTGCAACATATATAACTTATAACTTCTAGATCGCAGCCGACTAGACATGATATAACATTTCCAGTTGTTTTAAACTCGGATAATCAATCATACACGAAAAGTGTTAGTCCTTTTCTAACAAACGCTATGCAGATTAGAAATGGATATTTGAACATAAACCACAAACCATCATGCATATATTAAAAGAGAAAAACAACAACAACAACACAAACTCACCACTATGTTCATTGCTTTTAAAAGTAATGTACGAAGACTACATGAGATAAATATCGTATCCTGCCTACTTGGTGATCCAGAATTCTGCGACGGAGCACGATCGAGGCTTTTCGTATCCGTGTTATAGCAGAGTGGTAGATTCTCGACCACCGTCGCCAACGATCCACAATGTGACATCGTCCATTCAACAGGACCGAGACCTACTTGTAAATCATATTGTAAATACTGTACTTACTATTTATGAAAAAGTAATTGAATGAAATACGCTTGCCTAAGAAGAATAAATGAACAGCTTTCTTGTAAAATACGAAATCGATGACACGTAAAAATAAAACTCGATTTGAAAAACCAGATTTCATGACCATCATTTCATCATGAAATAAGTAGTAATCAAAACATAAATCAAGAACGGACTTTCGAATTGAAAACGACACAAAGTTAAGAGAGCAAAGTACTCATTTATCGATCGACTACAGCGGTCGTTATCAATTCTCCTACAATCACACGATAAAAATGAGGGAAAACGATGAAATAGAAGAAAAATTGTAACCTAATAAAGGTATCTTACTGTTTGACACTGAAAGTATTGTAAAGTAAGCGCGATTTTTACTATAATGATACCTTAAGTAAATGGTTAAATGAATACGCCTATGAATACCTTATTGATTAAGAATAAGCTCCATTCCACTATGTTATAAGCCATAGCGATCGATAATGAAGATTTCCAGCTCGCCAATCCATTTTTAGTTGATGGTAGTAAATGAGCAGAACTATCGATTACTTAGGTAGCTTCACTACTAGTAATCGCTTTGAATTGCACTTTTTTCTAGGATTATCGACATTTCGAAAGACTATCTGACCTTAATGAGTAACTAATCACATCTATGAAAGCAAAATACTGCTCAATGATTGCATTACTATATTGTTATGGCGGTAAGAAGTTATTGATAAGGACATTATTGATTGCTACAATGCTAATCGATACGGGATATTCTGATCGTTTCTTATAAGATAAGACCAAGGACAACGTGATAAAAGGAAAAACGATAAAGCACGGATATATCCAGGAATGTATGCCACATGAAATGTGTGACGGCGTTCGCATATCTCGGTGTCGAAACCGCTCCGACTCTGAGACGACCTATCAAATCTTCCTCTCGCTCTGCGACTTTCGCCGGTTAGACACCAGGCGATAGAGCAGGGAGCGAACACCGCTAACCTCAGACAACACACACGCACGGTTATGCATTCTATATAACTCATATCTGAAACAGATGCTATAACATTTCATTTCTAAGAAGTTAATGACAGATGAGATTTGTGGTTTTCATGGTTAGACGGCGATCAGATTCAGAAACGGCTTTTGGCATAAAAAGTAAGTTTTCACAACGGCTAAACATCTGCTGTACAATGGCGTACTTATGCAGTTTTGTAAGTTGTTTTGTGATCGGTGGGAAGCACACTGGTAATAAATTTCGTCGTTCAACATCGAACGACTAACATCGTAGTGATGTGTGCAGCCGTGCGGCTGCAGAATCCTGTCAACTCGACGGATTGACTCACTGCTGTGAATTTGATGTCACATGACTTCACTTTGATTACTGAGCTTCTATCTGGTAAGTTGTAAATCATAAAAACGGATGAAAAGATAAAGCTCTGGGTGTTGATCAATCCCTGAGGAACGTGTCATGCAATCGACTACATTAAACACCGTTGGAGGTGATTGAATTCCGGCCCTAATCTGGCCCTAACAATGACTCGGAGTGGCCCACCGTTGTATTGCACCAGTGCTGCTATCCTCCAGCATAAGTCTGGCACCAATTAGCCGACTCTGGAACGATGGAAGCCTTGGTGAGCCTTGGGCGCAGGTATCGATCCCATGTGTATTGCAGAGCACTCCGACCACGACTTCTGCACTACACGCGCCCCTTTTGTAAAACATAAAGCTAAAAGGATAAAGGATAAAGCTCTCGGCGTTGATCAATCCCTGAGGGATGCGCCATGCATTCGACTTCATTAAGTATCGTTGGAGGTGACTAAATGCATATCTGGCCTTTACAATGACTCGCGGTGGCCTGCCGATGTATCGAGCCAGTGCTACTATCTTCCCAGACAAGTCTAGTACCAATTTGCCGACCCCGGAGGGATGAAAGGCTTGGTGGGCCATGGGCGCAGGGATCGATTCCACGTGTGTGTCGCAGTGGTGCCTCCAACCACTGCGCCACACGCGCTCCTTTTGTAAATCATAGTTATTTAACTGTATTATTTGTAAATCATAGTTATTTAAACATATTATTTATTTCCTTTGAATATTATAAAATACAATATTTTGTCGGCAAACATGATTCGTTCAGCTGGAGGGTTCTGCCAGTGATGAGGCAACAAAATTTTACAATTAATTCTATTTTGGCATTTAATACCAATCGATAAAAGTAATTTAGTAGTAAGTAAAAGCGTTACAAGCATGATTTTTGGATTAATCCATTTATAAAAAACTGCATTTAAAGTGTGCCATCGTTAGAACAATGTCGAAGTGGCAAAACCTTAAAAATTGTAGGACTTTGGTCGTCGAACTGATTAGTATAACGGGGGTTCAAACCCCAACGAGCACCAGATAGCAGCTGTTTTGCTGTCCGATCGAATTGCTCGATGATTAACAGGGTTGGAAACAATGTGACTGCTGATTACAATGATGATTTGCAGATTTTAAAATGTAAGCCATTACAGTGAAAGCAGCAGTCCGAGTAAAGGACAAGAATCATGAATGCATAGTGACGAGTAAACTAGCCCAGAAATTTTATCCTAAATCGGCCATTCGAATTCTCTGTGATTTATGCACTTAAATTACACCTAGCACAAGGATTAAAGGAGCTGTGTAGTAAAGTAAACACAGGGTCGTTGGTTCGATCCCGTGCCTCGAGCAAACCAAGGCCGTGAACATCTTTCCGCAAATTTGTGCCAGACTTCGGATAAAAGCACTGACTTGATGCATCTGTAAGTTTTCTAGAAATTGTTGCATGGGCTCAATATGTATTCACACACCTCTGTGATGCTAGGAATGGAGTTCAGTGCACAGCACATCCCTAAACGACCGATAAACGTTGCATTATTTATAACCGTTTTTATGAAGCATATGTCTAATGGTTTCGTGCCATATCGCCGCTATCGAATGCTTCTGGATATTAAACTACGAAGCATAGAAGCGCTTCGCTGATTCGGAAGAGCTATTCAAACAGTAAGCGAGTTCGAGACCTCCATCTAAGCAGAAGTAAACCAACGTGGAAAGTCGTTTCCGTGTTAGAAGAAAAGTGTCCTCACAGTGGTAAATCTTCCTCTGATGTACGTACGCCAGTGACAAGTACTGACGACCCGGGAACCCGGTTTCATAGCTTTTTTAGAACTCTGGATGAAAAGAAGTTGCCAAACTAACAATATGTCAATTAAATAGAAAATCTGGAAGAATCAGCACAATTACTCAGGAAAGTGAGCCATCTAAGTGTTCAAGTTTGCCTACAGAATACATTCCATCTAAACTTTACGATCGAAATAAATTGGAGTATTTGTTGGCTTAAAATATTTTCTAGTCAAATAAAGGGTTTTATAAATGAACAAAGAGGGTTTCATTGTAAAGCAAAAACTATCGGATTAATTAAAGCACTGAAGTTCTTAATAAAAATGAGAACGTTCGTCAGTTAAAGAAAAACTGTAGTTGAAGGCCTATGAAAAGCCGATTGAAATGTAATGAACAAATTGTACTGTAATTTGCTGGAAGTAGCACGATCAATCATAAAGTGATCAGCTGTGAACCATCGACTGGGATCAGCGCGGATTTGAAGCGGTTGAAGGAGCCGGTACGTTAGCCGAATAAATAGCTCTATACTAATCTCGCTTTTGTTTAACAATCCAGGAAAGTAAGTGAATATATATCTCACGCAATATGTTTGCTTTCACGAGGAGACTTCACATTCATGCTATTAGGTTGTTCGGAAGTTAATATTGGATTTCAACCTGTGCCGCTAAGGTGGCACATCTCAATTTAAAATAAGGTGTATTAAGAGAAACAACAACCATTTGATTTTACATATCTTTCCAAGCAGAGACAAGTTCAATTGTTCCAGTTACTCAGAATTCTGCATCCTGGAGACGATGAAGTCGTCGATGGATGTTTCCGTCACACCTCAGTTTCTAAACGATTTCCTGCATAGGAAGTTATCGAGATGCTTAGTGGTGGTTGGCAGGCGAGACATCTGGCGAATGTGGTGGTTGAGGCAGGGTTTCGTAGCTCAGCTCGTTTAATTTCTGCAGCGTTAGTTGTGTGACGTGTAGTCGGGGCTTATCGTGGAAAAAGATTGGCCTCTCTCTCACTCTATTAACCGATGTGAGGCATAGACGTTGACGTTTGTGGTATGTTTCGTTGGCTGTTGACGTACATCTCCGATGTAATCGTTGGACCCGGTTTCAAGAATCCGTGGTGGATCAAACTAGTTAGACCACTATACTGTCGCCACGACTTTCTTTTGGTGCAATTACGGCTGTAGCAAGTGCTGCGAAGCTGCCTCCGACCACTGCGTTACACCAGCTCTATGGTTTATCATAGAGGAACCATTTGTCGTCGCACATCACAATACAATCAAGAAATGAATCGCTCTCATTGCCCAGAAGGACATTCGATGATACACTACAGTGGGGCGACTGCTTTGAATGCCATTCAATTCGTGTAGCACTCATTTGTCGAACTTCTTCGCCCTTCGAATTTCTTTTAGATGCTCCGAAACAGTTGAGAAGATAGCACTGAGTTTTTCTGCAGTTTCTCGAATAGTTGTGCATGAACAACCAGACGGATGCTGAGATATGAGCGCGAAACTCAAAAAAGCAAAAGAAAAATTTAATAGAGAGTGTGCAAATGTTAAGAGATTGTGGTTTCGGCTCCAGCTTAAGTTTAACAGGGTTCATTGTGAATTTCTACTTCTCAGATTGCTCCCGCTGACGGCTGACTGCTGATGGCACCGTGAGGGCAAAAAAAAATGTTTGAGAGAAAAACAAAAGAAGCGTCTCGGTTGGAGAAGTGGATAAAACATGATCACCCGGAAAGCGTAATCGCAGGTTCGAAAGGCAACAGAGGTTTCGAGAGCTGCTTATATCTCAGAGTTGCCGTGGTTATAACTGCTCATCGTATCCTGTTGTGGAAAGAGGAGAATAGGCTGTAAATAAAAATGCAGACAGTTATTCGTATATTTGATCCTACCAATGTCCTCAAATCGTCGTCGTCAATAGCAGAAGACGTCTGCGACCTCCCTCCTTATCTTCGAATTCGCCATGACGAATTCTCCCAAACCAGTGCTACAGTGTGCATTTGTTATCAACTCCTTAACCCAATACATCCTTAATGTATCGAGCTATTTGCGCTCCGTATGAGCGAGTGTGAAGTCGTAGAAGTAGATCTCTAGAATTTGCCATGCTGACATCTGAAATTCTATACTTTAAAATTTCTCATCAACACAAACTACATAATTATAGATGATAGTAGAACATTCGAAAAAAAAACTACACCTGAAACAAATTCAAGAAAAGCTAAATCACGAATGCTATAGATTTATCTCCGAACAGCCTGATATTGTTCCTGTAGTGACACGCTATAGATACTTATTGATCGTGCTGCCTTAGTAATCAGTAGGGATACAGTCACACTCGGATTACATAAAGCATCAAGTTTTGCCCTTCATTTGTTGCTTAAGTATTAAGCTTCGTCAACGCTAGTTTTTTTCCCTTTCCAGACCAACATTTCCCAGCAGCAGTCGCTTGCATATACCATTGATTCCATTGAAAGTAATATCTCAAGTAAAGGAAATAACGTGTTCATCATGACGTTGATGTTTTCGCGAGAAATCTGACTTGACGTTGCACTAATTTTTTTCACTTTTCATTTCATCGCATTGTTCATTTTTGTGATGAACTAAATCAACATCATATCATTTTCATCGTAATCATACCATAACTTTTCATCACATTTACTACGAAAAAAAAAACAACGAAAATAGAAGTGATCGTACCCAGTGGAAAATCTGCCGATTAACAGAGTCGACCTCATTGATCGCTATCTTCAGAACGGCATTGATCGTTATTTCCTATCGACCGACCTTACTCTATTCTCCATTAACCTACAATGAGATGTTCTATCTTCATTCTGATCATTGTGTCATTCAATGATCGTCATTGTTTTCTTTTCTGCTTCAAAATAAATTATTGTTTTTTACTGTCATCACCTTTATATGTTTGAGTAATGTGATTGGTGCTAAGGTGTCTGTCGTAGAACTGCTATATTGACGCTTTCGTTGAAGAATATCCTTCAGGGGGATTGCTGAATGTTTATGGGAATGGTATGGGACGTGAATCGATCATTGAGAATTCTTCAATAGATTTTTCCGTATCATTTGATTCATTGCACCGTTGATAAACAGTGATATGTGATTTCTGTAATCTGAAACGTAACAATTCCTACTGCAAACATTAAACACTGCAGAACTGAATTTTCTTACTTTCGATCAATTCCTATAGTTTGCATTAGTTAATAATGATTGCATTACAGTACGAATGTATCGTTAACACACTGATAACAACGTACCGTTACTGATGTCTTAGACTTTAGAGGGTCGATAAATGATACATAGATACTTTAATGTATATGAGATGTCCATACAACAGTGTTGTAGCGCTTTCGCGCCATATATAGCTCACATTTTCGTCGATGTCTTGTTACTAGAATTATTCCTATGCAACGATTTATACTATGTTTACAATATATTCAGTTAACTGAGCTACAAAAATTATGAGCGACGTCTATTTGATGTTTTTTAATGACATCATTTCTGATTGGTACCCTGATAGCGATTCGCTCAATATACTTTCATTTCATTTTGTTCAAAAACAAACATCAACTAATAAATTATATTCTATAAGAGAAGAAGGAAAAATACTTGAACGTTTCAAAGAGTACGATGATGACGACAGTCGTAATGTAGTGTTGATGACAGTGCTAGTAATGGCTGATAGGTATGTTGGTGCTAGTGGTAGTGGTAGTGGTACTGGTATAGGTAGTTGTTGTCACGTGATGATTCTTATAAGGGTGAACAGAATCTAGTTTTCCGTAGCTATTCATTTCGTGATAAAGGTGATATTTTATGAATGACAACCGTCTGACTACGGCGTTATTTGCTATGATACTTATTCGATTACTGTTATTATTGTTACTCATTGGAGAGAAGGTCAACTCACAATTTACAACGAACGTCACTGACGCGCAACGGTGAGAGACATTGAAATACGTTCATTAAAGTAGTGATTTTACCTGGTGCGTAAAAGTGCTCGTGGTAGTAGGTATTTAGTGATTAAGATAGTATTTGATCGATGGCTAGATGTTTTATACTCAGGTCTTCTTCAAAGGGTTTTGCTTTTCCCTTTGCATTTTTTAAGACTCAATACATGAGAAGTGAATGAGGCATTATAGGAAAGAAAGCGAACATACCTGTTGCATACATTTCACTGGAATTAAAATGAAAAGCGAATGTTTGGGCTATTCGTTTTTATCGCTTTTGAATGGCCCTCTTAAAAACTGCTGACGTTAAGTTTTTTCACAAAAAAAAGGAACCGGAAACGAAAGAGAGAGAATCTTTCATTCCACACTGCAGCAAAGATCCGTAACAAAAGATAAGGGATAAAGCTCTCGGCTTTGATCAATCCCTGCGGGATGCGCCCTGCAATCGCCTTCATTAAGTATCGTTGGAGGTGATTGAATGCATCTCTGGCCTTTACAATGATTTGCGGTGGCCTACCGATGTATCGAGCCAGTGCTACTATCCCCCAGACAAGTCTGGTACTAATTCGCTGACCCCGGAGTGATGGAAAGCTTAGTGGGCCATGGGCGCCAGGTTCGATTTCTTGCGTGTGTTGCAGGGCGCCTCCGACCATTGCGCCGCGCGCGCTCTAGGTCCAATCGGTTGATCCTTAATAGTAATTATTTTTCTCAACATCTACTTTCTATTAGCTTTAGAAATGGATTATAAATCTGTCGTTCTCTTTCTTACAGCAATCGCGAAGTTGTTGCTTAACACACGTTTACTTCCTTACGCATGTAACACATACAACACAACGGTAGCCGACGTCTCGACAGTATCGCCTTCTACAGAGCCTGGAACGGTACACCAATATGTAATTTACTTGGTGAAATGCTTCAACAACACAAACGGAAAGATGAAAATCGGAACAATAATTATACGATCAACGGCTTCTCGAAAAACGGTTTTTTATCTGCCTTCCACCAAGGAAGAACAGCCGCTTAGAGTCGCATATGGTTGATGACTGCGTCACCCCACATCAAAAATCAACTCTGAAATATAGGGCTAGATCACGTGTTATCTCAGGATATTCTTTCCTGCTATTCATTGCGGGATTTTTGGCATTTATCCAAAAAGCCTCAAGGAGTTTGCGCGTTGTTGTTTTAGTCTCTTGTGCGAGAGATATTAACTTTAACTTCAAAATCGTCTCCGCTACACTTTTGTATCCTAGGCGTGCCTGGTGGAGTACTTTGTCTTGTTTCTCGTTTGCCATCTAGGTGTTCTTTTATGCGGATACATGAAGCTCTGCCGGTTTCAGCGATATATTCATTGGCGCAGTCAGCAACCGTATGCGACTCTAAGCGGCTGTTCTTCCTTAGTGAAAGGCAGATTACAAACTGTGAGTTTTTCGAGAAGCCGGTGATCGTGTAATTATTGGTCAGATTTTCATCTTTCCGTTTGTGTTGTGGAAGCATTTGACCTAGTAAATTACGTACTCGTGTACCCTTCTAGGCTCTGTAGAAGGCGATACTGTCGAGACGTCGGCTACCGTTGTGTTGTATGTGTTATATGCGTAAAGAAGTAAACGTGTACTGAATAACTTCGCGATTGCTGTAAAAAGGAGAGCGACAATATTAATTTTGCTAAGTTTTTTCTGGGATATTGATTGTCTCTAACTGCAGTATGACTAGAACTGTTGAAATATTTAAGAATTTTTTTTTCTGGTTTCATACTGATATATGAAGTAATCACGGGAACGTGTGGCGCAGTGGTTGGAGGCGCCACTGCGACACGCACGTGGAATCGATCCCTGCGTCCATGGCCCACCGAGCCTTCCATCCCTCCGGGGTCGGCAAATTGGTACCAGACTTGTATGAGAGGATAGCAGCACAGGCTCGATACATCCATCGGCAGGCCACCGCGAGTCATTGTAAAGGCCAGATATTCATTCAATCACCTCCAACGATGCTTAACGAAGTCGAATGCATGGCACATCCCTCAGGGATTGATCAACGCCGAGAGCTTTATCCTTTATCCTTTATATGAGCTAATCGATGGTTATTTTACATTGCATACCAGAGCAGCCCAAGGTGACACGGAAACTTCTTATGATAGAGTGATACGGAATTCTTAAGTTTAACAATGAATACGAAGAGAAAACGAAAAAGTCGACGAGTAACTCCGTTTGTATTTAGAATTTTTACGAAACGAGACATTTACGATAATATTCGTAAGGATGATCCGAAATCAAAATGTCGTAATGGTGGAATCTATGCCGGAGGTCAATGCCATTGTATTCATCCTCATACTGGAAAAACTTGCGAGGATTTTGCATGCGGTAAGGTCAGCCTATCATTGTCCCATGTCTCTTTTTCTTTTCTCTTTTTCGTTTTTCATTTCTTTTCCTGGTTGTTTCGATAGGCAGGCACTATGTTAGCTTTAAGTTCGTTCAATTTCAGTTCATGGAATATCTGTTGGACGTCGTTACGATCCACTTAGTTTAATTTTTAGTAAACCATGTATTTGTGATGAAGGTTGGAAAGGAGACCTATGTGAATATCATTTAACCGATCGAGTACGACTTTCACCTAATGTCTTCTATTTTCTCATCTCTGTTCGCCTCTTTCTTAATTTTGCCGTTAACTATCGATCGATTCAAGTTTTCCTACTCATATATGCTATAATTTTTCTTATCACTCGTTTAGTGTGGTAATAGAGGTGAATGGAAAAATAACAAATGTGAGTGCATTGGCTCATTTTTCGGTGACGAATGTCAATTTACAAGCCGATGTGACAATGGTATCATCAAACATGGAAGGTATTTTATCATCTACTGTTCAGTCACTCCTTTCTTTGAAAAATTTTCTAACTTAAATTCTAACACAAATTATATAATATCTTACAGTAGGCAACTTAGATAGGTTTTATGGGAAATTCGTGGCGGTATCATGAAAACTTGTCCATGCTGTTAGTCGTTAGCTCTAGAATTGCCTTATTTCTTCTATTCAAGAAGAAAAAAAGATGGAGGTGCCTTTCAAAGTGGGGACTATACCTGGAGGTACTTTCTTTAAGAGAAAAGCTTATTAAATATTCATTGCAGATGCATATGTAATAAGCATTTCGAGGGTGATTACTGTGAACGAATAATTTGCTACCACGGATATGCAAGTGAGTCCAGCAGTCGTATTTTTTAGTTGTATTTTTTTATTTCGAAGAACCCTATTTAGTCAGTTCCCATGTTCGACTTTCTATTAACCTCGGCATTGGAGTATGAATGCGTAGTTTTCTTGTTCAGCAATCGCGAGGTTGTTATACAGCATACATTTACTTCCATAGAAAAACACACAATACAATACAACACAACAGTAGCTGACGTTTCGGCAGTATCGCCTTCTTCAGAGCCGCTTTTTTTTGCTGCTCGAGCTGTTCTAACCTTCCTCATTGGAAGTCATGTAAAAAAGCGGCTCTGAAGAAGGCGATACTGCCGAAACGTCAGCTACTGTTGTGTTGTATTGTATTGTGTGTTTTTCTATGGAAGTAAATGTATGCTGTATAACAACCTCGCGATTGCTGAACAAGAAAACAACGTATTCCTATTTATTCATTATGTCTAATTAGTCATCTGCTCTCTCGTGAGACATGTTTTGCCTCCTCGCGATCAACGACGATTCTTCATAAGATAACCAGATTATCGATGGGAGTGATGATCGATGATGATATAACGTTGACATAGTTTCTTCTCTTATCTAATTCTCTGCCAATATAACTCCCACAACACGTACTTTGATATTTGTTGGAAATATAAAGTGACAAAAAAACGAGGCCCCAACGCTGCCCAACACACCATCCAATGACTCACCAATGGTTGGCTACAGATGAGTTATACTGAGTACCGAACTGCGATTTTCAATAGGAATATTCCCCTCAAGCTGAACTTTCAGAGCTGACAACAGGTTCGAGATTTTCATCTTGATGTAGAACTAAGGTTGAACCAAACCAGGATTCACTACCGTATTGGTGACTAATGTTGTGCCAGTGTGGCTTATCCTCCTCCGTTCCCCAACGATCAGTGACCGCTTCTGGGAAATGCCAAATTCGCTTATCTATTTCAATATTCCACTGAAAGGCATTCTTGTTCAACCAGCGAATTGTCACTCAGATGAACACTGTACTTGGCTCCACGTGTTTTTTCGTGAAGACGTGAAACAGTGCGATACGAAATTGTTTACTACAGGCGAGTTCTACTGTGTTTTCTTTTAGATCTGAAAAATATGTCTCGTTCATGTATCTGCCCTGCAAAGTATAAAGGATTACACTGTGATCAGTGTTCCCAGGTTGGGCCGAAAATTCAGCCATATCCAATTTGTACTGTAAATTATATTCCAAGTTATGCTCGTCAATCGCGAAAGAAGACACACCAGCAGGTAAACATTTTATCTAAACAGAAAGAAAGATATCACAGATGTGTTACTTTCCATCTATTCGTCTTCTTTCATCGTTTTGTCTATTGACTCATTGCTTGATTAATTTGAGCACAGGCAGAGTGTAGTGGTGTTGATACCGTTCAATAAGCGGAAGGCTCTAGTCGGTTGGACCAGGTAACGAGTCAACCAAACTCTCCATCTTTCCAAGGAGCGTGTCAGACTTGTCTGGAGTCATTTTATTCCTCTCATTCCACAAAAACTGCAACTACTTGCGATGAAGATGTGAAAACACTCCCTATCAGGGCTACTCCAGGATTCCAGCATTCGACCAGCCTTCAACAGTATTCATAGAAATGATCAACAATCGTCAAATAGCAGCCCAATCCGCACAGGAAATCTGAGGCCTTATTAGTGAAGCGAGGAAACCATCGAATGCAAGAAATCCTGGGATCCACACAAAAACTGTGAGAACGGCCTAAAGAATAAGATCTTATAGAAAAACATCCAGAAACTGGTCGATTTAGAACATCATCTGCAAGGAAATCATTCAAGGTTTCGGAAATGGTTATTAGTGAGGGTAATATTTGAAAGAGAAAACAGATCGAAAAAATTTTCAACACAGTACAGTACGATTTCTTGAAATGGCACTTAAGATCGATGTTTTTTCTTCACTTACAGATAAAACATCGTTTCGCTATTATGGCAGGAGCCGTTACCTTCCTAGTTGTGATCGCCGTTTCAATGTGTGCCTTCCATGTTTGGCATCAACGTCGAAAAAATCCTGAGGTAACGTGAAATCCATGAACATTGTCTTCATGATTATAGTAATAAGAATAAAGATAGAAGCGAAGATAAGCATAAATGACTCTTTTATTTACTGAAATTCTATGTCCTACGGTAAGAAATTTGTGTTGTTTTCCTATATTGCTTGACTGGTCGTCCTACCATTACAATGACCACGGGAGAGCATAGTATTCTCATAGCCATTCATCTCTTTACATCCGCTGCAAATTAACTCAACGAAAGAAAAAGCATGAAGGCTGACAAGTGTTATGGCGACTAAATGGTCGTTCTCCTTTTCTTCCTTTCCTTTTCTGCTTTTCTTTCGTTGTAATATTTTTCTCCACTCCAGGAGGAAGCAGTACGAATGCAAGCCTTGTCAGAAAGAACTCAAATGTTGACCGATGCAGCACTTCATCCGGCCATTCCGTGAGACTTTTCATTCATGGCTTTTACGATTTTTCACCATTCCGGCCGAATACTGGGTCCTAAAGGCTAGTCCTATTGAATGTGAGGAGTAATTACTAAGAAAGAAAGTAGATGTGGGCTGAAATCTCCGGCTTTGGTTAATTCATGAGGGATGCACCATAAAAAGGATAAAGCTCTCGGCGTTAACCAATCCTTGAGGGATGTGCCATGCATTCGACTTCATCAAATATCATTGGAGGGTTGGGAATACATATCTGGCTCTTATGATGACCCCAGTGGCCTACCGATGTATCGAGCCAGCGTTGCTATCCTCCCAGACAAGGCTGGTACCAATCTGTCGATCCCAGAGGGATGGAAGGCTTGGTGGGCCATAGGCGCGGGGATCAATTCCACGTGTGTGTTACAGTGGCGCCAGCAACCACTGCGTCACACTTGCCAATGTGTGCACCATTCGTTCTAATTTCTCTTCTGTTTGGGCATTGTATAGTTTATTGACTGCATATTTGGTCAACACATTGACTTGCGGCGGTTTACAAGTTAGTGCTGATAACCTCTCAGACAAGTCTGGTAATAATTTGCTCACACCGAGGAGATTGAAGACTTGATTAGCTAACACTGCGGGATTAAGCCGAGAACCGCGTATGTGTTGCACGGCGCTTCTAACCATTGCGCTGCAGACGTCTCCATTCTAGTATATGGTCAGGAATGGACAACAAACAGGACATTCATAATAATTTATATGTACCCTGGAGCCTTCATAAATACATTCACTATGTCGAGCATTTTAAAACTGACCGACTTGTTCGCTTTGAAGCTCAGAACCTTCACCACACGTTTCAGGTCCCGTTAGACATATTTAAAAGGGAGGAAAAAAAAGAGTTCGCTTACAAGCACAACGTTGTTGAGACAACTTCCACGACCGACTTTCTATTAACCTCGACATTGATCAAGTAATTCTTCGTATTCTTGTTGAGCAAACGCGAGGTGTTATTATTATTCTTTATTCACAAATAAGCTGACGTTTCGGCGGACTTCGCCTTCCTCAGAGCCGCTTTCTATGAGGCTTCCACTGAGCATGCCGAGTGGAGACCAACCGACCAGACATTACGATTCCATGTGAATTCTGTGCGGTTGGTCTTTGGTGGGGAACAAACGCGCTATTGTCCTTTCCGGAGAGAAACGCGTTCACCACCACACCATGCGGGTCCTTCGTTTTGCCTGTTTCCCCAGATCAATGCCGTTGACGGGTGATTGCTGATGGCAAAAGATCGATAGAACTAGCTGGACAGGCGCAACGAAGGACCCGCATGGAGTGGTGGTGAACGCGTTACTCCCCGGAAAGGACAATAGCGCGTTCGTTCCTCACCATAGACACCTGCGGTCCAGAGTTTTGCAAATATCTCAGCAACGCTGTGGTTGCACTTCGCTTAGTAACCTGCCGTGAAAATTGTAGTAGACAGGAAATAAAAGGTATAACTGTTCGTTTATAATAATTTCGGAATTTGTTTTTATGACGCTTTGCTTACTGTAGAGAACATCAGGATTCAATCATACACTAATTCGATGCATGTTATTATTTCGGAAACAGCACGTATTCGGAGTGTTCAAAATTCTCCATTCAAATCAAGATGTTCACACAAGAAAGCATGTTTTAACGATAAGACTATGAATTAGTATCATGCTGCTCTCTGAACGATTTTATAAATTATTGTCGCATAAAAATTGTCTGAGCATGTGTGGTGCGGTGTACACTGCGTTAGACACATGGTCTTTGGTTCGACCCCGTGCTGCCCAAGAGTACCAAACCTGCCATACCTGTCGGGTCGACGAATTGCTACCAGACTTGTCTACAATTATGAAAACGCTTGCTTAGTGAATCCGTGGCAACCTTAAGTCACTGTGCAGAGTAAATATGCATTAAATCATCTCTACGATGCTGTCAATTATGAGGAATGCATAGCACATCGCTAAGGGATTTATCAACGCTGAGTGTTATTTCTTCTGTGCTTCATCCTTTCTAAAATTGCGCTGTTGTTAATTTCTCGAAAAGATCAATATTTTATAAAATCAATTGTAAATCTTACTGAATATGATTAAATTTTAGGGAAGTACAAACTACAATAACGAAGAAAGAACGCAGACGTTCTCTGACAAATCCATTTCGGATGCGACGCTCAACTAGCGGAGGTGGGAGTGAAATTTTTCACCTAGTCTTGAAATAAAGAGGCAGTAGACAATGTTTATATCTACCTTCGGATCCGGAATCAAATAGTGGAAACTAGGTGTTACGTCTTCCACTAATCAATTTGGATTGTTCTCGAGCAAAAGTTCTTGAGTAGTGTTTCGAACTTTACATTTTTATAGTTTATCAGCTATTCTTTGTGATAATATGTTAGTGGTTGCAATTATAGTACAAATACGTAGTAGAAAATCGTGCTCATCGAGCAGTCACAACGGGCACTCATTCCCACGGATCCACCTCAGCTGTGAAAGAACTGGGCGTTTCTGTGCTATGCAATATAGCTTCTTCAAGCTAGATTAATATCAGGCATCTTTATTTGTTAGTAGTGTGTTCATTATCTCTTCCCTAAGAGGATTCAATTCATTTGCATGAAAGTGCTCGTAGTTTAGGACAACAAGGTCGTAGGAGAAATTGGACGCTGTTTCCAGCTTCATTCTCTCTTTTTATTTAATCATCTCGATCTGTGATTAGGAACGACCTGTCAAACCATTCTAAAAGTAGGACGAATGTTCCTGAGCTCAGAATCGAAAAATTATGACCCTGTAGCTCTCCACAGCCATGAGGATGATTTTTGAAAATGGAGAAAACCTTGAAACATCATTTTAGCGAAACGAGTCCTAAACGGTTCGTAATAATTTGGTTTCTTGGGTGTTGTTGCTGATGTTCTACAAAGGTTGGAAAAAGATATTGGAAGCAGATAAATAAACAACTCCGAATAACTGGTCTCATGTTTCGCTCAAATGGTGTAGAGTTAACGAAGAATAAGTTCTACTCAGAGCTTCGCTCTCCCACAAATCGAGTTCCAGACGCTCAGATCACCGCTAAGAACATCCATTTTGATTCATCACCCATCGCTTAGAGCTGAGGCCGCGTGTAGCGCAGTGGTCGGAGATGCCGTATAATACACATGGGGTCGATACAGCACCCAAGCATTGCCAAGCCCTTCAACCCTCCAAGCTCTGTAAATTGGTATAGACTTCTCTGGATGGATAGCAGTACCGACTCGAAACATCGGCCGGCCACCGCGAGTCATTTTAAAGGTCAGATATGTATTCAGTCACCTCCAGCGATTCTAAGTGAAGTCGAGTGCATGGCGCATCCCTCAAAGATTGATCAACGTTGAAAACTCTACCTTTTAACTTTATCCCTTAATAGTTCCAGTTTTAGTCTCGCGCGCAAAGACCAGTGCATTTCAATGAATTGCTCACAGAAACGCACTTACCCTTTGAGCTGGGATCTAGGGTATACGCGTAATTTTAGGAACCCCTCTAACATTATGTTTAGAAAAGAAGGTATCACTACATTGATATCACAATGTTAACTTTTTATTTCCTTCCTACTACAGTTTTTGACAGTAAGGTTTCATGTGAAATACAATCAAAATGGTGGTGAGATATTTGCAAAAATCCGGACCGCAGGTTGTCTGCGGTGAGGATCGAACACAATATTATTCCTTCCGGGGGCTAACGCGTTCACCACAACACCATCGCCTTTCTCTCAGGTAGTTTTCTATCTACCAGTGCCTGAGTTGATACTTCTCAGGCCTCGCAAGTCATTCGTCACATATGCAATTAGTCACAACTACGATGGTACGAATGATGTTCACCGCGTGACGCATTCCTAGAAGATTCATCGACATTGAACGCTTTATTTCATATTTGGTTCATTTGTTTTTTTATAGAGAATTAGAACACGATCGTACGAACAAATAAGTTTGAATCAATGATAAATGGAAAGAAAAAAAAAAGAGAGAAACGATTCATTCACATTTACACACTTTTGATGCGCTATAGTATCGATCAACGATTTTATCGATCGCGTTGCAAATAAATAAGCTTCACTATTTCAGATTTTCGATAGTCTTCGCTCAGACGACGAAAGATTGCTTGAAATCACTTGTTATCGATCAATATTAATCGATTCCTTAAAATCTGTTTAATGCTGTTTTTTTCTTTCATTATTGTTGTAAGTGAATTCAAAATGTTATTGTTGTCTGAAGATCAGCTTATATGAAGAGAAAGAAAAAGAATGATTTCTCATTCTTTAATGTTTTGTTTTTCCATATTAATATTATTTGTCGTTTAGATACAGTTGTTAGTGAAATAAAGGGTACTGGACATTCTTAATTTCAGCCTCTTGCATAAGATAATCGTTTTGTTTTCGAGAACAAAAAAAAAAAGGGAGATTCATTACCAGTTAATGGGATTTCTCTACCCGCAATTTAAAGCTAATGCCATAATCAATATGATTCCTGACTTCATCTCTCCTCTTTTTTTTCAAATGTAGTTCCTCTTTTGTTCATATTTGTTTCTTGGCATCTTAGAATCTGCCATTCTTTATTTCTTTTCCTTTTTTCTGTCTGTATGAAAATCTACATTTTTGACGAATACATCTATATAGATGATGAAATTGTTTGTACGTTTGGATTCCATCTTGCAACTGCACTTCTCCGATTCTATTCTTCATTATTTTCTTATCTTTTTTTTTACCTAGTAACGTCCTTTTTGTTGATTCTAACGAATATTTCTATTCAGGTGTTTATTGATTTGTTTCAATTAGATTTTTATTTATATGTACAATAATAGGTAGTTATATAGGATGAAATAAATGGATGATGACAGAATTATCACTGTAGTTTTTTTTTCTGGTTCAGGCGTTTAATAAATTCATTAAGACTCTTCTAAAGTCAGTGTATATGCAAGGAAAGCAATAATTAACAAATTAATAATATAGAATAATATTTTCCCACATGGTGTGGTGGTGAACGCGTTACACCACAGAAATGACAATAGCACGTTCGTTCTCCACCGCAGACACCTGTGGTCCGGAGTTTAGCAAATATCCCATCATCCTGTGGTTATATCACGCATAATACCTCGCCGTGAAAAGTTGTAATAGGCAGTAAATAAAAAAGCATAGAATAATATTCTTTCTTCACTTTCTCGCCTCTTCTTTAACTCTTTCTTTCTTTCTTTCTCTCTTTCTCTTTCTTTCTCTCTCTCTCTCTCTCTCCTGCTCTTTCACCATCCTGCTCCCACTTTCTGTTTATTTTCCGCCGTTTCTTCTTCCATCGCGCTCTCTCTACCATAGCTTTTTCATTCATGTCTAAGACTTTTTCAGTGTTATTACTTTCAGCGCTTCTCATCCAGTAACCTTAGTGCAAACTTGACCTTAGGGGGCTTTATGATGTTCGGACTTGTACTTTCGGCTGCAGCAATTTTTTTTTGTTCTCATTTTGAACGAACAACAGATGGCTAACGGAACACATTCGACACTTTTCCTGGAACCATATGTCCGAAACGTTTCACTTTTTTATTACTGGTCAGTAATAAAAATAAAGGAGTTCAGTTTTTACAGTTCCAGTTCATCGTTCTGTTTCTATTCCGTCTAGTCTAATGATTGGTATGACTTCTAACTATTATTAAATTTTGAGGGCTACAGTATTAGGACGTATGTGGCGCAGTGGTTGAAGGCGCCACTGCGACACACGTGGAATCGATCCCCGCGCCCGTGGCTCACCAAGCCTTCCATCCCTCCGGGGTCGGCAAATTGGTACCAGACTTGTCTGGGAGGATAGCAGCACTGGCTCGATACATCGGTAGGCCACTGTGAGTCATTGTAAAGGCCAGATATGTAATCAATCGCCTCAAAGGATACTTAATGAAGTCGAATGCATGGTGAATCCCTCAGGGATTGATCAACGCCGAGAGCTTTGCCCTTTTACAGTATTTCGTTAATGTTAAGCAGAATTTACAACGTTTCTTCAAAACTGCCTCAGAAACTTTTCTTTTCGATATTTTTAAAGCAGTGTCAACATTTAAACGTTACTTCAGTGAACGTAAGTGAACAGAAGAGTGAACTAAAGTGAACATAACGTTTTTCCCTTACTGTTCTCCGCATAATCTGAAACTACTGATCTTGTGGATCCCAGCACCTACTTCAATGCTTTCGTTATCTCGTACCTGTCGTCTATGAAAATTCTCAGATTTGCATCTGCTTTCGACTGGCTAGTGCCTGATGATTTTCTACCTGTTCATTAATATTCTTGAATGCTGGTCGTGTTGATGCTCTCTGAAATCCTGGACTGACTGTGCTAGGTCGTTTTCATCGCTTTGTAGCAGGCCGCTACCAATCTATGTGGATAGGAGGGCTTCCGACTCTGGAGGCTTTGTTGAGGCGATGCGCGGTAGCGTCTGGTCCTTGCGTTCCTTAGATCTCATCTCCATGACCACGCTATCTCTGCTGTCCTTTGTTTTAAACTTTTTTGATATAAATTCTTGAATGGACTCTATATAGCATGTCCACTTCATGAGGCTTCGGACAATTCTTATTCACATGAGGCCACATATGCGATGACATATGATTAACTATGCTCAATGATTGCTGTGAAACGCGAAAACAACGGCTAATCTGGCTCATGTCCACCAACTGTCACATTTAATCTCCGAGGAAATTAAATGCTACCGAATCGAAGACGAAATTCTACATCATCTACATTTACAGTTCAACTAAGATTCAGCAGTAATCTTTACGACATTCTGTTTCTATCGTACGAGTTCGACTTCATACGTTCTTCTCTTCTTCGTTAATAGCTTCATTAAGCTACAGCTTTTATTGAGACGATAAAGTTGAGAGCAATCTAAGGAACTCCGATTAGAAATCAGTGAGCACGGAGCTTTTTCAGCTAAACCATTTCAATGTTAACCTTTTATTTTCTGCCTACTACATTTTTTCAATGCAGGATATGATGTAAAATACAATCACAACGATGCTGAGACATTCGCAAAACTTGGACCCGGGGCCATATCGAACCACGAATATTCTTTCAGGGGCTCACGTCTTACACACTGCACCTTGGATGCGCTTGTTCTGCTAAGCCATTTCACTTCACATTTCGGCTAAGCCGGGATTAAGCTATAAATAAAACAGCAATAATAATAAAATTATATGTTATATGGATAATTTCCTACTTCATAACTATATGCAGCGATTCGCAATGAGCATATATTAAAATAATGTTCGGTTTTATTGATTTTTCGAATATCATCATAGTTTACACCAGCAAGTATGAGTTTTCATGGCTAAATCTTTTCATTTATCATATCGCTGATAATGTAATGAACAATGAGAAGAATCCTTCAGCAATTCGATTCTAAGTATTAATAAAAGGAATGAAAACTGGTACTAACTGTAAGGCTTTATTGGAATTCGGGTGAAAACTCGTCCCATACTTCGAAACCGACTTTCCTTGAACCTCGGTGTACCTAATCAATATGTATTCTTTCTTTGATGAGCTTACACGAGGTTGATAATTATTTTTATTTTCGGCTAACGTTTAGACGTCTTCGTCTTCATCAGAGCCGTTGATCCGAGTCGATGGTCCGCGCTATGAATTAAAGTCACTCAGGTGTCTGCGGTGGGGAACGAACGCACTACTGTCGTTTCCGGGAGTAACGCGTTCGCCACCACACCATGCGGGTCCTTCGTTTCGCCTATCTCTCAGCTAGTTCTATCGATCTTTTGCTATCAACAATCACTCATCAACGGAATTGATCTATAGAGCCCACATCGGCATTGAACCCACTTATGCTGAGGCTGTAGTTGAAATCACAATGTTTACTTTTTCCTCTCAGCAAGTTTTATCGAGCTGTCGATTATAACTATAGCCTCAGCTTAACTGGGTTCAATGCCGATTTGGTCTCCCCAGATCGATCCCGTTGATTGGTGATTGCTGATGGCAAGTGATCGATAGAACTAGCTGCTGTGAAACAGGCTACACAAAGGATCCGAATGGTGTGGTGGTGAATGCATTACTCTTCGGAAAGGACGACAACACGTTCGTTCCCCACCGCAGACACCTGCAGTCCGGAGTTTTTCAAATATCTCAGCATTGTAGAAGTTATATTTCGCAACATACCCCGCCATTAAAAAAAAATAGGCAGTAAATAAAAAGGTTGAGATTGTGATTACAAAGTCAGTCATTTGATCGACATCGTTCTGTTCAATGTCATCCATTCCTTTTTTTTCATCTGGATTCGGTCTGTGTCACTTTCTCGGAGAACAATTGTGGCACGGCTGTTGCGGAACTCTTACAAATACACGTAGTAATATCAGCATACTCCATTGCTATTACTCACCAGACTATTTTGTTCATTATCCTTTTCTATTCCATATTCTATTCATTTTTTACGTTTTTGGATTTTTATTCACATATATTATACAGTATGTATCATAGTTATAGTGGTAACCAGTAATGCATACGTGGCCACTGGTTTGATCTCATGTCTTAGGCTAAGCAAACGCCCCATCCATCTGAATTCCGCAAATTGGTGCCAGATTTTTCTGAATGCGTGAAAACACTGAGTTCGTGCCACAGTTGATTTATTGCCGAAAAACTTTTAAAAAGTATTGATCATTGTACTAAAACCGGACTATTTGCACTTACACTGGTAACTCTATGATTAAATAGATTCCGATTGATTAGAACAAACTGTAATGGACAACTCGTTCGGTTTTGATCAATTCTTGAGGATGTACTATTTTTTCGACTTCATTCTTCATCGTTAGAGGTGATTGAATGCATATCTGGTTTATACAATGACCAGAGGTGGGCTACTGGTGTATCTAGCCAATGCGGCTATTCTCCCAGACAAGTCTGGTACCAGGTTAGCGGTCCCGAAGAGATGAGTAGCATAGTAGGGCTGGGACCTGAGTTCGAACCAAAGACCACGTGTGTATTGCAGATCGCCTCTAACCATTGAGCTATACGCACCCACTAATGTAAATGGTAGAGAAAAAATTGATAATGAATAAGATATCCGGCCATTATTAATCCTGTAGAGATGTGCCACGCATTCAACGCCATTAATTAAATTTTAATGGTAGGCAATAAGCGTATCTTTGGCCTGCAATACTTGCCGAGGCTACCAGATTTGTGTTTTTTATCCTTCCAGGGTAATCTGGTACCAGCTTGCGCAATCCAGAACGTTGGAGATGTTGGTTTCCTCAGTCACGTGGCCGAACCAGTGAATGCGCATGAATTGCAAGGCACTTCCATCCACCGCGCGGATGCCTGTGGGTAATACACAATAAGCCAACTACACAACGAGGTTTTGGACGAATCCATGAAATGAATGACAGACAGTTAGTGAAACTATTTGACTGTTTTGCTTTGCTATTCAATTAATTGCATATGGTCCTGATGACGTCCTCTCTTGCTCGTTAAATAAACCTTCTATTGACACTGTTCTTTCCCATAAAAGACCTTATTACGACTATCGAACCAGAAAACGAGATTTTCACAAGGTCTGTGCTCCTAGCAGCCGGCATAGGTCACAAATTCCGACACCACTTTTCGTCAATCTATAAGTTGATATTTTCTTTTTAGGTAGAATACAGTGGATCGATTTGTGGACAAAAATCGCTAGGGAATCTATCAAACTGCATCTTAGTATCAATTTCACTACGTTCTCTAGCGTAGAAGATTAGTTTCGGTATCTTAATGCTTTCTCATAGGGTTTTCTAAGAAGGAACGCGATCAGATTTTCTAACGAACCTTTATTTGTGCACTTCATAGAGAGAGTAGTTGATGGTTGTATTAGAAGTTCGGCACACAACATAATCCCTCCTCTCCGACGCCAAAATGCCATCATTTCTGCCGTTTCGCTGTGTATTAGTTAATTCATAACATTTCAACTACCGTATCTAGCAAAAATATCCCTATAGAACCTATTCAACAGTTCCCAAGATCGATTTTTTATTAAGCACGGCATTGGATTCTAAATTTGTTTGTTCCCTTTTTTTACTGTAAAGATTGCTGTAAAAAAGAGAACTACTCAACACTATTCGTTCTTTGATGTGCTTACACGAGGTTGATAATTATATTTATTTTCGGCTAACGTTTCAACGTCTTCGTCTTCTTCAGAGCCGATGATCCGAGTCGACGGCCCACTATTTGCTATCCCCTCGAATGAGGCGTACTCGCTCGGTGATGCCCTTTTACGCAGGTTTCTGATGGTAGATAGCTGTGATTGTCCGGTGATAGTGTGATAGTAACTTGTTTTTCCCGGTCAATCAAACCTACAGAAGTCGGTGTCATTGTCAGAGCACAAAATTGGATTGTTAAAAATTCGAAATATTACTACTCAACACTAATTACAGAGCAAAAGAAATATGCAGGTGCTTACTTCTACCATTCAGTCCACATCCTTACCCACATCCTGTCCTTTTCCGCATGAACGATTTCCGATTCGTCTTCAGCTGTTTCTTGCTTAGTGACATTTAGACCTTCATAACTCTGTGTCCTATAGTACTATAGTCTCAAGCAATTAAGTAACTCAGTGAGTTTAGAACATTCGAGTCACTTAACTATTCTCCTTTCTTCTAGAAAGCATAAACTCATTTCGTAAATACGTTAGAAACCTGTTCGCTGACTTGTTGGAGAAAAACGGTAGTTAAATAAACTAGCAAATTTTGTGAATTTCACACGTAAAAATCAATAAATACATCGATTTTTGCCAGCATAAAGAATAAACATGATAAAGCTCTCGGCCTTAATCAATCCCTGAGGGATGCGCCATGCATTCGACTTCATTAGGCATCGTTGGAGGTGGTTGAATACGTATCTGGCCTTCACAATGACTCGCGACTCGCGGTGGCATATTGATGTATCGGGTCCGTAATGCTATCCTCCCGGATAATTCCTGTTCCAATTTATTGACCGCGGGGTATGGAAGGCTTGGTGGGCCATGGGCGCGTTGATCGATTCCGTGTTTTGCAGTGCGCTTCCGACCACTGCGCTACATGAGACCTATCTGTCAATATACGCACATTTAGAATGGATTGATATGACTCTGAAGCTTAGTTATCATTGATAACTGCGATGATTCCATGATAATATCCAATATACAATCATATATATGTATTCGTTGAAGTAATTCCGGTCAGAGCGTTCAGTACCAAATAGCAAATAAGGCGCTACACCGCTAATGTGTCGTCTATACGCGAACACATTTTGAATGGCTTTCATGTCGACAACGGTTGTGCGGTACGTATCCTATAGATTCGTTATATCTCGGATTAGTTTTGTAGGGTAAGACGTAGATGGCGAATCCAGAAAGCAGACAGCTGCATAGTTCTGAAGATCTTTCCAATGATGAGGTAAGTCGGTACATTTTCGATGTTATTGATTCGTTTCAAAACAGGTCCTATAGTTAGCAGTAAAGTGTTTGTGTAAAGACGATCGTTGAACATCATTGATATTGCCATAAGTGTTGTGATGGTACGTATGCCTTTTTTTTCCCCTCATACTTTACTTTACTTATTAGTAAGACGTTTTTAGTAAAGTACTTATAAAATTCGTTAGTAATGAATTGGCGATTATTGACTAGTAGATGCGATTGAATTCACTTAGAAACTTGAGAAATCGTACTTGCTTCATTAAATACGTCCAATTTCTGAAAATTTATGAGCGTTTTTTGACTTGAAACTTGTAAAGTGATGTACGTAGTGAGTTCACCAGTATGGCGTAAGTAGTAAAGTCTGCTTGGACGGCCTTAAGCACGTTTTCATCACAAAAGAGAGAATAATTGTGATACTGTAAGAGTGCTAACGTCAGAGTTTGATTATATTCGTATAAAGAGGTTTATTCAGGACCAGGATGACGGAAAAGGTTTAGCCAAGTCTCTGACGCTTTTTAATGGAGTCTCGATAATCGTCGGTTGTATCATAGGATCTGGGATTTTCGTTAGTCCTACAGGTGTACAAGAGAGTGAGTAGTTCATGTCAGTTCAGTTGAACTTACTGCTTAATAACTCGCTCTTTGTCTTCCAGAGGCGGGTTCCGTTGGACTTTCACTGATTATCTGGGTTGTGTGTGGAATTTTCGTTGGCATAGGTTCATATTGCTATGCTGAACTAGGAACATTAATTCATAAATCTGGTGCAGATTATGCATACATTATGGAAGCTTTCGGATCATTTTTGGCATTTGTTCGATTATGGATAGAAAGCATAGTTGTGAGGTTAGTTTGGTTTCTTTGTTTGTTTTGAGAAGGGTGATCTAACTAAAGTTTTCCTGACCTCTAACTCCCCTCCCTCTGTTCATCTCCATGTGCATCAGATTGGCCTCTATGTGCCTTCTGTCCTTCAATTAAGAGTCGGTCTATATCCATCACAGTTAAGCCAATACTTCGAAAGTTGTACATAGCTCTTAATTGGAATTTTATTTTCATTCAAGTGTGGCACACCTGTTTACACTTTTTATTCCATAGTTAATAATTAGAGGCTTCAGTCCTCACTGCTATATCATCCATTTTTCAAGGAGAAATGTCCTGTACTATCGTACCTTAAAGTTCTTGTCATTCTTATAGGCATATCGTTTATTGTATATCACTGCTTTCCAGACCGTGTACTGCAACAATTGTAGCCCTCACATTTGCAATCTATATGTTACGTCCATTTTATCCCGACTGTGAACCTCCTGAAGGCAGCACTCAGCTGCTTGCTGCTTCTCTTTTGAGTAAGTTTCATTCACAACAATGCTGAGATATTTGAAAAACTCCAGATCGCTGACTTCAGCGGTTGGGACCGAACACGCTGTTACCCTTTCCGAGGGTAGAGCGTTCACGACCATGCGAGTTCTTCGTTTCCTCTTTCTCTCAGCAGTTTCGTTTCTGTATCGATATTGACCAACTATCACTAATTGCAGTTCTTTTAACTGCCATCAATTCCATCTCTGTACGACTTGCCACCTTTGTTCAAGACATCTTCACAGTTGCCAAAGTATTTGCGCTCATAATGATAATCGTAACCGGAAGCGCTCTTCTCTTAACTGGTATTGCTTTATGAAAATTTTATTATTACGTTGATTTGAACTTATTTGAAGAGTGTTTACAGGCAAACCCCAGTATTATGAATCATTCGAAAACATTTTCGAGAACACTGCCCGCGATTTCAAGACTGCATCGCTTGCTTTCTATTCTGGTTTATTTGCATATCAGGGTTGGAACTATCTGAACTTCATTGTTGAAGAACTTCAAAATCCGAAAAGGTATATATACACCACCCTTCTAAAACATTCCTTTGAAGTTTTAACATCCAGAAACCTTCCTCTATCAATTGCCATATCGTGTACTACTGTTACCGTCATCTACACTTTGACGAATATTGCACTTTACACAGTAATTACTCCTGACGAAATGCTTGCAAGTCCTGCTGTTGCTGTGGTGAGTGAGGAGTTTCCCTGTGACTGTTAGAGTTTTCACACAAAACATTACATTTAAGTTGTTCGCGGAAAAAATGTACGGTAATTTTGCCTTCATTATGCCAATTTTCGTTGCATGCTCAACGATAGGCTCCGCCAACGGCGTCATATTCACGAGCTCACGGTGAGGTTTTCATGCACATCATACCTCCCAAGGATGTTATGAATTCTATACAATGCACGAGAGCAAACCGAGTTCAGGTTATTCTTTGTTGGCGCTCGTGAAGGACATATGCCTCAAATATTGACGATGATCAACAAAACTACAAGGACTCCTATCCCTGCTGTGGTCTTCACTGTAAGATAGATGATTATTTCAATATATTGGTTTCTAGTTCACTTTATACATCTCTTGTTACCCAGACGAATCGTAGATGCATATTCTAGGGTCTTCTATCGCTCGCCTACTTGGGATTATCTGACAATATATTCTCCTTGATTAATTATATTCAAATTTGTTACTGGCTCGCCATTGGAGCAGCTATAGCTGCACTGCTTTGGCTTAGAAAAACGATGCCTAATGCCACCAGACCAATCAAGGTAATCGCGGTTATCTGTGTTTCGTTTGTACTTCTGGAATTGGTTCCGTCTGGTTTCGTCAATCTCTGCCAATCTATGTTTTCACACATACTATAGAATGATCTTGTTCTTTTTTCAGGTTAACCTGATCTTTCCTGTTATCTTCCTTTTGGGATGTTGCGCTCTGGTTATTGTGCCCATTGTTGGCGCTCCAAAAGATACAGGTGAGTTTTTTTAATAGCAATAACTAGTACAGTTTTACCTTAGTTTACACTTATTTTTTTACAGCAATCGGTCTGCTTATCATGTTCACAGGAGTGCCCGTCTACCTGATTTTTATTTCGTGGAAGGACAAACCGCGTTTTATTAACACAGCGACTAGTACGTTATCATTAGCCATAATACACTGTTTATATAAACCCTTAATTATGCTATTACTTCAATGATGCTGAAATATTTGCAAAACTCCGAGCCGCAGCTGTCTGCGGTGCGGAACGAATACGCTATTACCTTTTCCGGAGGATAGCGCATACACCACCACACAATGTGGTTCCTTCGTTTCGTTTGTCTCTCAGGTAGTTTAATCGACCAGAATGCCATTAACAGTAAACCGTCAGTGGGATTGATATGGGGCGCTCAAGTCTACAGAAAACAAAAAACTAAGCCTCAGCTTAGTTGGGTCCAATGCCGATTCGGGCTACCCAGATGAATCCCGCTGACGGGCAATTGCTGATGGCACTCTGATCGATAGAACTAGCTGAGAGACAGGTGAAACGAAGAACTCGTATGGTTTTATTCTGAACGCTTTAGCCCCTAGAAGGGGTAGTAGTACGTCCGTTCCCCACCATAGACACCCGTGGTCCGGAGTTTTGCAAATATCTCATCATCGTTGAAGTTACATCTCGAAACGTACCCTGCCTTTAAAAAGAGTAGGCAGTAAATAATAAACTAAAATTATGTTATTACTACTATTCCATTCCACCCAGTGGCTTACTGGCTCATCGTGGCTCGGTGGTGTTC
>MQTX01000189.1:576522-605186 GCA_009735665.1 Angiostrongylus cantonensis | reverse complement strand
GGGGGGGGGGGGGGGGGGGGGTTCTATCTCCCGGCAAGGCCTCCCAAGCTAAGAAGGTGTCCGACGTTTCCTGATGGAAGCCTAGCTAAGAGTGGACCAACAACAGGATCCACCATCGTTCTGTCGTCAAACTAGTCGCATGGTGGCAAATCTCCCTCCGATCCACAAGGGCAGCGACTGCCTGTAGTGGTGACGACCTCGAGCATACTTTGGCCAGGATGACCTCGGGACTCCAGAGAACCACAATGGCTAAACAAAGAAAACTCCGAAACGATGGAAATTATACTGGCATCCGCACAACCAGTGAAGATGGGCCATTCAAGCACCAAGTAGGTTAGTATTATTGCATTATTTTATCACCCATATTTCAGCTTGCTTCACCGTTTTCTGCCAAAAACTCTTTATGGTCGTCGATGACAACAAGAAAGAATAGTAATCAGGTCAGATCCAGATGATGAATTTGTCGCTTAAAGAGTGGCTTACACCTGTTCGTATCGTTGTCTTTTCCTGTAAATCTATCCATTTTCACAGCTAAAGTCTCTTCAACGATTGGTTCTATCTGTGTTATATATATGTACGACTTTGTGAAGTGCAGTGAAGTAGAAACGTTGAACCATTTGTAATGGGAGTATACAAATGAATAGTTTTTGTGTTATGTGTGATCTCCTATAATAATTCAAGCCATGCCAACATACATATACTTCACGTTCGCTGGCTGTGCATTCAATAGTGTGCATTTATTTGTCCAAAGATCATCAGATTCTGCCGTATGATGATCTACATAATAAATGTTGACAGTAACTGGTAAGATTAACCCAATGGAAAACAGAACAAGCGATAGGATGGAAATTTATTTTATTATGTTTTCTACCTGATAGGAACCACTGTACACTTGCATGAGATCCCAAAGTTGTTCATCAATACGAATAGACACAGACAACAAAGCGTCGTAGACTTTAAGATCATGATACTTGGTCCTAAACACGATAGAAAGAAGAAAAACCCAGCATAGCAAACCTATGTGTTGTCTTAAGAGATTCTTTACCAACCCCTGAATAATGACGACCAGTAGGATTCCCGTGCTGCATTTTAAGTGGACTTGGCCGTCCGATATTCTGAAGAGTAGTGAAGATGGTTGACGAGATGTTACACCACGATTGAAGAACAGACTGTGTGCAAATAAACAAATCGAATAGTTATCGAAGAAGCAGTTATGGGATTCCATTTCTATCTCAGCAGAGGTGATACCAAACAACCTAAAAAAAGGATCTTGTTCGACTTTTGAAAGGTGCCTAGGTAATTTGCGGTCCCGATTTGAAATTAACACACATTCGCCACGCTTAGTCTTGTCCGGCTACGACATAGGGTAACGTTTTCGATCTCGGTTGTGGACTTGATACACAATGAGCAATGCTATTTTTCGATAACTATTTGAGGATTGGAAACTTAAAAACTATACAAGATTCACTGCTCTATCACTGTAGAAGTACATGTGTTTCCATTTACAATACGCTACCACCACCTAACCGGTTCACCGGCTCATCGTGGCTGGGAGGTTTTTCTGAGTATCGGACTGCGATGCACAGAGGGGAAGGGGGAATCCATCACCTGGCAAGGCCTCTCCTATCCTCTCCCAAGCTGAGAAAGAATACGACGTTACGACATTTCCATGAGCAAACCCAGCTAAGAGTAAACCAGTACCAGGATTCTCCACCGTCCTGGTATAAATCTAATTGCATGATGGTAAACCTCTTTCTGATCCATAAGGCTGGCGACTGCTTGTGGTAGTGACGACCCGGGGCAGACTTTGGCCTAGTTGACCCATGGTCCCGCAGGGAACCACAATGGCTAAAGCGGCAAAACTCCGAAAAAATGGAAACTATACTGGTGTCCGCACAACCAGTGAAGTCGAGACATCCAAGTACCCAGGTAAGTAATTGATGCTCCTACGTGTTGAACTTCGGTGCTCAAATACAGTAAAGATCATTTCAGCATCCTCACCATCAAGTTTTAGTGGTGCGTACTCTCTGCACACTGTGGAATAAGCTGTAGATTTAAGTATAACAGAAAACCTCTGTGAGCTAAAATAGACTGATGGATGGCTAAGACGTTGACACTAGTGCGCCTCGTTCAATTCATCACATAATCGATGCTTTGAAATCAATACATGTCGTAGCAAATGTGTGAACATCAGGACTGATAAGTAAAATAAAAACAGCAGTGATGACTGTAATTCAAACATACCCAACTGCATTTTGTTGTCTGCTCATAATTCCACAGGTTGAATGAAAAGCTCCGAACTAAAATAAGCGACATCGACGTTAAAACAATGACCGCATAAAACTTGGAACTAAATACAAATTATGGAATTATTTCCTACACTTAAGTACTAAGGTCTTTAACGAATTCGGACGTGGGCATGTTAAATGGGAAATGTTATATACGCAGTGTAATGTTCTCTACAAGCTCTTCACGAAGATCATCCTGTCGCGTATACCAAGGTCATTGGATGAGCAACCAGTAGAGCAAGCAGGATTTCGGAAAGGATTTTGCTGCATAGACCACATCCAAACTGCGTCCAGAACCATCGAAGTTTTTCGGGAATACCACCTGCCTGTAGTCCTAACCTTTGCCGACTATAGAAAAGCGTTGGACAGTGTCGAAACAAATGCAATCATATAAGCGCTCGTCGCCCAGTGAGTGGACCTGTCCTACATAAGAACGCTATCTGATTGTTATCGGAACTTCATCACGAAAATGCAGCTTTTCCATCGACGTCTTACCATACCCATAAGAAACGGGGTTCAACAGGTCGACACAATATCGCCAAGGCTGTTCACCGCCGCACCGCAGTGGATAATGAAGTCACTCGATTGGGATGAGAAAGGCATACGTATTGATAGAATATTCCTACCAAGCCATCGTTTCGCCGATGACATCGTCATGTTCACAAGAAGTACCAGCGAAGCAGAGAACATGATCAACGAGGTCAACGAAGCGGAAAAAATGATCGGAATACGCATTAATCAGAAGAAGACCCAATTCATGAAAAACCCATGGTGCGAAGGCGAAAAAATTAAATTGGATTGTTCTCTCATTGCAGAGACCACCTCTTACGTATACCTTGGGCGATCAATGAACATGGAAAAAAACAAGAAGTAGGAACTAGATAAAAGAAGTAGAGCAGTTTGAACCCATTCGGACCTGTGAAATGAGCCACCGACCAACTGAACGACTAGAAAATCGGCGCTCATCTTTTCGATTCTACGGTCCTCCCAGCACTCCGTTATATGCTGTAGAGACGTGGGCTGATATTTCAACCACGTCAAGAATACCCCGCACTACACACAGAGCGCTCGTGCGATGTCTTCTGAAATATAGCCGGTACTCTCAATTTGAAGTCTGAATGATAAGCTCTGATCTTCGAAATCTGTCACACCTTTGATATCCAGGAGAATACACATCGACGGCGAAACACACATAGGTCGGTTACATAATGAGAAGAATGGACGACAGATGGACGAAAAAAATTGTAGAGTGGACTCCACGAGAATGCGAACGTCCTCTAGGATGGCCACTCACACGTTGGGCGGACGCGTTCGTAAAAAATGCTAATCAGCTGTACCCGCAGCTGCAGTTGTTTTACAGATCACGGTATGAGACTCGCACGCGTTCCCACGCTCGAACACGACCATCACCACGGACGACGACTGCGAAGGAAAGTAACGAATGGCAAATGTGCTGGGGTCCGCAACGTGTGACGACGGACCATCCAAGTATCCAAGTAGTAAGTATATACATAGTGTTGCGAGGACACATAACCAAGATAACAAGCAGAAGTTCGTAACCCAAATTTTTTCAAATACATAAGCTAAATCATAATAAAACGTTGAAGAGACACTGTCTGGTTAGCTCACACTTAACAGTATACTCAACAAACTAAACTATATGTCGAAAAAATAAACTGCTTGCTACCTAACGAATATAAAACCTCTGTAAAACATTAACAATTCCAAAACACTTTTTCTAAACAAGAAAGAGGACAAGGATAAAAAGAACGAAAAGCTCTCGGCGCTGATCAATCCCTGAGGGATGCGCCGTGCATTCGACTTCATTAAGCATCGCTGGAGGTGAGTGAATGCAAATCTGACCTTTATAATGACCCGCGGTGGCCAACCGATGTATCGAGCCAGTGCTGCTAACCTCCCAAACAAGTTTGATATCAATTTATCGACCCCAGAGGAAAACAAAGAACAGTTGGTCATAGAAACGTCCAGATTTCCATAAATAAGCACTCACGTACCATGTGGCCAATTTCGTGTAGAGCTTCACCAACTCCAAGCCCAAGTGAAATCAACTCATTATGTGAACTGGTTGAAAGCACTTCCTTATAATGGAGTCCATTCAAATCCGGAAGATGAATTACTACAATATTTCGTTCGAAAAATGGTGGAGTGGTAACTTCTGAACCGACGCACAGAAAACATATATGGTTGCCGGCTTTCTTTCTGAAGAAAACATCGATGATGAATTAATTAGGCTTGACAGAGGATCTGAAGTAATGATTTCAAAAGAGAATGGAGAAAATAGCACAAATTCTGACCTAATTTCGATCAGCAATTTTTCAAAATCCAATGTATTTCGGTGCACATTAACCGAAGTTCGATAACGGAGACGACGTGGATGTAAGTGTTTCAAACTGCAAACAAAGAAACATTTCACTAAAAGCGAAAGAAATGAATATGAAGAATGACCAAATCAATCAAGAAGTTAGGACAACTTGGATACTTACTTGGATGGTCCGTCTTCACTGGTTGTGCTGCAATATTCATTGTTTCGGAGTTTTCCTGGTTTAGCCACCATTGTGGTTCTCTGGAGTCCCGAGTTCAGCCAGGCCAAAGTATGCCTGAGGTCATCACCAACACAGGTTCGCAGCCCTTGTGGATCAGAAGTTGATTTGCCACCATGCGACTTTGATACCAAGATGGTGGCGGATCTTGGTATTGGTTTACCCTTACGTGGGCTTCCTGATGGAAACACCGGACTCTCTCTTAGCTTGGGAGACCTTGCCGGAGGCATGAACCCCCCCTTCGCTGTACATCTGTACTACAACCTAGCCCAGCACGACAACCAGGAACAGTTCCCAACCATGGGAACGTTAACAAAACAAGTAGAAAAGCTTCGAAAAAAAAAGAAATCAAGAAAAAAAAATAGCCCTTCGAAAAAATCACCAAGTAGAAAAGTATTTGAGGACAGAAGTCGATAAGCAGGAAAGTAAACAAAGATGGGAAATTGGGCATAGACGATGATATGATGAACTGAAAAGGAGAGAAAAACAACGATTATAGTGGTAAGCACGCACCTACACAGATGCTGATGATTATCGATGAAGTCGTCAACGGCGTTTTGTACAAAATCGATAACGAAATTCACTGCAAAAAAAGATATAATCAATAAATAAACAACAAAATGAGATGAAGAATTCATTACGACGTGTATTTCGAAAGGAGAATCCCCGGAAACCCACCTATGTAATGGATGCAATCGATATCATATGATTCAGGATGTGTTTGTTTATTTACGACTTTGTTTAAGGAAAACTGTACGAAATGCAAGTGGATATCACTTAAGCTCTGGAAAATTGGGCTGTTTTATAATTATGTTTGTTGTTAAAATCACTTTAATGTAAAAAATTACAAGTAATGAACATGAAGTACAAACCATGCCGCATTAGCTGGAAGCCTCGGCATCGATCGCAGAGATTGCGCAGCGTTCCGGTCGGCGCATCGCCCGCTCTCACAAGAAACAAACACCGCATAAAGCGAAGTGTTTGGACCTGTTCAGGTAATGGAATATACTGCTTTTACAGTGGGACATGGCGCGTATAGCGCAGTGGTCGGAGGCACCCTGCAGTACATATGGTAGCGATCTCCACGGCCTAGGCTCATCAAGCCTTCCCATTCCTTCTGGGTCACAAAGTGGTGCCAGACTTGTCTAGGAGAAGAGCGATAACTCGATACATCGATAGGACACAACGAGTCATCGTAAGGGCCAGGTTTGCGTTCATTCACCTACAACAATGCTTAATGAACTTGAATGCATGGCACATCCCTTAGGGATTGATCAACGCCGAGAGCTTTATCCTTTTATCCTTTTAGAGTGGGATAGCGTGTGCTGCGAGTGGGAGCATAGAACAATGGGTAATGATGCAATCCATCAGATAGCAAACGCCCCATTTGCAGTCCAGTATTCTCCTACAATCCATGGATTCCCACTTCGTATTTTGTCATGAACAAATTTCTGACTTATTTCCGTCTTCTTTTTCTACTACGTAGTATTTTTCCTGTCTAGAAGTTCAACAGCGTCCGATGCTATACTGTAAGCCATGAACGCTCTCTTCCAATCCAAGTGGGATCGTCTTAGCAAGGGTGTCTTCAAGATTGCAAGAAGAATTGACTTGACCAGCATTCTACGACTGTCATGAAAAAGACAAAGTCCTCAAGTAGCAGCCGAAGCAACTAGCGAAATGCTCGAAGACTTTTGTGGACGACAAGTACGGGGAAAACGAATTGAATGCAAAAATAGCTTTCATCTGCATAGTAGATGTGATGACGGGTCATGTGAAATAAAAAGATAATGTAGTGGAATGCGGAGAAACTGTGGAATTCGTACAGCGACTCTGTAATGACTCTATAATGGTTGTAATAGATGACGCATCACATTTTATAGGAAATCCTTATTAGAATGATTAGCGAATGCGTCAACTAATTAACTGGATAGAGTCAATAGAGCTTAAACGCTACAATGGTCGACTATCGAAACTGGTTTGCTGCCCCCATGTTGACTAATTGGCGGCTCTGTTACAATCTTTTAGTGGTTTGGAGTTCTTCGTAAGTGTCGAGATGCGACATACATCAAGGGGTTTATTCAAGAAGCAGCGTCTCCCGAACTAAGAAGGAGTTCGACGCTTCCTTCCGGAAGACCCTTTAAGAGTTAACCAATACCAGGTATCATCCTGGTATCATCCTGTCGTCCTGGTATCAAACTAGCCACAGAGACCTCCTTCTGATCGGTAAAATGTCGCCGATTGCCTGTAGTAACTTGAAGCAATCTTCAGCTAGGTCCATCTTGGGACCCCAGATACCACTAATAGCTCAATCAGCAATGAATTAGCCTCAGTACACCTACATTCGGATTTCCATTCTACGACATCGGTGGGGGACAACTGGAGAAAGGAGAAACCTCAGTTTACGCACTGAACGTCATTGGATCCGGACCAAATGAACGAGCTCGTGAACCGCCACAGGGGTTGCATTTTGCTTTCTTTATGAGCAAACCCAAAATTTTTGCCGCAGGATTTGTTCGCAGTAGCTGACGCTTCGGCAGATTTCATCATTTTCGGAGCTACAAAAGGTCAAATTGATTCACGTGCTAGCTGCTTGTTCAAGGACGTGAAACTTGTGCTGAACTTATCTCACTCCTCAAGCATGAAGTACTGACTACATCTTTATCACCACTAAGGAGTCACTCGAGAGAAAAAAGCTGTCAATCTCAGATCAATCTTTGAGGGATGCGCCGTGTACTCGACCTCATTAAGCATTTTTAGAGGTGATCGAATGCATATCTGGCCTTCACAGTGACTCGTGGTGGTCTACCGGTGTATCGAATCAGTGCTGTTATTCTCTCAGACAATTCCGGTGCCAATCTACAAACTGGATGGAATGGATGGATGGCTTGGGATGGGAAGCTTGGTGCACCTGAGACACGGGATCGATCCTATGTGTAGTGCAGGACGCCTCTAACCACTGCGCTAGACCCGCCTGTGATATTCTTTGGTAGTATAATCACGATGATTATCTTCACAACACTTTTTGCAAGCTTGGGTAGTTAAATATTTACATAAGGAGTAATCTAATGCAACAGTGAGAGCCCGATGAGATTAAAAAATGTGGTAGGCATGTATAAAAATAAGGAATAACTTCAATGCTTCTGCGATCATAGCAAGGTGTGCACAACGTGCAACGGATTTATACTACTTATCTGAATGGGGAGCTCAGAGATTGAATTCAGCTATATGGCTTAGAGAACTAAGGAAGTGAAGACTGTAAGAATAATTTCTAACCTAATGAAAGCATGACTAATAACGCTGGTTGTAATCCTTCCGTAGTGGATGCAGTTAGTGTGATGAGGCTTCGTTTCCCTGCTAATGCAGTAGCATACAGTAGATTCCATATTACACACAAAACCGAAGCATAGAGATTACTCACTTAGAGATTCTACAGTAGATAAGGCAAATAGTTTACACAAAAAGCGCGTCAGTTACTGTTATTCGATAAGGTGCTCAGAGCTTTTTACGTGGCTTTTGTACTCCGAATACCGCTATCGGACTAACGGAAGGGCTTTGCAGGGCAAAATTAGATTAGATGGAAAACGTTCTGTGTGACATAGAGAATATCCTCTACAATGTGCATTTGTTTCAATTTCACTCTACCTACTTCTAAATTTGCACTTTAAACACAATGAATAGTTAAGCACGGTAGCAAATCAATGTCTTCCCAAAGGGTTATCGGCCTCATCATGGCCTAGGAGGTGTTTCTGGGTATCGGGCTGCGATGTACAGCGGGTGGATTCATCTCCCTAGTAGGGTCTCCCAAGATGAAAAGGAGTCCAGCGTTTCTTTCAGGAATCCAAGCTGAGTAAAGTAATACCAGGAGCGGTTACTGTCGTGGCAACAAACTAGTAGCATGGTGACAAATCTCTCTCTAATTTACAAGGGAGGCGGCTACTCGTAGTGTTGAAGACCTGGGGCAGACTTTAACCTGGCTGACCTAGGGACTCCAGGAAGCTATACAATGGCTTAACCAGCAAAACTCTGAAAAATGAAAAATTTTGCTGAGGCCCGCACGACCGGTGAGGACGGGTCATCTACGTATCCGAGTAAGTAAATAAATGAAGTAAATCATTTTTTGTTATTATTTGTTTGTTAGGCAAGCCACTTTCACAAATAGTGCAAGTTCCAGTATACCTATCAGATTTCATACTTCGGTAGAATTTTCTTGGCCGAACAGGCTCTTCGTTTTACTGCAGACGTATGTTGGCGCCGCCAAAGCCATCCATCACCGGTTGGTTGGTCGTCTTTACGTATTGGTCACCAAATCGATACGAGATTTCTGGCATTACGTTGAAGGTTTTCCCACTGCATAACATATGTTGTTGATATAGGTTTGCATGAAGCTGTCGTTTTATACGGAAGATTTCTATTCAGCTTGGTGGTCCAGCAACGGAGGTGAAAACCACGCTATATATCGCAGTCTATATCACTAGGAGGGCTTTCTAACTTTCTATACTAAAGTGAGCGGATGACCAGCTATAGGAGCTTATATATACAAGCAATGCATATATTGCTTTAGTGCAAAAACCTAAGCCGATGAGCAATAAAGCTACCTCTAGCCTTTCGAAAGGGAGGAGAGGGTTGACCAGAGGCTGAAACTTGTCCTTTCCCTTAAGCAGAGCGAGAATCAGTGAATTTCAGCTTTGGATCCAGTGAAATATATTTTCATGGGTGCGTACGTGGACGTGTTCGCGTGATTGTTGTAAAGTCGGGTTGTAAACTGCGCCTTGATTTGATCAAAACTCCCCATTGGGTGAATTGGAATTCCATGGGATCTTGTTCGGAATCATTTCAGATAAATAGAATTGAGCCCATAATTGCTCTGGGGTTTTCTCAGAGAACATTCTAGGTTTTTTTACGGTAACAACTGGAATATAAAGCTTCTCTAATTTCGAAACAACGCCAATGAAGAAGTGCTGAATACGAGTACGCGGGCCTGATAATATCCTCGTGGTGCAGAGCTTTACCCATAAGGCGCATTTGTGCTATCAGTGTAAATCTCTGTTAAGGACTCCATAAAGGAGACTAGCTATTCTTTTCATGATGCCCGTGTCAATCGATCGGAACATTCATTAGAAGAGTAGCCGGTGGAGATGGCATCCTCCTCAACACAAGCTTGACCTAACCGTCAACTCCTTTTAAAAAGCAACTATTTGAACTGTCCATTTATCTTAAAATATGTAAAGGTACTCCTAATTTTTCTAGTACTCAGCAACGACAGTTCACGAGGAAGGTATGATCATCGCAATCAGACTATTTTAGAGGTGGTATTGTAGTTCACAATACGGATTGAGATAGGATCAATCCACGACACTGTAGACGACTTAAGACTGATAAGTCAATATGGAGTCTCACAAGGCTTAATATAAGGCTTAATATAAGCTCTTGCTCGAGTTTATAAAAGTTTCCACAGTAGACATGAAACATCTTAGCTGCTGAAAGTGGGAAGAGTTCGAAAACGCTTTACAGAACATTGTAACTTACGGGGCAGTGACTGTCGCCCTCAAACGTAGATAAAACAGCTATTGTATCTAGAAGAAAGTTCATCTATGACGTATCACCGTTCGAACTTCATCATAGTAAAGTTTGTTTGCTTTCACTTTATCTCAGAAAGAATAGATATGTTCGCCTACGCGATGCTCACTACCAGAGCGCGACATATCGCCTCTTCGATGAAAAACGCCACAGGATTTGGTTCGGCAAGATGAAACGCAGACATTTGAATATCCTATCGTAGATCCTCGGCCAGTATATGCCTAGTTCCGCAGAGGTATATGTCTTTATAAAAGTCGCTAAGAACATCGAAAACTACCATGATGGAGTCAGTAGAGCATTCGTAGCTTATAAACTTTTCCTTCCAGAAACCCTGAACAAAAGTAAAGAATGGTAGGAAAAACAGCGCTATATCGAACCTCATTGAAATATCAAAGTTTTACAGGTTTGCCAAAATGTCCATTCTTAAGAAAACCATGGAAATTAGGATAAGAAAAAGGCGTTGGAGCAAATTTTGATGCCCGTGTAGTACGTCAGCCTAGCATTGCTTATGACATACGCCTTACTTAGAACATCACATCAGGCATTAGCTGCGTAGAACACACGCCAACCGATCTCTAGCGTATACGTTGAGAAGGTGGTATTTAGCCGGGCTTGTACAAAACATGTTTATGAGAAACGATAATGCTTTTGATTGCCTAATTCTAAACAAAACGAACATCGGGAACGCTCCAGTTTTGCGCATCTGGGTCAAATAGGCATTACAGGCGATTAGATTCCAGAGCAAAATATCAGAAAGTAATCAGATTAAAAACCACTCGAGAGGAATTAGTTTAAAAAACGAGGAACATCATATTCTGACATCGTCTTTTATCTACGCTTTTTTTTGCTGCAGATATAACTTTGAGAATAAGCTCGAATCTGCTCTCATTGTGATGCCAGTAGCACATCGCCTTATACAAAAGTTAGTGGAAATTCAGGGCTCCAAGTTTGACTTTTAAGAAGGTACGTTGTTCATATAGATGGATAGAGGTCTGACTGGATAGGTAAAGATCTTTGAAAGTCGGTTTTAAGAAAAATAAGTTTTCAAAATATATCAAATGTCTGCAGAATTTCTCGAGCTGATGCGACAAAGTACGCTCGCATAATCGGCAGACAACCGCGAACTTTCGTCTAGAATTACAAAATTTGGCAAAGAACAGACGAAAGACGTTGTAAGGAAAAATTTTGAGTTTATGGGTGAAATAAAGTTGCAGATGTAGAGAGAAGTGGTCCAGCAGGACATCGCCAGCTCTGTCATCGAGATAGTCACGATCCTACAGGTGGCACGCCCAACTACTTTGGTTTCTTATTCTACTATCGACGCATACACACATCGTCAAACGAATATCATAAACATTTAATATTTAAAAATATGCTGCCAAACTTTTTCATTTATAATAAGGTTTCACATTCAAAATGGCTTACGGTATCATTCGCTTTCGAACTACAACGTATAGTAGAAAGTTGGTTCTCGGGCAGGGTCATTCAAGGTGTTCGCAAGCACACGATATCTAGTGAGCATCCTATCCATCAAATCCCTTTCCTATTTTTTTATACCTCTTTCAATCACTTAAATTTAGTGTGTTTTCTTTCTATAATGTTGAAGCAACGAAAGCGTAGCGCATTTAGGACCAATTAGGCGGTCGCCAAGCTGCTTTCGCCCAACCCCAGCCTCCCACCATCATTGCCACTACGTTAGTAGAGATGCTCCCTACCACTAAAACACTTGACGTAAGCTACTTTTCCCATTATTTAGCAAATTTTAGTGGTTAAAAGGTAAAATATTGGTATTACAGGACAAACGCACTATGAGCAGAAAGAAGAAAATTGAAGGTAGGCAAGCCCTATTTAGCGGTAAATAAATTCGTTTAAATGTAGTTTTAGAAAGATGACTACCTCTCCATTTTATTATTTTTAGAGTACAAAAAGGCTTTCCAATTTTTCGATATCAATAATGATGGCTTTATTACGATGTCTGAGCTCGAGAAAGCGATGAATGAATGTGGTCAGTACCCGAGTAAGCTCGAATTACGTCTCGTCATGTCCCACGGAGACAGCGATCGTTGGTTTCTTCGCTTTCATCTTTCCTTTTTTTGAAATTTTCTTAAATATATAATAGTGTGATAGCACGTATTGTTATATTTTTAAATTAAAAGAAAAACAAAATCGAATAGGGAGGGGGCAGCGCAACAGTAGCGATGCCTGATCATCACGCACACAGTGCTGGTTTGAACCTCTATTGGACTCTCTAAGCCACTGTTTTCACCGGGGTCTAGAAGATGGTGCTGGACCTGTCAGAGAACAATTCAGTCTCTGAAGTCCAAAGAGAGCACCACAGCATGGAAAGCTCTGGAGTCCAGGAAGAATCAGCTCTTCGGCATTCAAAGACATTCGTAACAGAGATGAAAAAGTCCTCTAACAGCTGCTCAATCTATAAAAGAAATAATGACATCCTCACTCTATGGTTAATATTGGAACTTAATTTTTTATTTTTCTAAATTACGAGTCAGTAGTGGGATGAGGTAACTGCAACATTTATTCTGAACTAACACCTGAAATGCATTGGGTCCAATGCATTCTGGGCGAAAGTAATACCTGTTTTCAGATTTAAACAAATATATATCAGTTTATACCAGTTTTCATTTTATACCACCTAGAATAAAAGTCACTAGAAACTCCATTCTTTCAATATGAGATGCTCAGTTTTTATTTGATCAAAATGGAGCTCTGATTCTCTTGAGTCACATATCTCATCCTTTTTTTTTTGACGTGATGGACCATGGCTTGGAAACGGGAGCAGTAAATCACGTCGGATTTCGTCCAGGAGGATACGATTGTGTTCGAGAATGTATCATCTATATTTTCAGCTACCGCCCGCCTTCTTTTTGAACAGTCTAGAAATCGAAATATCAGTCTTCAATTCAAAATCTTTTCTATTGAAAAGCCAAAAGTATCCATGGTTGAAGAAATTAAAATTAAGCACAATGCAGCATAGCCAAGTCTCTTATGCGAATTTATGTGGATCCTAACTCCTCAAATATTCTATTGATCATAGCCAATTTTAAGAAAGCAGATTTGTGCGTTATTTTTAAAATACAACAACGAATTAAAATGTATGAAGCATATATGCTTCATATTTTACAAAAGTTTTAGAGCAATGCTGGCCAATGTTTATGATTTATTGGTCTTTTGGGCATTCGAGCGTAGAATTTTGTCAACAAAAAAAGTTAGTAGAAAAAGAAAATAAACGTGCATCGGTTTCTTTCTAGAATTCTACTGTTCTGTCCAAAAGGAAAAAAAAATTCGTGAAGTATTCAACCAGGTGATTTTCTTCCACTACGCCCAATCATTCGTTGATCATTCTTAATGCAATGTTAAGATCAACTTCAAGCATTTGAACAGTTTGAGTCATATATGTCTCATATGAGTTATTGTACTCTTATATTCATAAACATTCACTTTTTTCATTTATAAGAATTTGGAAGCGGGTGAAAGTAATAGAGTGAAAGAACATAGACTGCTTTCTGTTAGTCTTCTGATTATTTAATTATTTTGTCACTAAATAAGTATAGAAACTATCGCGTTCTTATAGAAAATGTTTCAGATAACGGTGTGATCACATTCGATGAATTCGCTCATTTGATGAGCGGAAGTAAATCCACCGGAAAATACACATATTCGCAATTACGTGAGCAGTTCGACATGTTCGATAAGTTGAGAAACATTTTTTCTTAATCATAAAAGTGTAAGCTGAAAATTTGTGTTTTTCAATTAAACAGGCGTCACGGATTGTGGGATTCGCAGCACTTCCTTCATGTGATTAGTTTCTTCGATCATCCACGAAAGCTTCGGATTTGTGAGTAAGGCTGATCCAAGACGATTTTGTCTTTTTCACGAATTCCGTTGCAGACTGATCGAAATAATTCTTCCTGAAATTCTGGATTTTCATAGATCCTCATCACAAGCATTGAAGTCATTAGCAATTGTAGATTTGAGGGGAGGTCTTCTCAGACAGGTGTCTAAAAAAAAATCGGCATCCTCCAGAGATGGGAGACTTGATTGATCGGATTGATCGGATAACAGGTTGCCTTACGACTATAATTTTGTGTAAAAAAAAACGATTCTCTAAAAACTCTGATTAGTATTTTTCCTTGATGAGCTAACACGAGGTTGATGAGCTTACTTACTCTGATTAGTGTTCAAATGCTAAGGAAGGAATTACGTTTAGCAATTGCCTCTGTACTAAATCATTTCTTTGTACTTTCTTTCCTCGTTTTTTTTTTTACACTACTGCTCATTTGACTGTAACTGAATAAATGCCGTATCAAAAACCCAACAGACGCGGAAACTAAGGACGCGTGTGGCGCAGTGGTTGGAGGTGCCACTGCGACATGCACGTGGAATCGATTCCTGCGCCCATGGCCCGCCAAGCCTTCCATCCCTCCGGGGTCGGCAAATTGGTACCAGACTTGTCTGGGAGGATAGCAGCACTGGCTCGATACATCGGTAGGCCACTGTGAGTCATTGTAAAGGCCAGATATGTAATCAATCGCCTCCAACGATGCTTAATGAAGTTGAATGCATGGCGCATCCCTCAGGGATTGATCAACGTCGACAGCTTTTTGATAAAGCTAAAGCTTTAGAGCTTTAGCATCATCAAAAAGCAGATCAAATCATTACTAGCACTTTTTTGTAATCTTTGTGTTCGTTCCGGATTTTATAACAATTACTTCTAGCAATGTTTCATCTTCTAAATACATTCGTTCAACTGCAGCAAGTGGCTAGTTAAGTGCTGATAGGTTTTCCATTTAATGCTTTGCAAACATTTTCGGCGAATGAACGAGAAAAATGGAAGCCGACTATTGTCAACGATTTGGATCTAACAAATTGAATTCATAGGCTGGCGTAGTGTACTGGTAGAGGTGTTAACTCGCCACCCATAGTTCGATAATGGTGCGAGTCGCTCAATCCTTCCATCTCTCAAGGCTATAAAACTGGGGCCAAAATTGGTGGCAAGAGCCAAAGAAGAGATCACCAATAGACAAAGGCCGGGGACTACCTACGGTGAAAGACTGGGATCGTCCTGGTACGAATATCCTACTACGCAGAGAAACGGCTCGACAACCATTCTACAGTATCCGTGAGGAAAATAAAGTCGATTAAGCAGCTATCCAACCTTGGCACAAATCTGAAGGTCTTGATGGATGAGGGCGCGAAAGAACAAAACGAATGAAGTGCTAGGATCTTCAAAATACTTAATCTCAGGCCACATAAAACAATTCGATTTCATATGAAATCGTTTTTTAAAACCATACAAAACAATCGGTGGAGAAATTATGAAATTGTTTGTCATAAAACCAAACGTTAGTGTTTTATTTGAAACCTGGTATCAATATCACACGCCTGGCCCTCTCTACTTGCAGGAGGTTTTTGGAAACCTCCTAGATGCGTTGGAATCCGTGGTTTTCACTTTTTTCCACTTTCTCTGCTTGACAGCTGCCAAAGCACTATGTTATCATCAACTACTTTCTCTTTTTCAACGGTATACGTGGTTGTTTTTCTGCCATTAGGCCGATTCAGTGGGATTTTAGCCACATTCCCCTTCTAACGCTCCATTTCTCATTCATTTTGCTGCAATAGTGACAAGACCTTTCCCAGCGGATATCTGTTGCTGCAGATATTCCAGTTTCGTTCGTTACTAGTTTATTACCCTTACTTTTTTTAAACCTTTATTGGATCGTAATGTGGAGCCACGCATTCCTCAACATCCTTTGGTTTTCCACAGTCAGTCAAGTTTATTACAATTCTCACTGTGTCTATGGATTCATTACCATTGAGTCATGTTTTTGGGAATTGATTTGTGATCTACAGCAGAGGCTGAGCTCTAGGAACATTTGACAAAGGCAGAAGAAGTCAAAAATTTGTATCCAGAAGCCCAGGTAGGAGAAAATAAACCTGCGTCACAGCGGAGTTTGCGAGCCTTCCTTTATCATTTTCTCGGCAAAAACCAGTGCATCTCATCAAAGCCGTAATCATTTCGTGCTCTTCGTCTGAAACTTGCGAGCAACCAGGACAAGTGTGGTTTATTGGTACGTATTCAAGTTACTTGAGGATCTACAGGATAACAGGTGACAGAGGAGATGTCGTTCGAAAACTTTTATCTTCTGAGCGAATGACTTCATGTCCAAAATATTACTCTGTCTTTTAGTTTATAGATTTCTTAAGGTATTACAGTCCGACAGTGCAATTCTATGAAGTCGGGGAGAAACAACAATTAGTGGGGAAATAGAAAAGTTGAAGAAATCTTTAGTAAGTATTTTTTCATTCATCGATGTTTTCATTGTTTACGATGAACAAGCTCGCTGGGCTAGCAAATCAAAAAGAAAATTCCTGCGCCGTCTTGTTGTCAAATGAATTTAACGTCAAACAGAATGACTAAATTAGGGAATTGAAAATGCGCTCGGCTAGATCTTAACGAAATGACAAGAGGCGCATCTTCTAGAAGACAGCTCCTAATCTGCAATTGTTTTAATACTCACTACGAACTTATTTGCTTAACCGAGTGATTAAGCGCCTGAATTTCCTGCTTTAATGCTCGGATTAGATTTGGATGCAGGGATACGGCAAAGAGAATCCCAGATGTTCTTCAAAAAGTTGCAGAATAGAAGGACTAGAAAGGGCTTATCTCTCAGGGGAATACCCAAGATTGACTTTTTTAAGGTAGTAGTGAAGATCGACTTTCTGTTAAACTCAATATTGATCAAAACCTCGCTGTTTTCATCTTAAGCACAAACGAGGCTTTTATTACATTATTTCATAATAGTAGATGACGCTTCGGCAGATTTCGTCTTATCAGAATCTAAAAAGGTCAAGCTAACTGCAATCTAGTTGGCTGAACACCTCCATCCTCCAACAGAAAAACCATGATTTCCATCTCAATGTAAACAAAACAGAAGCTTCTTCACGCACTCACTGCACACTCTGAGTTTTCCACTGAGTATTCCATGTGGAGAACAACCGCATAAGGGTAGCATGCATGGGTAATACGGATTATGTGAAGTATTCTGTGCAAGACTCATAGAAAAACGTTGTGTGAAAAAGCTGTTTTCTTTCCAACGCGTTTGAAATCTTTGAATCGTGGTTTTCACTGCTGAGGTTATGGAGGTGTTCAGCGTAGTAGGTTGTGGCCAAATTGACTTTTCCAGGCTTTGAAGCAAGCGAAATCCGGCAAAATGCCGGCTATAATTTATAAATGATATAAAAAGCACATCATATGTGTCTACTAATAAAACAGCTCTTCTTTTATCCTTTTCAAACTATGGCCGAGCGCTAAATTTTTTTTAAGTGTGTGATATGTTTCCGACACTTGCTCGACAAAGTCATGCGCGCTACAATTTGCTTTAGATTGGAATCAGTAAAAGATTAGAAAACTTTTTCTTCCGTCCACAATACTTGAACCAGACACTCCATGCTCATAAAAATAAAACCAAAGGATTCTTTCTACAGAAGTTTGGCTGAAAATAAAACCTTGTAATCTGACACATCTCCTCAGTTAAAGAGTCATTGAGTTGGTCTTCTGTGATCTGGTAACCATTACAAAGGCCATAGGTATGGCTTTCATGACTACTTACTGCTCTGCTTACTGAGTATGGTCTCTGAGCTTTTCACTGAAGGCACCTTTACGTCAACTGATCTGGCCCATGGCCCACCAAATCCTCTATCTCTTCGGGGTCGGAAAATGTGTACCAGACTTTTCGGGGATAGTAGCACTGGCTCGATACATCGGTAGGCCACTGTGAGTCACTGTGAAGGCCAGATATGCATGCATTCACCTCCAACGATACTTAGTGAAGTCGAATGCACGGCGCATCCCTCAGGGATTGATCAACGCCGAAAGCTTCATCCTTTATCCTTTTAAGTGGCAGCATTACAACTAGGAGGTTTAAAACGAAAGGGAGGTCAAGGTAGGTAGAACATTTCTTCCGGAAAAAATCAATAGTGCTTTCAGGATAGGGACGGTTACATAGAGAAGAACGAAATGATCGAATGCGTTAGGGAGCTGTCACTAAGTAGCAGTTACCCACGTTCGGTCGTCGAGGAACTTTTCAACGAGGCTGATGCTGATGGAGATGGAAAGATTTCTTTCGAAGGTTAGCTTCCACAATGAATGAAAAGATTTATCGGTGCAAAAATCTTCAAGAAGAATTGTTTTCTAGACAAAAAAGAAAGGTATTAATGGAAATAATTCGAAAACCCTTAACCTCTAACTTTTATCTACTGCCTCTTCTTTTCTTTATGATATGGTATTTTGTGAAATACGACCACAATGATGCTGACGCATTAGCAAAACTCTGAACCTCAGGTAGGCTTCGAACTCAAGATCACCTTTTGCGATACCCACGTGCTGTCTACCTCACAGCCAAGGCGTTTGAAATAGATTGTTGTAGTAAAAAACTGGCCGAGAGAAAGGCAAAACAAGGCCCTCGGTTGGTGTGCCTGATAGTAGGCGAGGCCTCGGAAAGGGTAGTAACTGGTTCGAAACCCATGTGAGAGTTCGAGTTCTGCTCATATCTCCGCATACTTTTGGTGGGAATTTGAGAATGAGAACTGCTGTTGAGCTTCACCCTACTTGTTACAAAAAAAGAAATAATTCACTAATTTAATTATAAACGAATTTTATTCGGCTAAGGTTTTGACGTCTTCGTCTTCAACTCAGCCGATGATCCGAGTCGATAGTCCACGGTTCTTCCTCGCCTCACTGTGGCGTCTTCGCCTTCGTATCGAGTTGTGTCTTCTTCAGTGAACCATCTGTCGAAGACGGTGATATCGAAGACGCCACATCGAGACGAAAAAAAGCCGTGGCCATTCAATAAGCTTTTTGTACCAAGCAATAGTTAGATGTTTCAAACATTTTGAAAACAAATAGCGCAATACAATTTTTGTGTGCTTTTCAGAATGTGAAATTTCTATTAATTTTTGTTACTCACGACCATTCATTTAAAGGGATGTATAGCACAGTGGTTAGAGGTGCGCAGTTATACACAATAGTCGAAGTCAACCAATCATCTTTCTGTTTGTGCTGTTGAAGCTTTTGACCTAGTAAGTTGCGTATTGGTGTACCCTTCCAGGCTCTAAAGAAAGCGATTCTGTCGAAGCATCAGCTACGGTTGTGCTGTATGTGTGTTATTGCACGGAAATAAACGTTTGTTGTTTAACAACCTCGCGATTTCTGGAAAAGAAAACGACAAATAGTTAAAATTTCCACCATGACATGAAACAAACCAAGTGCTCCATCACTTCGGAGCAGAAAAATTAGTAGCAAACTAGTTTAGGCAAATGAAAATACTAAGTAGATAAATCGGTCTTCAATCATTTAAGACATTTCATCTCATACATCTTCGAGGCTGACCAATCCTTGATGTGTGCACCATGCGTTTTTCTCCATTCGTAGCATCCTAGAGGTGCTTGATTACATATCTGGCCTATAAAGTCGGTTTCGCTTGCCCACCTATCGTTTCGCTATTAAATCAGCTGTTTATTATGTGGTTATGACGTGTGTGTGGTTACAATTTTTTTCAATATGTATTTTTTCCTTGATAAGCTTACACGAGGTTGATAATAATATTCGTTATCGGCTAACGTTTCGACGTCTTCGTCTTCATCACAGCCGATGATCCGAGTCGATGGTCCACGCTTGTCTTTCGTCTCGATGTGGCGTCTTCGCCTTCGTGTCGAGTCAGGTCTTCTTCAGCGGTCCGTCTCCTCGAATGAGGCACACTCATTCGGTGGTGCCCTTTTATACACGATGCTGATGGTGAATATAATGATAATGTCCGTTGATAACTATTTGTCTTTCTTCCAGACATATATCATCGCGCACATCGTGCAGAAGTCGACTCGGATCATCGGCTCTGATGAAGACGAAGACGTCGAAACGTTAGCCGATAACAAATATTATTATCAACCTCGTGTAAGCTCATCAAGGAAAAAATACATATTGATTAAGCACACCGAGGTTCAAGGAAAGTCGGTTTCGAAACAATTTTTTTCGTTCGTGGTGGAGTGTAAGGCAAGTTGAGCCTGGGAATGGGGATCGAGCAAGTAAGAATGCGTCGCTTTCTTGTTCGGCAATCGCGAGGTTGTTAGACCGTAAACATTTTCTTCCATAGAAAAACACGCAATACAACACAACAGTAGCTGACGTTTCGGCAGTATCGCCTTCTTCAGAGCCTGGAAGGGTATACTGATATACAATTTATTAGGCCAAACACTTCGATAACACAAAAAGAAGAGAAACTTCATGGCAATTACATGATCAACAGCTTCTCGAAAAACTCACCGCCTTTCAAATGACTTCCAATGAGGAAGCTGAGAACAGCTGATTATAGTCGCATATGGTTGATGACTGCGCCACCCCACATCAGAAATGGATCCAATGATACGGGGCCAGGTCGCGTGTAACCTCTGAGCATTCTTCCCTGCTATTCATTGCCGGATTTTTGGCATTTATCCAAAAAGCCTCAAGGAATTGGCGCGTTGGTGTTTTAGTATCCCGTGCGAAGATAGCGAATTTTATATTAAAATCGCCTCCGCTATGCTTTTGTATCCTATGCGTGCCTAGTGACGTGCCTTGTCTTTCTTTTCGTTTGCCATCTAGGTGTTCTTTTATGCGGATACATAAAGGTCTGTCCGTTTTGCCAATATATTTGTCTCCGTGAGTACCACAAGAGATCAGGTAGATCGTACCTGAACCCGTGCAATCACCGTCTGTGCCATAGGGGTAAATTACTCAATTTATCGTTTCACATAGACAATCACACAAGCGGTTACGAACAAACTGACGACGTAGAGTACCCGATAGTATTTCTGCTATCGTTACCGATTCCTCTAGATCTGCCCTTCACACTTATTTCATCGATAATGAAGAACAGGATAAAAGGGATTTTGTTTCGATCAAGCCATTCACTTTGAGGCGTCGCTCTCCTTCTCCTTGCCTAAATTGCTCGATTTTCAGATGGCCCAGGAAATATTTCGTGCTCTCAAGCGAAAGTACTCATTCATTTAATGAGATTTCGTAGTAGTTGTCCTATTTGTTATTATGCATAAAATGTTATAATTTTTATGAGACTTTAAAAATCCATGCGGTTCGAATCAGTGCTCAATCTACTCTATATTAATTTCAGAATTCGTCCTGGCAGTGAACTGAGTTGGTCCACTTCAATGGCATCGCAGCTAGCTGTCGAAAATTTCGAACATACTGTAGCGTAGCTCAAGAAAAATTCGTAATCTTTAGTCCGACGACGAATTTCAACGGAAAGCTCTAAATGCGCTTACTTTAAAAGGATTCGATAGAATGTTTAAAGTATTAGTTGAGTTTTTTGATGCTGTAGGTTGATGAACATCATTAAGATCGTTGTGCTGATTGTCGCTGAATGTCATCGTGTTCATAGCATTACACTGAATGAGCAAATAAAAATTTATTAGCGAAATCTCTTAAAAGTATTTTTTAGCGCAAATAGTTTTAATAAAAAGTTTTCCGACCTTAAGTCGTGTAAATTTCACCGAGGTGTCGACTAAATACCAGTTAAATTTCTAGTAGCCACCGAAGGTTACTCCTTTCACCCTTTACCAATTTTGAAGTTGTGATCTCATTGAGTTAGATATTAAGAATTGACAGTTGCAAAAATTTTCTTCAAAATAGTCCTCGTTTTTTACTCTTTCCATCTGTAGCCGTTTTTTCCATTTTTTGACACTGATAAAATAACCGTGAGGCTAAGGATCTCTAAAAATCTGTAGAACCATCGAAGTTAAGGAATGGTGTCCACTAGCGTTTTTTGGAATCCGACACAAAGTTCATTCGGTCAAAATGCAGCAACTTTTTTTTGTTAAGTTCGAAAGGCATCTTATTTCATGAAATCTGTTGCTTTTATTTTTTCTTTATTTCACATGATCTCATTGTTGCTTTAGTTCGACTCATCTTCTCGTACCCGTCATCTACTAAGATCGTCTGATTCACGTGTAAGCATGCCCGAAGTTTAATCATTTTTTGACTTTAAAATGTCATTGAGTGCTGAGCGAGTAGATTCTCAATGGAGTCCTGGATTAACACATAGCGAGGTTCCTAGGTCTTAGTAACAGACAGTCAAAAACAGCTTTTATGGACCATAGGAGGATTTTCCTGGACAAGCTTAAGGGCAATTTTCTGCTCTTAGAGAGATGGAAGATTTGATTGGACTGGGACGAGGTGCAACTGCACTTCCGTGACCCAAAACGTGTAAAAAAGTGACATATGATGCCAGTTTAGTTTAGAACAGATGCATTAACGCAGCGTATGTTTTTCGACTTTGACACAATTGAATTTCTCACAACAGTAATCAACTAAAAGCACACCGCCTTTCCCATATGAAACTACAAAACACACATTGATTGATTAACTAGCTGTGAAACATGAGAATGCTTGAATCAACACATTTCATCAAATGAAATCTTTCAAAACGATGATTAGACTTCTTGTGGTCGTGGTTGAAAATCTTGCTCAAGACCTTGTTGATCATCCTTGTTAGCGAGATTGGAGTACGAGACTTTAGGATCCTGTATGTTTCTGATTAATTTCTCGCAACGTTTTGTAATCACACACAGGTAGATGCCAATCGTACCGAACACCAACAGAAGCATCATCATGAAAATCTAAACTTATCAGATTACGGTATCAGAATAGAGTTCTCGTGCCTGAAAACAGGATTCTCCATAACCTTTAAACTTAGAAGGTTGTCCTTTTGCCTGAATTCTACACATAAACTCCAACACCAATAGGAGTAATTGCTCATGTACACTGGATTGAGTGCACATGTGGTGCAGTGGTTAGAGGCGCAACTGCGACACGCACGTGGAATCGTTCCGTGCGCCCATGCCCCACCAAGCCTTCCATCCCTCCGAGATCGGCAAATTGCTACCAGACTTGTCTGGGAGGATAGCAGCACTGGCTCGATACATCGGCCGGCCACCGCGAGTCAGTGCAAAGGCCAGATATGCATTCAATCACCTCCAACGATACTTAATGAAGTCGAATGCATGGCGCATCCCTCAGGGATTGATCAACGACGGGATCCTTTATCCTTTATCCTTTACACTGGATTGAACTATTTGAGTGATTAAGTTTTCGCATGGAGGCAGTTACAGTTGGTGGATAAACAGATTGCAAATATTTTTTTGCAGTTTCTTGAATATAACTGCTGCTTCCTTCACATGTCAAAACAAGTAAGGTAAGCACTTTAAGTATAACACATTAGAGTTTCTTAATAATAAACCGGTAAACGTTTTAACACAGCAATCCAAATAAGCTCACCGGAAATTCACTTGGTTCAAAAATAAAAAAAAAAGATAAACCACTCAACGTTGATCAATCCCTGAGAGATGCACCATTCATTCGACTTCATTAAGCACCGTTGGAGGTAATTGAATGCATATTTGGCCTTTACAATGACTCACAGTGGCCTACCGATGTATAGAACCAGTGCTGCTATTCCCCCGACAAGTCTGGTACAAATTTGCAGACCCCGAAGGGATGGAAGGCTTGGTAAGCCGCAGGCGCGGGATTGATCCTACGTGTGTATCGTTGGGCGCCTCCGACCACTATGCCACACGTACCTATCTGATCAAAAATAACTGACTAAATTTGAAGTGAATTAACTTCATAAGTAATAGGATAAAGAAATAAAACATTCTACCAGCAACTAATCTCTTATATGACATACTAAAACTATTTTCTTGTCAGATATAACGGTTTTGAAAACTACCAAGAGTTCTTATTGAATAGGGCAAACTCACGCCAGTGAATCGACTACCCATCTCTGCCGTAAGTTTTGCTGCACACGCATCAGACTGGGCAACTCTTGTCAATAAACGGCCTTTGAGCTCAGGAGGTAAAGCACATCTGAGGAAATGAGTGACATCGACCAGGATTCGAATACTGCTAGCCGCTAAGCGGTTTTTCTTACTTTGGCAATGTGTTGGTGTACTCATATGAGAAGTACTCGTCTTCGAGTAGAAACGCTGTCTCACAAGAGCAATTGATTGGATTGCCACCAATTCCGAGCTCTTCAAGCTGAAAAGACGTTTTCATTCCGTATGAATAAGGTTGAAACTCGACATTAAATTTACAGGTTTAGGAATACGTTGGACAAGTGGGAATGGCACACAACAAGCAATAGAATATTCAATAAGTGCTTTTTAAAGTTTTTATTAGTGAATAAAAGTTATTTTAAGTTGTAAATCTTTCCTTCAATCCTTACCGTATCCCATGGTAAGAGATTCTCGTTTATAGTACGTATGTTGCAGTTCTCCGCATACAGATGCTTTAGATTTCCCACTTTACCCTCACTGCGGTCTGACCAACCGAAAGCATTCGGATGGATCTCGTGCAAACGTGAACAGTTATTCATATGAACAAGCTGCAATAGTGTAAACGTTTTAGTTTAGCACTGAAAAATCTAAACAGAAATCGCCAGAAAGGAATAAACCTCAAGTCTCTCGAGACCGCAAAATGCGCAATCCTGAATCGCATAAAGGAATGGCATGTCGCACATGTAGAGTTGCTTCAGTATGTGATCATCCTTGATTAATAAGATCATTCTATTCGAGGTGCAGATAATCTTGTCCTATCAAATCAGTACAGAAGTCTCACCTAACCTTCAGTGATTGTGCGTGAAATTCAGCAATGTTAGTGCCGCTAATGTCCAGATCTTCTAGCTTATCGAGAGCATTGAGTGCACGCGGGACTTCCGAGAACGGGTTTCCTCTTAGCGAAAGCTTCTTCAAGTTACTAAAATTGGTTCTGAACCTCTAAAATAATTGTAAATTTCTAAAATAATTTGGCAACGTAAAGTAGCCCGATAAAAAAAAACGAAAAAAAGAGGAAATGAAGCGATTTTGAAAAAAAAATGAGAACTGACGGCAATGATTCGAACGCGTTGACATTTAAGTTGTCGATTCCACAATAATCTAAACTGAGTTCTTCCAAAGAATTTAGTCCGTCAAAAATTTCTGCCCTAAAACACACAAGGCATTAATTGCGTCAAAATGCATTTTAGGAAATTCCTATGCTTAATAACCGACCGTAGTCTGATTTTATTTCCGTCCAACACGAGTTTACGAAGATTTGGAAGGTGTTCGAAAACACCGTCCTCCAAGTTCGCGATTTTATTACTGTCCAAGAATAGTTGGTGTAATCCGGTTAATCCGTAAAAGTGGTCCCTAAAGTCGACGCTATTAATGCCAAATAAAAAACGTTCTAGGCTATGCAATACTTAGAAGTGCCCTGCAAGCAGTTCTCGCTGGTCAAGCTAAGCGCTATATTCTTTTGAGATTGGAACATAGGTAGCAAGCTTGTCTAGGATGTTGAAAAACACTGAACTGCAGCACAAGTGGGTATTAAAAGTCATTATATAAGCTAAATATGCATTCAATTGTCTCTCTATGGTGCTACGAATGGAGTCGAACGTATCTCGCATTTCTTAATCAACGCCAAACGCTATGTTCCAATCTCTGATAGAATGAAGGTATTATAAGACGAAACCAATCAGTAACTCCCACGACCGACTTTCCATTAACCTCGGCATTGATCAAATAATTCTTCGTATTCTTGCTAAGCAAACGCGAGGTGTTATTTTTATTCTCTATTCACCAATAAGCTGACGTTTCGGCGGACTTCGCCTTCCTCGGAGCCGCTTTCTATGAGGCTTCCACTGGGTATGTTGGGTGGAGACCAACCGCACAGAATTCACATGGAAGCGTCACACATTACGCCACCATCTAGAACCTCATGCGAACACTGGAATGGGACAACAAGGAAGTGAAAATAGATGGTTGGTGAACATTAGCAAAGAGGAAGAAATGCTTGCCAACTTTGATAAAGCCTGTGGAAAGATTGGTCTTGGACTAAATCTCACAAAAACGATGTTCATGAGAAACGGATTGGTTTCGTTTGCACCATTCACGCTCAGCGAAACGAGTATCTCCGAATGCTCCAGCTGCGTCTTTCATGGTAGGCATATCAACATGATGAACGACTTGGCTCCAGGGTTGAGCAGAAGTAAACGAGCGGATTAGAAAAATTTCAAGAGCATCGAGGATGTAGTGATGAGAAAAAAAACAACGAACTTCGTTTCCACCGTTTGGACTGAACGGTGCTTCCTGCCTTGAGGTATGCGTCGGAAACATGGTCGCTGTGTAAGCACATTGAAAATTCACTCAGCGTTACTGAATACGCAGTCGAAAGGATAAATCCAGGAGTGTCCCGTGTCCCTTATGTAACGGAAATAGGGAAGAGATCCGTAGTTCCGACCTACGTTAACGACCAATAATCAAAGACGCCATTCTGCACGCTAAACAGTCGAAGATAAGGTGGGCCGGACAAGTAATGCATATGATTGACAACCGATGGACAAGAGCCGTTAGTGACTGGATTCCTCGGGATGTTAAACGCACTGCAGGAAGACCACCGACCCGATGGTCAGAGTTCTTCACGAAGAGCCTAGAAGAATTATATGATGCTCGACGAAGTCCCTAGAGCGAGCAGAACCCACTGGGCTACTCTTGCACGCGACAGGCAAAAATGCAAGATTTACTGGCGTCCGCTCAATGCACTCGACGATTAACGGGCCTACAGGTGATACAGGTGAGCTGGTAGCCATTTCTGGAGTAATTTTTGGAGACTCTTCTAACCTTTTCAATTGCTTGATTTTGTTGTTGCTCAAGTAGAGTTTACTGAGATTTCGAAACGATGAGAACGTTCCAGTCTCTATGTGGACGATTCGATTATTGGAGAAATCCATTTCACGCACAGTTTTTTCGTGACCAGGCAAGATTTTTCTCTAAAATCAGGTATTGTTGTTGTAATAACGAGAAAAACAAGAGAAAAATACCGAATTAGGTAAAAAAAGCCAAAAAGTTGAAACATTTTTAAGAGATCTAACCTGTTTAAGAGAAACAATTGAGTTCTCACGAAATGTGGCCCTAATAACGTGAAACGATTTGTTACTGATGTCCATATCAGCAGTGTTAAGCGGCAACTCATCTTTAAATATAACCTAAAATCTTAGTTCACTCGGCTTTATTGCACCACAAATTTTAAGTTTCAGTGAAACCAACGCTCCTCATTTTGGCTCTAATTAGCTTCGAAAGTGCTGAACTAAAGCCTCCAATATTGCTAATAGTGTCAATGTTTGCATGTGAATTAAAAGGTCACCGTAGAGTTTTTCAAAGGTAATGTGAAGAAAGAAAACGATGACTAACATTGTCACAGTTGATCTCCTCTTGTTCACAATGACAAGCTTCCGCATCGGTGCCATCACATGCCAGCCATCCACCGTCGGTATCCGTTATTTCTTGACGATCACTGGATTCCGTCTCATTTCGTTCATTCCGAATCTGTCCGGTTGCATGAACAAGGTAGCAAACGGAAGCCAACACCAAAAATGTGTGAACCAATCGCGGTCCCATACTGTCTCCTGAAATACTGAAATAAATCATTTTAGCTACTAGATGAGCTGTGTCTTTAAAATAAAGATGATTTAGACCGAAACAACATGAAAAAATAGAGTTTCCGTTGCTTAAGAATATGGTTAGGTTGAACTATAACGCAAGTTCACCGTGAACATAGAGTATTTGGTCTCCATGACGTACATATTGAGGAGGCCAACCCATACTTAAAGATTGCTTTGATCATTCAAAACTCATTGAATAGTTGAATGAAATGATAGAAAACTAACAGAGAGAAGACGAAACGAAGGTTCCGCATGGTGTGAAGGTTACCCCTGGAAAGGCTAACTGCGCATTCGTTCTCCTCCGCGGACACCTGCGGTCCGGTTTTTTTTTGCAGTTATCTCAACATCATTATGGTTGTGTCATTGGATAGCTTTAATTCCCCAGCTATACGGAAATTTAGACGAATTGTCTGTTCAAAAAGGTCACTTGAGTTGACGAATAGAGACTTTTCACTTCTATTTTCATTCCTCGACAATTTTTCGCTTTCTTATTAACAGGCTACTTGTACGGACTTATGAGAAGCTGTGCAGCATCAGTCGATTCCACGCTTCGTGATAAAATCGCACTTAGCGGGATCATAGGGTGCACGCAATTCATGATCGCTACCATGCACCTGAATTGGCACCAGCCTCTATCAAATTACATGCCTTGAAATCAATCCCACCATGCCTTGAGATTGGTCTTGAGATTCATT
>MQTX01000189.1:509581-576455 GCA_009735665.1 Angiostrongylus cantonensis | reverse complement strand
TATATATATATATATGTTGAAGTGCCAGCCTTTTCGACCCAAATTTCATTTTCTGTTTCTCTGCCTCACGTCTCTCGATGTTTGTGTGATTGATGGTCCGCAGTATCCCATCATCTAAGACAGATTTACCCTTTCCCACAATGCAATGTTCATTATTATCTATGCATTTTATTAATAGCGAATTAAATCTTATAGACTTCAGTTATATCCCAGGTGATAAAATTTTCTTCAGTGATCGTTGACTGTTTATCAACAGTAAATAAAAAGAAGCCCAAGGTACGAAAGACAGAGCGGAATCTGTTGTGATCCTCACTATTTTCCATATTCCAGTGAAAATATTCGTTCATTATCCTACGATGGGAAGTCAAAAGTGACAACAAGTTTGATGACAGCGTAAAGTGATGAGGTCAGTTATGAAGTATCCAAATGTTGTAGCTCGTCGTGAGCGGTGAATTTCTCTGCCAGTCAATCCGGAATGGATCAAGAGCTTTAACTTCGGTGCAAGAAACTCTGTGATTCTTAAGGGTTATTCATGGCTAGTTTATGGGTCTGTCTGTGACAGACAAACGGAAATGGATAAATGAATAATCAGTTGTATAATCTAGCAACTGATGAAGGGATGAAGAATTGAAAAGATCTATCGGTACTTGGCTTTATCGTTGCTGGCAACATTACTGCTATAAACAGAAGAATTTTTCAAAAAAAAAAAGACGTTGTTATAAAATACCAAATAGAGAGGACAGCTCGTCTCGAGCAGCGATCGAGCACAAAAGTAGTTGAGATTTAAAAAAAAAGAATAAAAAACTCAGAGTAGTAATACAACCATAACGTTGCTGTGTTATTTGCAAAACCCTGGACCGCGAATGCCTATGGTGGGGAACGAACGCCTTATTGTCCTTTCCGGAGAGTAACGCGTTCACCACCACACCATGCGGGTCCTTCGTTAGGCCTGTGTCTCACCTAGCTCTATCGATCAGCGCCATCAACAATCACCCGTCAACGGGATTGACCTGGGGTGCCCACATCGGCATTGAACCCAGTTAAGCTGAGGCTATAGTTGAAATCACGATGCTTTACTTTTTATTTTCTGCCTACTACAATTTTCATGGCCGAGGTACTAAGCGAAAATCAGAGTAGTAAAATGAACTGAAGCAGATACGATAAGTTATATATCACTCATACTGTCACGAATGTGTTTATAACGACTCAAACATTTCTAGTATCAAGTCTGGAAGTAGTGCTAGAAACAACAGAGCATGGTTATCAAACAGTTGTTCTATGAAATCGTTAATTTATGTCTTTAACAGTCTGACATATTATCTGACAACAAATCGTTCATGGCGATTGGTTAACAGAACTTTTTCACCCAGATCGATCTTTCTTCCATTCTGTGCGACTTCTCAGTCTTTGTACGGTGTCATAAACCAGCTATTCTCCGATTATTAGCTCACATATTGATTTATGTTTAACAAAATCTAAGATGGATGGGTTTCATACGTAACAGTACCTGATTTCAAATGGTAATGAAAGCGATTGGAAGCATCGATGAAGTGATAAAATGACGCTTTTGGAAAAAGCGCGAGAATGCTTTCGTTATTGCTCATCTTTAGACGGTGTAATGAGCAAGGATATAAGCAATCATTTTAGGCACACGATGGCAACTAACCTCAAATTGTACAGATGGAGACGATGCAGACAGTAAAAGTGAGGAAATCAATCGCCTTTATTATCAGACCGTATTGACAAGTGATAAGCGTTCGTTCAAACACATCCAATACGTCCTTCATGGAATCCGTCAATCATAATGGTAATCAGTATTCAAATTCGATGAGCTGGACATAACTGATACTGTATCAGATCAGTTCAAAAAGTCATTGCAAAAGTAGACGAAAAATCGCTGAAGTAGGATTATTGCATGCTTTCCTCGTATACAGCTGATGTAGACCGGAGATGCCTTGTTGCCTTCTAAAAGTTAAAGGATAAGAAGGATAAAGCTCTCGGCGTTGATCAATCCTTGAGGGATGCACCATGCATTCGACTTCATTACGTATCGTCGTAGGTGATTGAATGAATATCTGGTCTATACAATGACTCATGGTGGCCTGCCGATGTGTCGAGCCAGTGCTGCTATCCTCCCTGACAAGTCTGGTACCAATTTGCCGACCCCGGAGGGATGGAAGGCTTGGTGGGCTACGGGCGCATGGATCGACTCCACGTGCGTGTCGCAGTGGCACTTCCAACCACTGCGCCACACGCGCCTATTTTCTAAAAGCTACGCAAACCATTTTTATTTCGTATAACTTTTCATTTGCTACCTTTTATTCTTTATGGCTGGGTATTCTGTGAAGAATAACCATAATAATGTTGAGATAAATAAGTAGAAAACAAAAGGCTAGCATTTTTATTTCGACTACACCCTCAGCTTAACTGCGTCCATTGTCGATTTGTACTCCCAGATCAATACCGTTGACGGATGATTGGCGGTGGCAGAGCTAGGGAGAAAAACTAGCTGAGAGATCCGCATGGTAAGGGCATCCCGTGACGCAGTGTGTAACGTGCGAACCCTCGGGAAGGGAAAGCAGGGTTCGATCTGCTCTCGCGTCTGGGTTTTGCGATTATCTGAGCATCGCTGTTATATTGAGATATTTCAAAATGAATACATCAGATTCGAAATTGCGATTACACCTTTAAGGTACTCATGTTTTACACACTGCACTAGTGAAGCCCCCTGGCCCGAGGTCTGAATTTTACAGATGTTTTAGCAGTATTTTCACTTCATTATGAAAGTTTCTTAGTATTCTGTTAGTCAAGAAGCAAATAATTTTTGGACAATGAAAAAGAACCCGTTAAGATTATTTTACACGATCTACCACCGCCATTACTTCTAATTACCACTTCGTCATTAGTCATTTCTTATCATAGTCTATCCATTAAGAGAATTTTCATTGTTGCAAATGCGTGTTGGATAGGCGACAAATTAGTACAAAATCTTCGTTTCTCAACTTTTGAACATATTTCACTACCCTTTATGCTCCACGGAGCCCCCTCACAAAGGAATCTCCAGCCGGTGCGACGCAAAGTGGCGCTTCCGCATGTGGCTGATATGTCTGTTTCTGCTGCACCGATTAGGCACGGAATTCTTTTTTCTTACGAGGCCGCATTCAAGCATGCGTGCATGAGTGTGTTCCCTTTTATGCTGTTTTTTACTAGTGAAATTGCCCTAAGGCTTGTGATCAATCGAAAAGGAGAAAGACGGTTAGGAGTCGCCCCCAACAAATAAACTTCCCGTCTACTTTGGGAAAGATTGGCAAGCTACCCGTGAGTATAACCAACCCTAACGGTTTACAGCTCAGCAAGCTAAACGTGGTTATCAAAAGGTAAACACAGCAAAATAAACGGGCTTCATTCCTCCGATCCCGAAAATGGTTTCGATACAGCGTTGGATAGGACAAATAAGGAGAGGATGCTAAAATCTTATAGTTACTCTATGCCGCCTATACTACAAAAGACTAAAGTGGCGATCTCTACCTACAATGCGCGCTCAGTTGCATCTGAGCCCTTGACAGGGGACTTGGTCACTCAGGCAAGAAAAACAACGCATGACGTCATCGGGTTGGCCGAGAAGAGAGGGCGCTATCCATTTAACGACGTCTGTGACACCAGAGAAAAAGCCTTTCGGAACATGCGACAATAGAGAAGTGGGCTGCTTTAGCATTTTGTAAACGCGAGTTTGACCATGAGCAGCTATTCAATCGAAAAACTCACAACCCATATTGGTCGTTTACGGTTGAAATGATGTGCGTCAATACCGGCTTTGACAATCTTCGTAGTCTGCGCACCAACATCGAGCTATGATGAAGATGAAGTCAAAGCGTTCTGTATGGACTTAAAGAACTTCTTAAGGAAGACCATACATTATTTAAGGTTATCAAACGCTAAGATTGGACTACAAAGTACGTCTGAAGAAGGTTTCACTGAGACCCACGGATTAAAATCGAGCAGCCAGGGTGAGCGGCTGTACGAGTTTATCATCACGACAAGGACCATTCATGGTAATCCGTTATTTCGGAAAACACACTTTCAACACTGGACGTGGAAGAGTCTGAATTAAGAGTAAAATAACGAAATAAAACACATTGTTGCAAATCGAATGTATTGCAAAAGAAATATCACTGTTGTATCAGAACTCTACTCGGGATCAGACCACCGCTTCCTTCTTTATTCAGCTCTTATCGGCCTCTGGAAAGATGCTGGTCTTGATAAGATCGACGAGAAATACTGTCGGCTTATTCAACATCTCCACATTAACTCTATAAAAGATCGCGTGATCGAACCAGCAACCACGTGTATATTGCAAGGCACTTCTGACTACTGTGCTACACGCGCCTCTCTAACCTCAAAATCAGAACTGTAAATCAGCTGTGCAGTTAAAACTTATGTGTAGATATAATACGCGATGGATGAATTGCACTGAAAATGTTGAGTCTTGACGAAAAGTCCTTTCTGTTTCGTATCCTTCTTCAGATCCTCTGTAATAAACTCAGAATTAGCCAGCGTTCGTTCAATACTTTCCCTAGGTTTAGCTAGTTCATTTTAAATACCAATTTCTTGTTACCACCATCTTTATGCCTAAAGCTACCAAGAAACACTAAGCAGTAAGCAACGTTCTCGCCACATTTGTGTAACTACGGTTATTGTTGTAGTTCATAACCAATTGAAACGCTCTTATGTCGGACTTGTCTGCTTAAAATTTGTCTTGGAGTCATTTTTACTACAACCTAGCAAGCCAGACTTGGTTATTCGTTTTTCGAATTGATCGGAAGGGGATCGTAACTCCTTATGAAAAACAGTCTTTTCTCTTTCCAAGGCGATTCACGTCTTCTTGAGCTGCTCATTCCGGTGTGAAAGATTAGAAGTTTCACGAAAACCGAAATCGTACACTTTCTTTTAATTGGTTAAGAGAAAACTCCTAAAAGCGAAACGTATCAGGAAATAAAGGCTAATTAAGTTGAACCTCAAAAAACACTTTGTGGTGCATTCAGAATCGCTTTACTTGTTTTCATCCTTTATCTTTCATGAATCTATCGACTCGCAGGGTGTACCAAAGCATGTTGGATTGCTTTGAAGCTCTCTATATTACTGTAATTCTTGATCAGATAAATCACGTTTACCTATTTTATGTTGGAATCGTACCAAAGTCTTTTAGTGAAATAGTAGTAAACACGGGAAGCGATCTCCAGTGTTTGAGGTTGCGATCAACTGTGAAAAGTTCACAGTGGATGACGAAGAGACCTTTTTAGTCGTGTTTATTGTTTTATTCAATACTGAATATCCTATCTCATAAACGAAAACTGAATTGATGCGAAGTTTTTTGCTGAACTCCCTCCTCGGTTCAAAAAGTCGTAAGCTCGTTTGGCCAATCTCGATCAGTTCGTCACAGTGCTGCTTGCTCTAAAAGTTGTAATGGCCTCACTAGTTACCTATATTTGTATGTAAATGGTGTACCTTAAGGTCAACGCGATGTTAATCCATTTTGATCAAGCAATCCGGGATGAGCTCCATGATTTCCATTTGAATCCGCGTGGTAACAAACCGACCCAATAGTAGCGTCCTACGAGTCACCATGTTTTTTTTTTTTTGTCGCCTTCAACTGAGAAAAACGCCCATGCACCAGAGGTATGATGCTCCTCAGTTTGTAACCAATAAAAGAGCTGAAAAGAAAGAGACTGAACCGCTCTGATGCCCGACGGAAACGACTGAAGCTTGCTGGTAGTTGCTTAGGTTTTTCAATGATTGCATTAAATTGGATAGTTGTTAAGTTGCAGGAGATAATTATAATACTGTGCTAAAAAGAAGTAACGAAAAATTGCATTACAGTTTTATCCACACGGTTAGGGTACAATATATTTAGCGAGAGCGACTACTGCTTCATCACTGTGTCGGAGAGCTTCACGGCTTCACGATATCTTCCCAATAGTTCAAGGTACTGGGCATCTCGCATCCTTTTTGTCCGCCGTTGTGAAGGCGTGCCATCGCCTCACAAGGATCCATAACAGTAGAAGGACATCCACCTTTGTAGCTGTAATGATGTGAATGAAATCACAATTCTACTTTTTCCAGTTTCCAACTATTCTTTCCGTTCAAAGAGTACAGATTAATCTAGCGTTTTTTGTTTGTTTTCTGCAACATCGAACGGCATTCAAGTGCTTAGATGTAAGCTCTGTTTTCGCATAATCAATGCATACGTTTTCTACAAGCACCAACTGGAAACAACTCTCCACGAACGTCCTGTAGTACTGATATCGACTGCATCTCATAGCATAACGCATTTAGTGGAGCAGTCATAGTTATCAGTACATCTCTTCCACACCGTAGTGACATCTTCTCCGGGAGGGCGACCAGGCATACCGCAATCCATGTAGTACGGCTGTTTTATCTGATAAATTGAATGTTTCCAAAAATTTCTACTTGCTTTGTGATCGAATAGTTCAGTTATAAGAATAGAAGAATAGGGAACAAAGCGTTTGGCACTGACCAAGCGTTCAGGAATGCTCTATCCAGTAAATAAATGCATATTTGCCCTATACAATGACTTGTAGTAGCCAAAATGTATAGTGTTAGTACTTAAGTCATGCCTTCTCGACTTGCTGGATCAAACCAGTAGCTATGTATGCATTGCACTACACCTTCTTACCACTGCTCTGCACCTACGCAGTTAAAAATTCTGCTTATATTCGTTGTGTCTCTATTTAAACGCGTTTATTGCTTCAATCATAGGGTGCACAAATTATTCTTCACTGTAAATTATCATACCTGATGGTATCCCACAGAACTCAAATCTTCGACTCATAACACATCCAGCTGGCTTAAACTCAAACTCTTTGTTAGCAATGAGCTTCGTACATAGATCGAGCGGTATACCAGAAATATTTCGAGAGTCTGCACTTTTCTCAACTTTTCTCAACAATCTAGAATAATCCAATTGAAGAGTGCTAGACTTATTTCTAAGATACCAATAAAATTACAGACGAGAAATAAGTTTATGACAATTTGGAAACAGTTATCTGCCTTAAAAAACGGATGTAGCTGTTGGCGTTGATCAATCCCTGAGAGATGCGCCACGCATTCAACTTCATTAAGTATCGTTGAAGGTGACTGAATGCACATCTGGCCTTTGCAATGACTCGCGGTGGCCTACCGATGTATTGAGCCAGTGCTACTATCCCCCCAGACAAGTCTGGTACTAATTCGCTGACTCAGGAGTGATAGAAAGCTTAGTGGGGCATGGGCGCCAGGTTCTATTTCACTTGTGTGCTTCGGTGGCGCCTGCAGCCACTGCACCACATGCTATCTACGTTACAAAACAGTATTCCACCACATTTCCAAGTGAGCGCACAATCGAAAATAAACTTAGAAACACAGATTTTAGAAAAAATCCTGGTGTTATTTATCACAGCGGCTCACTAAATATAAATCACAGAATTCTTAACTTTTATTTACTGAATATTTCTTCTTGCCAGGGTATAGCTCCCAGCATTGGTCGATTCTTAAAACATACGCCATGCATTCGACTCAATCAGTCATCGTTAGAGATGAACGAAAGCATATCTGGACCAGTTATCGATTCAGTGGTCCTATCCTTTTAGACAGGTGTGGTACCAATCTATCGCCTCCGGAAGGATGAAAGGCATGGTTAACTCACGGAGTGATATTAATTAAAAGCCGCATGCGTGTTGCAGCGCACCTCTAGTCATTGCGCTACACGCGCTCCTCAGGGTTACAATGTCAAAGTCAAGTATATGAATGCTGAGGTAGCAGCAGAACTTAGAGCATCAGGTAGGCTTCGAGCGCAAGATTACCTTTACCGGCTTCTTGTGTGCTACTCATCACATCAACCAAGGCCGTTGCTTTGCCTGTTAGTGTTTTTTTTTCCCTAAAGGTGTTATCAGCAAACACCTTTCAATGGGGTTGATCTGTGAGCCACAAGTCGGCATTGAGTCCAGTGAAGCAAAAGATACTGACTGAATTAAAATTTATCTACTTATTTGTCTTGTTTGCAAAAGTGTTTCAGCAAAGTAAGGGCCTCGGTAGGTGTGGTGAATACAACGTGATCGCCGTTAAAGGTGATCGCAAGTTCAAAGCCCAACTGAGGTTCAGAGTTTTGCTCAGATTTCAGCATACCTATTTATTGCAGGTTTTCATATTCACCGAAATGACATTGTTTAAAAAACATGAAAGTCTGTGTATGCATTACCGACTGTAGGTGCTAGATGTGGTCACTAACCCTGCTGATGTCTTGGCTTTGGGATAAATCGTTTGACGAAAATTGTAAAGAAATTAAGGAATAAGTCAGCTGGAGAACTAATCCATGGTTGGTGAATTTAAAAGCTAATGTGAGTTAAGCTCTTCTTCTAGAATGTTCATCTCATTTTCACGTTTCCTATTTCGGTCCGTTCTTGGTCATGGAAACTGTGATGATGAACGGATCACCTCTAAGACAAAGAAAAGAAAAGTGAATTTTGCTATCTGAATATTGCAAGTTTGAATCCTGTCGTGGTCACCTTTGCTGGGAATGGTTTAGAGCGTCAAGTGGAATGATTTGCTACTTCAAGTAAAATATGAGTAATAACGAGTTAATTGATTCTTCGTTTCGTTAGTTTTTTGCTCTCATAACACCGTGGATTACTAAATAGATTGAATTATGGTCGATCTAGCTTGTGGAATTTGTATAGGAATCGTAAATTTCGTAAGGGAAAGTGGAATCTTAAGCGAACAATACTGATGAGAAAGTACGCCAGATTCTGTAGCAATCGTTCCATGTTTCCTGCTTCGATATTCATCTCAAAAACCTAAACGGTACCTGGGTAAAATGCAGATGTGGCCAACATTATCAGTGGTGCTAGAATTATTCCATTAGCACACAATTTCAAAGAGTCCTAGGTTCTGCTCGGCGATAACAGTGGACAAGGCCAATGGGTTGCGCGCCAAGATGTTAAAATTCAGCTTGACCGAGCACATGATGCGATCAGATAAAAACACTGGATATCAGCAATTAACAACTGGTTAGGAAGAACCTGAATAGGAGAGCCAAAGACCACTGACCATTTATTCTTGCTTCACCCTAGGAGTTTGAACGAAGAGTGCAATTGCGTTCGTCCTCCACAGCGGATAATGCAAAGCCGTTAGACATTGGACAACTCTGGCACACAACAGAGACGATTGTGACGTCCAGCCCATCCCAGTGGTTGCAGTGGAATATAACAAAAATTCTGCTTACCTAGTTCAGTCTGACCGATGAATGCCTGTAAATCTTCTCACCCCACTAATTAATGAAGTGGCTTGTACTCCTAAACTGGGTGGAGCTTTGTTAGAGCGATCAGAGAGATAGCCTTGGAGAGGAGGTGATTTAAGTTTTCTCAGGTGGAGCATTCTTATAAGGCTGATTTAAAGCATATTACGGTACCCGCAAACGCTTACATCAAATGAACAGCATACCAGAAGCTCTTAGAGAACTTTTGTTAGATCACTGTGGGTAAGTTTTGCAAAGAACTATGCTCTTAGGAGAAAACAAAACAGTGAGAGGCAATTACGTAGCTAGATAGAAAATATCAAAATTTATAGACAACGCTTAAATACTTGGGCTTCTCGCCCTCACTGGCTGTGTGGACCTCAGCATAATTTCCACTTTTTTGGAATTTTGCTAGTTTAGTCATTTGGTTCACTGGAATACCGAGGTCCGCCTAGCCAAAGTCCGTTCCAGATCGTCACCGCCACACGCAGTTGCTGCCTTTGTGGATTAGAGGAAGATCTACCACTATGCGAGCAGTTCGATACCAAGACGGTAGTGGACCCTGATATTGGCTTAGAGTTAGCCACGCTGCCTGTTGGGAGGGCCGGACTCCTTCTCAGCTCGTAAGTCCTTGCCTAGGGGATGAGTCCCCTCGTTGTACATCGCAACCCGACACCGAGGACCCTCCCAGCCACAATGAGGAGATAAACCGTTGGGAGGTCTATAGACAATATTCTCTGTAAGCAAAATTCTTATAACGAAATAATTTCCCTGGCTAGTAAAATCAACCTATTACATTAATAATCCGCTCAATTCAATAATAACAAATGATTGGCGACCTTGTTTTTAACCACTTTTTTGTCATGGTAAAAAAAAAGACGAATGTATTAAAAGTATCGCTGAGTTGTAACATACGAAGGGAGAAAGAAAGAAATCGATGAAGACTAAAAAGGGTATCTTAGCGAATGGAAGAATGAATGACGCTGATTATATTCATTCTGTGGAGAGCGGGGTTAATGCGATGAAAATTCAACGTTCCCGCGTTACTGGAACCAGATACGGTAGGATAGAGCACCATGTTTCAGGTAAAACGGAAGCGCAGTGACGAGTTACACAGAAGGTTTTACACAGATTAGATGAAGGTTAGCTAAAGGTTAGCTTGCACGGAAAGTGCATCAGACGACACTGTCCAGAAAGAAGTTCAGATCCTCTCAGATTGCTTGTGTAATCCGAACTGAAGCTAATAGGATAATTTTGTAATGCATGAGAGAAAATGAGGACGTTTCACAGTTAACACAGGAATTTCAGATTAGTGTACGGAAATAGAGAGTATTGTGTGCGAGGTAGAAGATAACATATTATAAAATTGACGCCATATAGCATGTTTCGATGTTTCGACTAAGATATCGGCCAACATAACCCGTTGAACAAAGCATGCGCTGATTTCAATTCGTGCATAAGTGAGCACTAAGAAGCATACATGTTAAATTCCATGCGCATTCTTTACTCATTGATTTTTTTTTATCTGGACAGACAGGGATTTTTGAACACACGCTTTGCAGTCAGTCGCAGACTCAAAGTCGACACATCAAAAATTGCAGAACACTTTGAAATCTACAGTACCTTGAATCTACAGTAATGTATGATGGGCCATGGTAACGAATCGTAGATAGTAGCATACACATTCATGCACATATAGAACAAGGCTTCTTTTAGAATTCTTTCGTGTGTACATCCGTCAACTGTTTCACTTATTGTCACTCATTGTCAACAAAACATGTAAATATCCGTCATGGCTGCAAATTACGCACCGTTCTAAACGTCAAGATGCTCAAAACCGCGCTGGTATTACGTGTTAAAAGAGTGCTCTGAATTTTGAGAACCCATCGAGAAGCACGAACCCACTGATTCCACGGAAATTTGGAAGGTTTGACTGGTTTTAAAAAAAAGGCCATTCTAGTTGACGAATAAACACTTCTAACATCAGTGGTCGAATATACACTTTTAACGTTATTCCTGAGCAAAATTCTTGTTACACGATTTTTTCTGAGAACTTCTGAGGACACTTCACTTATGTAGACTTATTCACACATGTTAGATGATGGTTTCGTTGCTCTCGTGGCAGGCCTAATTTGTGTAAGCTCTTGTGTTATGCGTGCTACGAGTCGTATACCACTCGTACAGTACAAGCAAAAAAAAAAATACGGCGGTCGTTTCCTGTGTCTTTCATTATATAATTCAGACCTTCCACTTGTTCTCTACTTGCATGTTTTTCAGCGTCTCTTGAGTAGAAACTCGTCTAATGTGCTCTTCTCTATTGCTTTCGATAACTTCTTGAAACATTCCTTTATTCATTTCTACTATGTAATAAAAGAAATTGTTCTAAAATTCAGCCATGGATTCCTCCTCTTGTCTTTCAATAGTTGGCTGCACCACACATGCCTAGTTTGCTTGTTTTCCTATATCTGTACACTCCAAGCGACAATTGTGATTCATCGCAGTAGCTGCAGATTAATAACAAACAAACGCTCTTCAAAAAGTGAACTTTATACGGTTGAACTTGCCGAGTTAAAACGAATTGATCATCGTCTCCAATGATTTTTTTTGTCGAAAATGAATTGAAGAATAGTGAATCCATGATGGGCAGTAAAGAATCTCTTGCAGTCCTATCGGTTGAGTGGTCTGGAGAGGTTGAGTTGGAGCACAGGCACGATGCTGATTATTAGGAAAACAGGCAAGCGAATATCTCCATAAAGAGATACCGTGAAATCTCATCGAATAGGGTCATAACATGTACAAGGCAAGTCATGAGTAATTTTGTGCACCTGAAGTATCATTAGCGTCTAGCGTTGTTTGCAATGAAGATGACGCCTGTCGTGGCCTTCAGGTTTCGGATCCATTGAACACTTTTCGTACATGAGCACTTACAACACTAGGATTATAATTTGACAATGGAGTACCAACGCATCCAACGTTCAACTTCTGTATCCAACGTTTATTCGCATTTTCTATGTCGTACACCTTTCGATGTTTATGTGATTGGTGTTCCACCGGCTTCCATCATCGACACTCATTTGCTTTCCCTTGTACTGCAATAAACTTCTCGTTCATCATTTTACGTTAGTTTTCTTAAACGAGATTAAGTTTTGTAGGCTTTAATATTGTTAGCAGGCAAAAAATTGTGCTTCATTTCCATCGAATACTTATTAATAAAGAATACGGTGCAGTACTACACTAAGATATGATGACGATCTGTGCCTACAATGCACGTACACTTGCATCCGAGTCCTCGATAGAAGACTTGCTCATGTAAGCAAGAAGGATAACGTACGACGTCATCGGACTGGCCGAAACAAGACGACGCCACCCATTCAACGGCGTCTATGACACCGGAGAAGAACTGTTCCTCGGAACATGCGACAGTAGAGGAGTAGGCGGTGTCGGCGTTCTCGTCAACACGAGTTTATCCATGAACATCGATTCATTCGAACAGCTTACAACCCGAATCGGACGTTTACGATTAAAAAGATGTGGATCAACACCGGCTTTGACAATCTTCGTCGTTTAAGCGCCAACATCAAACTATGACGAAGAAGAAGTCGAAGAGTTCTACATGGACTTAGAGATGGAGAAGTTCTACAGAGAAGACCATACATTTTTCAAGGTCATCATTGGAGATTTCAATGCCAATACCGGAACAAGAAGATCGTCTGAGGAACGTCACATTGGGACCCACGGATTAGAATGGAACGAATCGAGCTGCTGTAAGAGTTTATCATGACAACGAAGACCATCGAAGGTAATTCGTAATTCCAAAGGCCTCGCTCTCAACGCTAGACGTGGGAGTCTCCTAATGGAGAGTACCATAACGAAATAGACCATATACCGCCTTCTTCGTGCAAGATTCTATTTCTCGCGGAAAGGAGAAAAAGCCGCTAGATTCAAAAACCAAAGTCCCAGAACTACCACAAACTAGTTCTTATTCAATTCATTAGTCGGCTGTTAAGAAGATTCCGTTGTCGATAACATTGACGAGGAACAGGATCGGCTCATTCAACATCTTCACGCTAGGGCCGTGAAAGCTGAGAGTTCGAAAGTTACCAAGAGATGTCTCCAGAAACATTCGAGCTGATACGCCAGCGAGGAATCAGACGATCTGCGGACAACTGCGAACTAACGTTCGAACTTGCAAAACAATGCAGACAATCGATAATAGAAGACCTTAAAAAGTGAAGATCTCTTCGATAGCCACGTTCACCATCCGTCATATAACAAGAGATTCTAAAGAAGACTAGTGGGCACTCGGTAAAGCACTTAGTTTTTGCCCTCGGTTATAGTTATACAAAAACTACTTTCGCTCTCTTGTATGTTTTCCCATTTTGATCTACATTTTTGTTACTTCTTCAGACATTATAAGAGTAAGTTCTTCTTTATAGGTAGGTACAAACTGCAATAGGGTTTTTCAATAATCACAGATATTACAGTATTTTTTACATAAAACAATGCTTTTATCTACAGTATTTTAAGCGAGAAACTCTCAACATTGGAACATGAGGACGAAGAAAACTTGACGGAGACTTTGATCCTGTACTGGGTGGGATCACGGAATGTGCTTGTATCCTGGCGCACCATCACAAGTTGAAGAGTCCTGAAATTTACGGCCATAGTGACTTCTTTATATACAAGGAAATATTCCACCAAAAAGATTTCCAACGGAAACGTTGTAGGGATAGACAGAAGACTAAAGCAGTTGGTAATGGAAAATAGGCCTTCGAGTCAGTTAATTGCACCGAATTATCACTAGCTCAAAATGCTCGACTTCGTAGAAGTCATCATTTGAGACTTTTCGGCGTCGTCACAGAGCTATGTATCAAACTTAGATGATTAAACCGTTTATAATAATTATAATACAAAAAATGACAATATGTTAAAACCGAATAATACAAGGGTCGATGAGAACGATAAGGTAATGGAGCCAGTGAGGGAAAGATGGTGACTGAGAAATGACCTTTAGGATAAGAGAGTAGCTCTGCCTCAAGCTGGTAGCGCAGTATGACGCTCGAATGCGTTGTAGATTATAGCAACAATGTTACAAAGGGTCAGCGTATGTGACGATGTAATAACGCTCACCTGTAATGACTGCACAATAGAGTAACCCACTACGGGTAAGCTTGTGATAACGTTGCGATGAGGTTACCGTATTAATGACTGCATGTAAGTTTTGTGGCAATGTTGGACTGAGCTTAACGCATTAAAGAGTGCATATACGCTTGTGATAACATTTCGGTGAGATTGACGTATTAAAGCGTACATAAAGCTCTGAAGCTCTCGGCGTTGATCAATCCCTGAGGGATTCGCCGTGCATTCGACTTCATTAAGTATCGTTGGAGGTGAGTGAATGCATATCTGGCCTTTACAATGACTCGCGATAGCCTAGCGATGTATCAAGCCAGTGCTGCTATCCTCTCAGATACGTCTGGTACCAATTTGCAGATCCCGGAGGGATGGAAGGCTTGATGGGGCATGGGCGCGGGGATCGATTCCATATCGGAGTAGCGGTGGCGTCTCCAACCAATGCACAAACGCGCCCGTCGTTTTCCTACGCCATAAAAGAAATGGGAATTCGTACCGTCCATGAATTACGTAGAATACCTTATTGTTAAGTACATATTCCTCGCCGTTCAGTGGAATTTGAGAACGACTTTGGGCATACAGTGCATTTTGGTCTGAAATTACTCAAAACTATTATCTTTAGCTTCAACTGACAAATTCTTGTATGACATTTACATTTGATACTAAGAATTCTATTCATACCACAATATAAAGACCATGAAGCAAAGAATGCACGATGGTGCCGAAAAACGTGTTAATTCAGCCACAATGTTGGTGAGACATTTGCAAAACTCCGGGCCGATGGTGTCTGGGGTGGGTACCGAACCCTTTATTATCCTTTCCGGGAGGTAACGCGTTCACCACCACACCATGCGGGTCCTTCGTTTCGCCTGTCTCTCAGCTAGTTCTATCGATCTCTGCCATGAGCGTATCACCCGTCAGCGGAAGTGATCTGGCGAGCCCAAATCGGCAATGAACCCAGTTGAACTGAGGCTTTAGTTATAATCACAATCTTAACCTTTTTATTTATTGCCCATTCTTTTTAGTGGCAGGGCATATTACGAAGTGTGATTTCAATGATTCTGAGTTGTTTGCAAAACTCCAGACCGAAGGTGTCTACTACTTAGCTAGCTGAGAGACAGCCGAAACAAGGGACCCGCATGGGGTGGTGGCGAGCGAGCTACTTCCTGTAAAGGGCAATAGCGCGTTCGTTCCCCGCCGTGGACACCTGCGGTCCAAAGTTTTGCAAATATTTCAGCATCATAGAAGTTATATTTCGCAAAAAGAAAATACCCAAAAAAATCGTGCACAGTAGATAGCAAAACAACACCCAAAATATTGAGGCATTTTTCATTCATATAAGGCTCTTTTGTTCACCGTTCTAAGTGTCCTCAATGGTTCACACAGAAGAAAAGAAAATACGAGGAAATCGAACAGATGGATTTACGTGAGCCATTTATCGTTTATGAAGGAAGAGCTCCCGGAAACACAAGGAAATATGCACAAGACTTCCCATTTTTTTCATTCTAGTTACGAGTTTTTGTCTTGATATAAAAGGATAAATTGTTGGAGTTGATTAACCCCTAAAAAAGCTATTATGCATTCGACTTCATTGGCATCGTTAGAGGTCAAGAAATGCATTTCTGGCCTATACAATGATTCGTGATGATTACGATTTATGAATGGTACTATAAAGTATCAAAATAAACCCGCTGATTGACAGCCATTAAACGCAAGATACGTACCAGGATTAGAGAGCAATTGGCGCTGAGTTTTCTTCGTTCTTATCCTACGATTTCCAAACCAATTCGCAACCTGCATATTCAAATAAGAAAACACGATATCGTGGAAAAATGAATACTGTTATCATATTGCCATTATTAAAATATACATCGTTATCTTCATTATCACCATGACTCCACGGATCCGCTCATTCGAGGGATCACGAGCCCGCTAGTCGTGAAGCCACGTGGCGTATCCCTTGGTAGCGAATAGGGAGTTAATCGCAGACCAAAAGCGACCTTTGCTTTCCTGAAACGCAGGTGGATCCAGGGGATGGACTCCCTGTTTCTGCTGCGCCGATTTGGCACATACTTTCTGTATTTGCTAGGCGTATTCATGCATGCGTGTGTGGGTGCGCTCTCGCTTTATGCGGATTGTATTCTACGAGTCAGCTCGGCCAAAAGCCTGCCACCAAGTGACAAGGGAGTAAATGGGGGCGGTTAGAATTCGCCTCCAACAAATAAGCTCCATGTTCACCCTGGGAGAGAGTGGCAAGCTATCCTTGAGTATATCGAGCCCCACGTTTAGAACTGAACGAGCTACATGTTGTCATCAAATACTAAGCACAGCAGAAGAAACGGGCCTCATTCTCCTGACCCCGAAAGAGCCAGATCGGCAACGTTGAGTAAGAGGAGTACAGAGAGGATGCTTAAATCTCAGTGCCATTCTAAGCTGACTAGATCGCGAAGAACTAAGATGGTGATCTGAACCTACAACACACGAACACTTTTGTTTGTCCATGAACATCGATACATTCGAACAACTTACAACCCAAATTAGACCTTTACGATTAAAAATGTGTGGATTAGTACGGACCTTGACAGTGTTCTTCGTTCACGCGCCGACTACAGACAAGACCACACATTCTTCATGGTCACCATTGGAGATTTCAATGCCAAGATCGGAAAAAGAAGATCGTCTGAGGAACGTCACATTGGGACCCACGGATTAGAATGGAACGAGCAGAGTGAACGCCTCTTTGAGTTTTTCGTGGCGACCAAGACCATCCATGGTAACTCGGAATTCCAGAACCCTCACCCTTAACGCTGGACGTGGGAATCTTCCAGTGGAGAGTACCATAACGAAATGCGCCATATCATAGCAAATCGAAGGTTTTTCACAAACGATGTCGCTGATGTCCCAAAAATCCACACGAAATCACACCAACGCATTCTTTGTACAACACTTCGTTTTTTCGCGGATGGGAAAAAAAGCCGCTAAATTTTAAAAAAAACTAGGTACGAAAACCATCATGAACAGACATTTATTCAATTCGCTAGTGAGCTGTTTGGAAAATGCCGTTCTCGACAACATCGATAAGGTATAGGACCGGCTTATCCAACATTTTCACGACAGCGCTATGAAAGCTGAGAGCTCGAAGGTCAGCAATGGATGCCTGTCTCCATAAGCACTAGAGCTGTAACGCTAGCGTGGAATCCCATGAGCTGCAGGCAACTGCAACTCACATCCGAACTTGGAAAACAATGCAGAAAGGCTGTAAAAAAGGTCTTAAATCGAAAAGAGAAGCAGTTATTGTCAAAGCTACAAAGGGTGAAAAAAGCATTCGCGATGGCCACCGAAGCTTCATCAATTACAAAACCAAGATGATCCCACTCCAACGCTCAGGAGAGACAGTCACGGCGTACAGAAAGGCAATGGAGAAAATCATTCACGAGTACTACTCAGATCTCTTCCATAGCCATGTCCTCTTTTCTTATATGAAATAAAGGAGGAAAGGTATGTTATACCACCAATTTTTCTAAACTCTGACATAATATTTCGTCGGTGAAAAATGGAACAGCAGTAGGTGCGGAGAGGATAAGACCTGAGCATCGGAGGAACCTCCCGCCACGCCTCGTAGACACTATCGCTCGGCTCTTCACAAGTCATCTGGCTGAGTGCAATGTCTCTACTCAATTAAAGATCAGCAAGAACATGCTATTGTTAAAGAAGGGTGAACTCCACGATATCGACAACTATTGTCCAAACTGCTTGCTCTATGTCGTCTTCAAACTTTTCATCCGGGTTATCCCAAACAGAATTGAGAGAATACTGGACGAAGGACAGGCATGTGAACAAGAAAGGTTTGGGAAAGGATTCAGCACGATGGACCACATCTACACAATAACATAACTCACTGAAGTATCGCGAAAGTACAATAGACAGCTCTTTTCCACTTCTGTCGATTTAAAGAAAGCTTATGACTCTATCAAGATAGAAGCAATCATGGAAGCGCTGGGGAGTCAGGAAGTCCCTACTCAGTGTATAAACGTTCTTCGGAAGCTATGTAAAAATTTCACAACTAAAATACCACCATTCTTTTTTGATAAAGAAACGCGAAGTGTATGCTGCAGAATTTACTAATGCATTCAGCTTTATTTAATGCGCAGTCGAAAATGCGATGTTTCAAGTATCTCGTGTCACACAAGCACGGCAACGGATCCAAACCTCCGATCCGCGTCAACGATCAAAAATCAAAGGTGCCGTTCTGCACACCAAAAATACGAAGGTCAGATGGGTCGGACACGTAAGGCATATGGCAACCGATGAAAAAACGCCGTTAATGACTGGATTCCCCGGGATGTTAAACGCACTGCAAGAAGACCATGGATCCGATGGTCAGAGTTCTTCACAAAGCGACTAGAAGAAAGATATGATGCTCGATTAGCCCCTAGAGCGAGTAGAACCGACTGCGCAATCCTTGCACACGGTAGAGAAAAATGGAAGATTTACTGGTGCCCGCTTGAGTCACTGGACGGTCAACAGGACTACAGGTGGTACAGCTGATACTTACTCAGATACTTGGAGGGCCATTCTTCAATAGTTGTGCAGGCCCCAAAATAATTTTCATTCTATAGAGACTTGATGCTTTACCCATTATGGTTGCCTGAAATGCTGAGGACAGGCTAGCCAAAGTCTGCCGCAGGTCGTCACCACCACAAGCAATCACCGCCCCTGTGGATCAGGGAGAGATTTATCACTATGCGACTGGTTTGATTCCAGGACAGTTGTGGATCCTGGCATTGGTTTACTCTCAGCTTGGCTTCCAAGTGGAAACGTTGACCATAGTAGGATTCAGCGAGGCAGGCTTTGCTGAGAGAATGAATCCCTCACTGTACAACGCAGCCCGACACCGAGGAAGAACACTCCCAGCCACGATGAGGCGGTAAACCTCTGGGAGACAAGATTTCATATCTCGTGGAGTAGACAAAAAGCCGCCAAATTCAAACAACGAAGTCTCAAAAACACCTAAATCTGGGAAATATTCAGTTCATTACTAGGCTACGCGAACACACCGCTCTTAACAACATCGATGAGGAATACGAACGACTCAAAGCAGAGTGATCTCTACAACTTCGACAACTACAGCCCAATCCACTTGCCGTCTGTCTTCTACAAATTCTTCTCTGTAGTCACCATAGACAGGACTGACAGAACATTTGAAGAAGGGAAGCCATGCAAAAAGGGGAGTTTCGCAACGAATTCACTACGCACACCATATCTTCAAGATAACAAGACTAGTTAAAGTATAGTGAAAATATTAGGAAACCATTCTGTCTCACTTTCACCGATTTATGTAAAGCTGTTGATTCGGTTGCGATAGGAGGAGCACGGAAGCGCTGAACAACCAGGCGTCCCTTCTCAGCTTGCAAAGATTTATCGTGAGTATAAAAGTTTCACAACCAAAGCATCAACATTCCACAATCATATTAACGTCGGCGTTTTTTGAGATGTAAAGCAAGACGATACCACTTTACCTATTTTATTTACTGCCCCTTTCGAAAAGAGCATGCGAACACTGGAATAGGACAATGTGGGAGTGAAAATCGATGGCTGGAAACTACCCTACCCTCGCTTTGCTGATGATATCGTTCCTATAACGCAAAATATTGGCAAGACGGAACGAGTACTGCAGACCATAAGAACACCTGTGGAAGGATTGGTCTCCGAAAAAATTTCACAAAAACGATGTTCAGGAGGAACGGTTTGGTTTTTAAACCCCACTCACGCTCAACGGTACGAACGTGAAGTCGAAAGGACGATGCCAGGAGTATCGCTTATCACGCGAGTGAGGGAAGGCATCAAAAGATTCCATTTATGTCAACAGTCGAAAATCTAAAGACGCCGTTTTATACGCCAAACTGTTGGACCTGAGGTGGGCTGGACACAATAGCGCACATGACCTGTGATGAACAAGAGCTGCTAATGACTGTATTCCTCGGGATGTCAACTGTACAGTAGAAAGACCATCGAACCAATGGTCAACGTTCTTCACGAGAACTTAATATGATATGGTGCTCAAAGAGTCTCTAGAGCGAGCAGAACACACTGTGCTGTAATTTCACGTTACATGGAGAAATGGAGGATTTATTGACGTCCGCTCGAGTCACTCGACCATCAACGCGTCGACGGGTGACATTGGTAAAGCTTCTAGATACGAAATTCCACCTCTTTCTCTTTTTAGGTGACCCTGACTAGGAAATAGAAATTCTGCTAAATAAGCGCAGTTCAACACGGTAGTTTAACCCTCCAGCTAATATAAAGCACAGTAGTACGAGAAAGCTTCCTTATCGATCGTCAAAAAGTTGAAAAACTGTGGTAATTTTAACCGCATCTTTCTTCATTTCCGTCGTGATATGTGTCCAAGAAGTGCATTTCGCAATTGCATGTCAGTTGTCCGATTCGATAGTTGTCTGAATCTAACTCTATACCGTGATGTAGAAAAGATTTCACTCCCATGTTGTCCCATTCCAATGTTAGCATGACGTTCTGGAAGATGGCGGTAAATAATTTTAGCGAGATGGTATCGCTTTGCCTATCTCCTCTTTTGACGTCAATATTGATATCGTTGTAGAATGATGAAATCTTGATTGTGAAATTTTTATGCAGCTCACGAAGCATCTTTATGTATTGAGTAGGGACTCCCTTAGTGTCCAGGATTTCCATGACTGCTTGTATTTCAAATGAGTCGAAAGCCTTATGTCAATTGTTAAATGTGAGGCAGAGTGGTCTTTTCTACTCTCATGACACTTCAATGAGCTTTGTTAACGTGTGATTATTTCCATCACACTAAATGAATTTCAAAACACTGCTTACTCACATGGCTCCCCTTCGTCCAGTGTTCTGTCAATCCTGTTTATGATTGACTCGAATGAGGAGTTTGCAGACGACAAACAGCAAGCAGATTGGGCTAAAATTGCTGATGTCATTCTTCTTGGCGCGGTCTTGCTGGTCTCCCATTGAATAGGGAGCTTGCCTTCAGACAGGTAACGTGTGAAGAGCCGAGCCCAGTGTGTTTACGAGGGCTTGCGGAAGGTTCTTCAGAAGTTATGGTCTTATCCTGTCCGGATCTGGTGCTGTTCGATTTTTCATCGACAAAATGGCATGTCGGATTTCGGAAGGGAGAACCGGTGGTACAACATATCCATCCTCCACTATTTCATAAGGCGGTGGGTGGACATGGCTATCGAAGAGATTTGAGTAGTATTCGTAAATGATTTTCTTCATTACTTTTCTGGAAGCTGTAACTATTCCTAACTGTTCCGTTTTAGCGTCGAAATGCAGTGATCTTGGTCTTGTAATTGGAGAAGCTTCGGTGGGCTTTGCGAATGTTTTTGCTTGCGAATGCTTGCGAACGAACGAACGAAACCCCTCACTCTGTTCGTTCCATTCTTATCCATAGGTCCCAATGTGACGTTCCTCAGACGATCTTCTTGGTTCGATCTTGCCATTGAAATCTCCAATGATGACCTTGAAGAATGTATGGTCTTCTCTGTAGAACCTCTCCAAGTCCATGTAGAACGCTTCGACTTCTTCTTCGTCATAGTTTGATGTTGGCGCGTAAACGACGAAGATTGTCAAAGCCGGTGTTGATCCATATCTTTTTAATCGTAAACGTCCGATTCGGGGTAAGCTGTTCGAATGAATCGATGTTCATGGACAAACTCGTGTTGACGAGAAAGCCGACACCGCCGACTCCTTTACTGCCGCATGTTCCGAGGAACAGTTCTTCTCCGTTGAAAGGGTGGCGTCATTTCATCTCGGCCAGTCCTGTGACGTCCCAGTTTATCTTTCTTGCTTGCATGAGGAAGTCTTCTATCGAGGACTCAGATGCAAATGTATGTGCATCGTGGCATAAATCGTCACCCTAATTTTTTGCAGCCCAGGCAGCTTCCATTGGCTCTAAGATTTTAGCAGCCTTTCCTCCGTAGTCGTCCTACCCAACGCTGCCGAACTGGGGCTCTTACAACGTCAGGGGAATTAGGCCTGTTTCTTTTACTGTGTTTAGCATTTTGGTGCTCAGTGAGTAATGCCATAATAAAATTATAACTTCCTTAGTTATTCGGAAAATGTATTGTGTACCTGCTGAACAGAGATATGACATTTTTCAGCGAGTCTAATTTTTTCTCTTTCAGTTGGATACGGGTGAGCTAGATGACTGTCGTAATATTCTTGTAAAATAGCTACAGCTTCTTTGCTAAAATTTCGACGTCGTTTCCTGAAATGACAAAGGATTTCTATGGTTTAGACCTCCATTTAAAAATAAGAGAAAGAGATTAGAAAAACAGATACGAAGAGACATACGTCGCTTCGATGATTTTGGTTTGAACAAGCATCACACTATTCGCTATTGTCTGCTTTGTTTCAATTTCAGCGATTTCTTGTTTCCAGCGAATAGATTCAAGGGCGCGGTTCAGATCCTGCAACGGTTTCCTTTAAACGCCAATGTTGTGTATTTCTCTATGCATCCTGTTCTGTCTCTCATTCGTCAGCTAGTAATGTTTTCAAATTTATGTGTGGGTTCGGCTGCCACATGAAACCTTTCCACTGTTACTAAATGTCGTCAAATGACGGCGCAATTGATTCCCCCTTGAATATGAGGACTGTTTTACTGTAGCTTTTCTAAAGTTTTTCATCACAGCAGTCATCAGCAAGTGAGATGGTGAGCTTTTTCAGAAAGTGATGAGAAACTTGGTACACCTGAAAGTGAGTCCAACCAGCGGACAGGTTACGCACAGCACATCTAAACACTTCGCTTCCAATATCCCAAATTTGGGAAAGACTTTTTGAGGCAAAAGATCACCGAGATAATTCGTCATTTTTAAACTTGGTTGCTCAATCAGCAAGTTATAGAAGTCACCACGTGCCAAGAGCAGAAGGCACTGCGTTACTCCACGTCGCTAAGTCAGCTTCACTGTTCTGGAAACCAGTCAACTCACGGCCTCCTGTTTCATTTTGCGTATAGTCCACCGATTTCGGGAATATGTTTCCAATTTGATTTCACAAACAGTTAAGAGAGTAAAAAATAAAACATTTTGTTACTGAAATGAATTCAATTTCATCGATTAAATATCTCTGAGCTTCACTCGGACTGCTTCAGAAATATCTGAGCCGGCTCCCCCTTACTTCAATGAGTTCTTTTCAATCCTAATTACAAGTGCTAGTGAATGTCACCAGCGTCCACCCTACTGTAAGAGGAAAGGAAATGCGTTGAAAGTGCACATATTCTTCGCATGGAATCTCGAAAGAATAACATTTGAATCCATTCAAATGGTGACAGTGTTCTTATGGTTTCTGTGGGTTTGCTAAGGTTACATGAATTAAATTCTCTGTCACGGTGTGTGCTTTTTTGGTAAACCTGCTGTTAATCGATTTGAGAATCCGTCGCTTCTTGCTCGTAAAGATGTCGATCACTGATGTAGGCAATGGAAAACTCAATTTTAAAAAAGTTATGAAGCTCTAAATAAAAAAAATGCAATTTAAGCAAAATTATGTTTGGACTACTAATTGTTCTTAAATGTCGTTTGATGACCCAGGTGCTATGATAAGTGTAATCCTGGGAGATAGGTGAAACATAGATGAACTCCGCATATTTTCTTTTAGCGGCATTGAACGACAGCTAATTAATTAGCTGTTAGGCCACATGACGCTTCCACAAACTCTGGATAGGATCCTGTTCCAACTAAAAGAGACGTGAGATGAAAGTGAATGCAACGGACCTTCAATGCGCAGGTGGTGAGACTTTATGGGTATTCGTTGCCAAAAATTTTGACCATTATTATTCATTATTATTGATTAGTGAGAACCGCACTACAGCAATGACCATACCAGGTTGCCAAAATTTAGATAGAGCCATGGTAGTGAGTCCTATCCAGATTAGCAGACAATGAACATGCAGAGGATAGCTGTGGATAGGAAATTGAAAAAGAATGATATATCGCGACGCTTCGACTTTGTCTACTTCAAAATGATTTCCGACATTCTGATGCAGAACCGGTTGCGGACTAACTGAGAGAAAGAACTGAATCCCTAGCGAATGCAGGAAACTGCTTGGCAAACCGAGAAGTAGCTTCATAACTGGAATTTCGTGATTCTGAAACAGCAAGAATATGATGAGCGAAAAAGGTACTGCGCCTCTACACTAACGATACAGCCTCCGGCAATGTTGAGTTCCGTATAAAATCTTGGAATATCAAACTCAACCAATCATTAAAGAAAGACAGAAAAGATTAAAGGATTATTAAAGAAAGACAAATGTACCTGGTGATCGATCGGTCTTAGCATTTGTTGATTCTTCAGTACTCTGCAGAAATCGGCTTTTATTTGTTCACAGCCCTACTAAGTAGTGATTTTAATTGAAAAAACCAATGGAGTCCTTTATAAAGAGAAAACTTTCTGCTTGAACACAGAAAAAAACCAGGCGGGTAGCGACCAGCGATGTACGTTTGGGGGCGAAAAATTTTGGCTTCAAATGCAAAAAAAAAAAACAGCAAAAAACTCAATGGTATCCGTTGTGAGCGAAAACTTCTCACTTCAAGACTAAATAGCATGACTTTCTAACGGCACTAACCTTAGGACTTTTTTGAAAAAATCCATTAGTTCCATTTCATGTTCTCAGAACGAAAATAATTCACAGCGATGTGGAGGAGAGTAGAAGGAAGTGCGGACCTTTCAGAGCACTTGTGCTCCACTACGAATTGAACGTTTTATGACAACAATAACTTAGAAGTGAAGCACGTTTTTAAACGATTATTACTACATTTGTTAAAAAATGAAGCGTTTAGCGACGATCAATCCGTGTGGTGCGCACTATGAACTCTACACCACTCAGCATCATAAAGGTGACTGAACGTATATTTGAGCTACCTAGTTAGCCAATTTAACAAGTTAGTGTTTTTATCCCCTGAAAAAAGTCTGGTCTCAATATTTTTGCAACGGAAGGTTGGGAAGTTGGTTGTTCCAAGGCGAGAGAACGAACCGATGACGGCGTGTGTATTTTAAAGTACCTCAAATCATTGCACTACATGCGCTCTAGTTTTGTAATGCAAACTACAACCACTGTTACAAACCTGCCGCAATTCAAGCAGATTAGAATGTAATAGACTCCGCAATTCCCTCATCTTTTCCACATACATCCTTTCCATTTTCTCGGCTTCCTCATCCCTTTCTTCATCTGGACTAATTGGTAAAACAGGATTGTCCAACAGTCTCTGCAAATGACCACAGGATCCTCGTAAGGTTTTGGGAGTACTCCAGCCGTTGAAACTTTGTTTCACAAAAAAAAACGGTTTGGAGCACCGAACTGTATTACGTGAGCTAATCCAAGTTTTTTTGTGCTTCGGAACAATAATGTGATAACTCACGAGCACCTGATTGATTTGATTTGACGGTGTTTGCGTTTCGTAGAGAGTTGGATCTAGTTGAGCTCCTAAAATCGGTACTTTTGGGAATGCACTTAAGAATAGTTTTTTTGGACCTCATATCACTGCTGTCTTTGTGTCATTTTTTACACAGCAAATAAAACTTTGAAGGTGTTTTTTTAGAAAGTACGTTCAAGAAAACTTTCACGGCTGCACGTTTTCATCTTTATTCCAACATCTTAAGTTGATCTCAAAAAACGCGCATGCTAACATTTACTGCCACTGCAGGCCGCTTCTGGATGATGGTGGTAAGGATTTCGTTTAGCACTCAACAGCCAATATTTTGAATCGAAACCGACTAATTAAGTCCCTCATTCCTCTGAGGTTATGAAAGTGGTTATGGTCGTGCTTAAGAAAGTCTTCATTCAATCGACAATCCGTGACGCCTATGGGTGATGAAGATCTAAGAAAGATCTAGTGCGGCAATCCCAGGGTTTGAGGGAGAATGTACTGAGTGGACGACATTCATGGGAAGATCGAAAATCCCCATGCATCGACCAAACCCACACTCCAAGCTGAGGATCTTCATAAATGACGAATGCGAGGAAACTAATCGATTTGAAGGAGTGTTGGGATCGAAGATGAATTGCCGGATTATGCAGAAATAGAAAACATTTTACTTACTTATGAACTCTTTTCGCTCCACGAGCACCTCCATTAATGCGTGTCGATATTTGCTGTTAGCAATTTCATAACTGTAAATGAGGGAATTCATATAATAATATTTAATGATATCGATATAATATCATATTATTAAATAATAATATCATCCTAATGTTCACTTTTTATGTTCTGCTTCTGCAATTTTCACGGCAGGGTATTATGCAAAATACAACCATAACGATGCTGAGATGTTTGCAAAACTCCGGACCGTAAATGTCCGCGGTGGGTAACGAACGCCTTATTGTCCCTTCCTGGGGTTAACGCTTTCACAAGCCCACCATGCGGGTCTTTTGTTACGTCTGTCTCTTAGCTAGTTCTATCGATCTGTGCCGTCAATAATCACCCGTCAGCGGGATTGATATCTGGGGAGCCCACATCGGCATTGAACCTAGTTAAGTTAAGGAGGCTGTAGTCAAAATCACAATGTTTACTTTTTATTTTCTGCCTCACCATTCAGCTATAAAACAAGTTTTAATGAGTGAGCAATTCATAATATCTCTTAGATCATTGGGGTTATTTGAGTGAGTGCTGCATATCTCTGCAAAACCGAAACAAAAACCAATAGGAAAAATAATTTAAATACGCTCTTAAATTTACTATTAGTTCAAAAACATTTTTAAAAAGTTCATTGAAACTACGGAAGCTCATTGAAACCTAACCTTCCATCATTTGGGTCAAATGATTTCACTATCAAGAAAAAAAAACCTAAGCATTTAACATGAGGCCTTATTTCTCGTTTATTACTTTATTACTATTGAGTGAGCGTTATTACCTTCTCTTATTCACTTAGTGAGTGAAGATAATTCCCACTACCGCCTTTCAAGTAACCTCGTCATTGACTCAACAATTCTTTGTATTCTTGTTGAACAAACACGAAGTGTTATTTTACCTCTTCATTTACGAATAAACCGACTTTCGGCGGATTTAGCCTTCCTCAGAGCCTGGAAAGGTCAAGGTCACCGCAATCTACCCAGCCATACACCTTCATAACCAGCAAAAAATATTTGAAGCTGGAGATTATGGAGGTGTTTAGCAAAACAGATTGCTGTTAACTTGACCTTAACACGCTCTGAGGAAGGCTAAATCCGTCGAAACGTTAGCTTGTTAGTAAATAAAGAAAATAATACTTCGTGTTTGTTCAACAACTGTGTAAAGGAGTGGAGATAATGTAGACTGATCTAAAAAGAAGATGGAGGCTTAGCAAGACATTAGTCACAGAGATGTTTAGAATGAATCTTCGCCTCAAATTTAAACCGTTGTACTCAGTTTGCTAATGTTTTAATAACAAAGTGTCCCTACATCACAAAATCTGTATAAGGTAGTGAGATCCCTATTAATACAGCTCTCACATAGCAATAGGTAAATTAAAATGTTTACAATAACACAATTGCGTTGTGCATCAATGTAGTAACTGAACTCGCACCGGAAACAGCTTTTTGTCACAGGTAAGTTCGTTTCATTTCAATTCATAAAATATTTTCGCCTATAAGTCTTACTTGTTTCTTTACCAAATTCAGCTATACTTTATTATTACTGTTTAATATTTTAACTAAAATCCGTCTCTTTATTTTCCAGACGTTTTGATTGTTACCTTTACTGGTAAAACACGATTCATCGCATTCAAATCAATGTGCGGATCAATATCATAAAAAATCTTCAGGTTATACAAAATCACGTTCGCCGCTCGTTCTACTCACTTGTTTATTTGTCCAATTTTTATCAACGCCTCCTACAAAAATTGTTGTCGCAAGGACAAATACTCGCTGTAGGTGGATTAAAACTAGAAATCACTTTCAGGGAAAAAATTCTAATACAGTGATATTGGCTAATATAAAAGAATTGTGTCGAATGAATAGTGAAGAAAGGAAAAATGAATACTATGAATAACCGCTAACTAGACGTATTGTGCTTCTGTCGGGCTGACGTTCATCGCATCCTTGACCCTTCCGAGAAGCGCTTCCATATTTGTATATCCTGTGTGTATAATTAGTATGTATCTACACTTCAACAATCGATCGGTTCCAATGAGGTTGGCTCCTATTGATTTTTCGATTAGCTCCTTATATGTACCAATGACAGAAATATTTTTACATTATAATTAAATATTCCAAAAGTGAATTGATATCTAGAATAAGTCTTTATGATGTTTATGAGCTCATTCTCAGAGAGAACAATAGGTAATATTATTGCAAATGTGAAGTGAAGGAATTAGTGAGTGAATTTAACCACTTAGAACTTCCGCAGTAATGTAATCAGGAACGGGTGCAATGCTCGAAAGCGGAATGAGTCAAGTCGAACATGGATTTCGTAACCAATTTCGTGAAAATCACCTCACTTATTCTGTAGCACTATCCAGCTCAATGTGATTTGACAGCTCGTGAATACAGGGTCCTTCTAGGAGGGCCATCTGAGATAAAACTTCGACATTTCCTTTCGTAAGCCTAGCTAGGTGAAACTAGTGAAATAACGCCAGCTATCTTATCCCCAAGAACAAAAAATTTGGAGAGATCCATGTGAAAGCAAGGAGTCCCATAAGATCCTGGATCGGCCAAAGCACACTGGATAGCTTCTTCATGAGGCAAACTCGAATAGGCCTCATTGGCATCTATGCGAATTTATCGATTATGAATGAGAACACTTATTATACAGGTGATGTAGTCGATATATTCACAAGCTTATCATTGGTCGTAGAACAGGCGATTAGAGCAAACTCCGATTTGACGTGCCTAACTACCACTAGTAATGGATTTTTGTATGTGTGAAAAGAAGAAATAACCAGCTGAAATGCGAAGAAAATAGTCCAGCCACAAAATGAGTATAGTGACAGACTGACATTTGACCTTAGCACTATCTTTTATTTGCTTTGTAAACAAGCTGATGCGATTGACACCACTAAAACGCCAAACCACACTGAATTGCGAAAATCAATACGGTGCAAGAAATGTTACTGCTGTATTAGATATCGATGGAAAGATGTACTGGTAAAGCTTCGTTATTCTCATCATGCTATGCTGTTGTTAAAAACAAGAAATGTGAATTCAAATTTATTTTCGACCTTCTCGACCACTAGCGTTCAATCAAGTTCATTCTTTTCTCCATCAACTCATCAAATTCCTTCTCTATTGAGGGCCAATGGTCTGCCACTACTTCTATAAGGCATCTCCTATTGACCACGTTCCCATTCTTAAGGTGTCAGCAGATTGGTGTGAGACTTATTTGGGACACACCTCGGTTGACCCTCATAAGTCAATGCATATGTCAAATATTCATCGGTCTTCAAAACGTTGCGAATGAAGTTCAATACTTGACGATTCACTTAGGCATTATGAACACTGAACAATTTGTCCTTTAACCGTTTTTTTTTTATTTTACATGACCTGTAATCACATGTAATTTTGGGATCCAAGCAGTTCTTGCAGTTGGTTGGTTTCTTTGCATCCAATGCAATGATCTTTAAATATTTCGCGTGCTGTTTCAGCTGCTGTTTGAGATTTTTCCCATCTTTATGAATGCAGTATAATATTACTCGAGCCAATTCTCCTCGAAATTTTGGAGATGGCCAGGCAAATACGCTCCCATGTGGATTGGAGGCGAGCGTCTGGGAGAAGATCGAACTAGAGCCTTTGCTTCATAATCCACAGCACCACTAGTCACTGCGTGATCATTACCCTATCCTGTTGTCCATTCACCTGTATCACATGTAGTCCCGTTGATCGTCGAGTGACTCGAGCGGGCGCCAGTAAACTTCCATTTTTCCCTGTCGTGTATAAAAGTAGCCCAGTGGGTTCTGATCGCTCTAGGGACTCGTCGAGCATCACATCTTTCTTCTAGGCTTTTCGTGAAGAACTCTGACCATCGGGTCGGTGGTCTTCCTGCAGTGCGTTTGACATCCCGAGGAACCCAGTCACTAACGGCTCATGTCCATCGGTTATTATTCACACGCATTACGTGTCCGGCCCACCTTATCTTCGACTGTTTGGCGTACAGAACGGCATCTTTGATTTTCGATCGTTGACGTAGGTCGGAGCTTCGGATCCCATCCCTTACTTGTGTGAAACGGGATGCTCCTAGCATCGTCCTTTCGACTGCGCGTTCGATAACGTTGAGTGATCTTTCATCCTGCTTACGCAGCGACCACCGAAAAGAGAGGTAAGGAGTCGGGTGTTCTTTATTCTCTTCACTACATCCTCGACGCTCTTGAAAGCTCCCCAAGCCGCTCGTTTCCTTTTGCTCAGCTCTGCAGCTATGTCGTTCAACATATTGATTTCCCAATCTAGATAGACGTAACTGTAGCATCCGGAAATATTCGATCCGTTGAACGTGAACGGGGCATACGAAACCAATCCGTTCCTCATGAACGTCGTTTTTGTGAGATTTGGTCGAAGACCAATCTTTCCTCAGGCTTTAACATAGTCGACAAGCATGCGTTTCGCTTGGCTATTGTTTGGTGTTATAAGGACGATGCCATCAGCAAAGCGAAAATGGTGTTACTGCCGACCATCGACTTTTACTCCCATGTTGTCCCATTCTAGTGTTGCATGATGTTCTCGAGGGTGGCGGTAAATAATTTTGGCGAGATGGTGTCGCTTTGCCTAACTCCTGTTTTGATATCAATGTTAATATCGTTGTAGAATGGTGATATCTTGGTTGTGAAATTTTCGTACAGCTCACGAAGAATCTTTACGTATTGAGTAGGGACTCTCTGATTATCAAAAGCTTCTATGACTGCTTCTATCTCAATTTAGTCAAAGGCCTTCTGTAAATCGATGAAAGTGAAACAGAGCGGTCTTCTGTACTCCCACGATGCTTCAGCGAGTCCTGTTATCGTGTGGATGTGGTCCGTCGTACTAAATCCTTTTCGAAACCCTACTTGCTTACATGGGTGTCCTTTGTCCAGTGTTCTGCCACTCCTGTTTAGGACGACTCGAGTGAAAAGTTTGTAAACGACAGACAGTAAGCAGATTGGGCGGTAGCTGCCGATGTGGTCTAGGTCACCCTTCTAGAACAATAACTCGGTTTTGCTAGTCTTCCGCTGAGTAGGGAGTTTGATTTCAGACAGGTAACGTGTGAAGAGCCAAGCCAGTGTGTTTGCGAGGACTGGCGGAAGATTCTTTAGCTGTTATGATCTTGTCCTGTCCGGTCCTGGTGCTCTTCGATTATTCACAGGCGAAATGGCATGTCGGACTTCGGAAGGGAGAACCAGTGGCACAAAATATCCATCCTCCTTTATTTCATGTGACGGAAGGTGGACATGGCTATCGAAGAGATCTGAGTAGTAATCGTGGATGATTTTCTCCATTGCCTTTCTGGACGCGGTTATAGCTCCGTCTGGGCGTCGGAGTGCAATCATCTTGGTCTTGTAATTGGCGAAGCTTCGGCGGGCTTTGCGAATGCTTTTCCCAGCCTCTGCAGCTTCGACCATTACTGCTGCTGTTCTCTCTTTAAGATCTTCTTTTATCGCCCGTCTGCATTGTTTCCTAAGCTCGGGCGTTAGTTCGCGGTTGCCTGCAGCTCGTGCGACTCCACGCTGGCGTATCAGCTCGAGTTTCTGGACACAGACGTCTCTTGGTGTCTTTCGAACCCTCAGCTTTCATAGCGCTAACGTGCCGATGTTTTGAAGCATTCAGTACATTCAATCAGCCGTGAAAATTTTAACGACATCAAATCGATTGTATCAACACCAAACGCTCCGCCACTTTTAGCCGCCTTTAGTTCCACTTTTTTCAGCATTATGGTAATAGCACTATCATGTTTTAAATGATTGTCAGAACTATGGTACCGATTCCACAGCTTGTTCACGAATTTACACATACGAATCTTTCACTTGTGTACGTCGTTATCAGTTATGTGATGCAATTACAGACTGCCGTTATGGCGATGACGAGAATCCAACACGATATCTATTCCATCTTCTAGGCCTTAGAGCTTATAATATTTAAGGGGTGCGTGTACCGAAGTGGTTAGTGGTGCTCTCCAATATTAGCGTGGTCTTCAATGTGACACTGCGTGCCGATAGGTTCCACAAATTGCTACCTGAGAAGTGCAAAAAGATGAAAAAACTGACTTGGTGCATCGCAAGTCATTGTATAGACAAAATATTCAATCAATCACCTTCACGACGCTCAATGGAATCGAATCCACGGTCCATCTTTCAGGACAAAAACAGTTACAGCTGCTTTCCCCATCCTAAATATTTCAAATATCGCTTTCAGTCAGTGAGCGGAATGAGTCGGATCGAGTTGGCTATCACTGAAATGCTGAAAAAGCGAGGGTGAACGAAACAGCCAATCATCTGGAGAGACCAAAAGGGAAACTTGAGAGAACAAAACGGTGATTTTGTGTGACTAACGTTGTGAAACAACTAATATTCTCTTCATATAAATAACTTGACAAAAATTAGAATTTTGTATTTGCAAATGCAGAAAAGGATACATAGAAGCATTATATTTTTGGAAGTAATTCGAACACTTCTTGGACCAGCAGGGCGGAAGGCAGCTTCTCGCACAGCGGTTAAGGTTGCTTTAAAATAAGCATGGATTCGGTCTCAGAAACTCCAGGCTTACCAAGGCCATACTCTGGAGTATGGCAAATTGGTATCAGACCTGTCCAGGAAGATAGCAGCGCCGACTCAATACATCGAAGGGCCATGGTGAGTCATTGCATAGGTCAGAAGTTATCTCTAGGCATGCTCAATGAAGCCATATCCGTGACGCATCCATTAGGAATTGATCAACATTACGAGCGTTTCTCAGAGTTTCAAATTGAACACTAGTCATGACATGACAACAGTCATTGAAAAGTTTCACAAACTATGGCTATACTTACAGATCACATATACTTGGACACTGGGATAATCCGTCCCTACTGGTTTTATGGGCCCCAGAATAATTTCCGTCTTATCGGAGCTTTGCTAGTTTAGCTACTGTTTCCCTGGAGTCCAGAGGTGAAGTTGGGTAAAGACTGCCTGTAAAGACTGTAAAGACTCATATCGTCACCACTACAGGTAATCGCTGCACTTGTGGACCAGAGGAAGATTTGCCACCTTACGACTTTGATACTAGGACGGTGGTGGATCCTGGTATTGGTTTACTCTTAGCTAGGCTTCCTGATGGAAATACCGGACTCCTTCTCATCTTGCGAGATTCTGCCAGGAGGGATGAATCCTCCCGCTGCACATCGCAGTCCGACACCTAGGAACACCTCCCAACCACGGCGAGGGGGTAAACCGTTGGAAGGACAGGTCACAGATATCCTCAATTAGTAGAAATTTACTCATAAAACATTAATTTTTGAGCCAATGCAGTGTTGCTCGAACGGTCCACCGTCGCAGCGTCTCTGAAGGATGTTCCTGGTTGTCGAACTTCCAAGACATCCAGTACGAGATCATACCTTATAAGGACTAGCTAAGCTGAGGATAAGTTCTACATTTTCATTCAGAACGTTGGGTGGTAGTAGACCTGTGAAGCGGCAACGACCAACTAGCTATCCATGATTGTCTTCTTACCAAAAACACTGGGGGAGGGCCCCAAGTTTAAAGTGTAGTGTTTGTCGCATTCCTCTAGCCGATACCCACAGGCACCTCTGCTTCCCGAGAAGGGGAAATGGGAGGCTTGCTGATGACCGTTCCCGTTACTCGGCAATCCAGTTTGCGCACAAAGGTGATAAGAGGCTACAGGTGGGGTAATAAAGATGATAGGATTAAAAGTAGTTTCAAAACAGCCCACACATTCCTTTGACGTCACATTTAGAAAATTTTCGACTAATCGACTCTACATCCTTCATCTTTCGGAAATCATTCAATTTTCAACTGAACTCGTGGAATAGATTCAAATAATGAAACGATATCAATAAATGATAACATAAGTAAATATCAGACTGATGAGTCGAGAAAAACAACTGCAGTAACATATGAATACGTTGTTTTCTTGTTCAGCAATCGCGAGGTTGTTATACAGCATACATTTACTTCCATTGAAAAACACACAATACAATACAACACAACAGTCGCTGACGTTTCGGCAGTATCGCCTTCTTCAGAGCCTGGAAGGGTGGCAAACGAAAAGTAAGACAAAGAAGGCATTCAAAGAAGTCAGAAGTCAAAGAAGTCAGAAGTCAAAGAAGTCAGAAGATTGGAAGTCATGTAAAAAAGCGGTGAGTTTTTCGAGAAGCTGTTGATCATGCAATTGCCATGAAGTTTTTCGTCTTACTGTAAGTGTTATTGAAGTGTTTGGCCTTATAAATTGTATATCAGTATACCCTTCCAGGCTCTGAAGGAGGCGATACTGCCGAAACGTCAGCTATTGTTGTATTGTGTGTTTTTCTATGGAAGTAAATGTATGCTGTATAACAACCTCGCGATTGCTGAACAAGAAAACTACGCATTCATATTCCAATGCCGAGGTTAATAGAAAGTCGAACCTGGGAACTGCAGTAGCATAGTTATCCATTAGTCTCCATATCACTCATCCATGTTTTAAACATTCCATACTCAGCTCATATCAACAATCGATTAGCAAGACCATCTTTAACATGAATATCATGCATCAGGCTCGATTCAAACATGAACAATGCTTTTATTAAAATTTAAAAAAAAACACATCAGAGACACAACTGCATATAAGCACCTCGTTACTCACACACCCGTACGTATTTTAGATGAAGATTCCTGAAAAGCAGTGCAGGAAAAGAATGATAGAAAAAAAGCACTCGTAAGAAAACTAAAATATACTTTTCGAGGCAATAAATTGTTAGAATTCGATTGCGAAAGCCAACTGAACAATTGATTCAAGATCGATGAGCAAGTGAAGATTCAATGGCCTATCCGAAGCAGAAATACTTACCCTTATGGGATACGAATAAATCCTCTACATTAATGTACAAGTCAGGATTATTATAAAATTGCTAGCTCGCAACAAAAACACGAACAAAACAACAAAATTATTGGATTTTTATTTGAAATCTGTTGGTGACCGTGGTCAACTCTTCTCACTCTTGCAGAGACTAGAAAATGTCAAGAGAAAAAAAAAGAGAATAAAGAAAACGGTAAAGAATCCTGACGGTCTTCTATGCTAACATAGTCGTTCTATAGTCGTGTCATTTCTAAAACTGATTCAGCACTACTGGAATCTTCCGAGTCAGATCTGGTTACGCTGTTGATTGTGCATGGAAGATATGGAGATCGATGGTCCTCCAATTCGGCTTTATTTAAAATCGTTCTCGGATCAGGCTCTCGAGTCGGACGTAGTTGTGAAGGATTATCATGAAGTAGCACCTATAGAAAAAAGAAAATTTTTATGTGATTTACAACAGCGATGCTGAAGCATTTACAAAACTCGGGACTTTAGGCCAGCACCGAGCCTGTGATTACCCTTTCCGGGGGCTCACGTTTTTCAAAAAAAAAAAAAAAAATGTCAGTAAGCAGTAAATAAAAGGTTAAACATTGTGGTTTACAGAGATAACCGCTTTCAATGCCGATTTGTGCTCCCCAGATCATTTTCATTGAGAGGCGATCGCTAACACTATCGTCAGCGCAAAAAAGACTAATAGGAACGCAAAGCAAAAGCCCGGCTGGTGGAGTGGGTAACACGTGAGTCCATGGAAACGGTATTCGCTGGTTCGAAGCCGGCCTGATGTTCCGAGTATTGCAAATATCTTTGCTTCTGTTTTCATGGGATAGTTCTTCCGAAACTTTCTACAATGAATTATTGAACTAAAGCCCAGTCGTTATGTTCTCTATATCTACCTTCTATCTTCAGCCATACGGGGGCGTGTGGCACAATGGTTGGAGGCGCCACTGCCACACGCACGTAGAATCGATTCCTGCGCCTATGGCCCACCAAGCCTTCCATCCCTCCGGGGTCGGCAAATTGGTATCACACTTGCCTGGGAGGATAGCAGTACTGGCTCGATGCATCGGCAGGCCACCGCGAGTCATTGTAAAGGCCAGATATGCATTGAATCACCTCCAACGATACTTAATGAAGTCGAATGCATTGCGCATCCCTCAGGGATTGATCAACGCCGAGAGCTTTATCCTTTATCCTTTTTATCTTCAGCCATGTTTCATGAGCTTATAAAAGCTCAAAAGCTTGGAAACTAGTGTAAATTCGGCTGGAAACTAACACGTGCACAGAAAATGTACTGCAACGAAAACATTTCGTGAATCACTGTATATTCAAAAACATAAGTTTCGATGCTGGGTGGCCTATAAATATTGTCAGAAGTCTAGCCAACGATTGATCGGAATGATGATCGAAAAGGACCGCGGTAGTGCAACTATCAATTGTCAGATAAAAGATCACTCAAATCGTACGAGTATAACGAGTCTTGACTATTCATCGTGTTGCAGCTGATATACCATTAATTCAAAACAATACTATAATACGTGAAACGAGTTTAAATGTGCTCATGGCAGAGGTCTTTAAATCGAACATCAAAATCGATGAAATACAGCACTATTCTAATCAACGCTAAGACAAAGATCATCTAAGGAGAGCGTGTGACGCAGTAGTTAGAGGTGCTCTGCAGTACGCGTACTTGTTGGTTCGATAGCGCACCCTCGGCTAAGTCTTGCATCGCTCCATGATCGGCAAATTGGCACCAGACTTCTCTGTGAACGTAAAAAACACCGATTTAAAACGTCAGTAGGGCCATACAAGTAGGTGTATAAGCCAAACATGCAATGATTCGCCTCTACGGTACTACTTGATGGACTCAAATGCATTGCACACCCCGCAGACACTGATCAACGCCGAAAGGTTCATACGTTTTTTAAAGGTAACCTGAAGAACAGACTAATATGGTAGAAGTGTTACAACACCTACCTTCATTCCACTACTCGGCACGCTGTCAAATCTACACTCCGGCCAGATTATGAACTTAGCGATATCCTTGTAACGAAGTTTAACAAATGCACGTACTTCCTTGTCAAGCGGCTCGAATTTCTTCGCAATGAACTGAACATTTAAAGCAATCGATTCAATATGGTGAAAACCAGTTTCAGCAATTTTTTCTAGTGGTCTCTAAACTACCACTTCAACTCGTAAAGACGAATGATTGACGTCGACTTTACTTCGAAAAATATATGCTAGTTCTACACTTTCAGAAGCTTTATGGTTTTCATTTCTCTTATAATCTTTTCTTATATATCCTGTTTTCACTGTATTGATTACCAATACATTTAGTTGATAGTCAATAAAAAATTTAAAAGATGTATAAAAATTGGAAATTTATCAAAAGATGAGGTATGGAAGTCACACGAAAGGGCAAGATTTTATTCCAGTATTCACTGATAGAATAGGAAATATTTTAAAACTACAATGGTGCTGAGATATTTGCAAAACTCCACACCGGAGGTGTTTGCGATGGGGTACGAACCTACTTCGCTATTACCATTTCCGGAGGTTAACGCGTTCACTACCACATCATGCGGGTCCTTGGTTTCGCCTGTCTCCCAGCTAGTTCTATCGATCTCTGCCGCCACCAATCACCCGTTAACGAGATTGATCTGGGGAGCCCACATTGCTATTGAGCCCATTTAAGCTGGGGCTACAGTTGAAATCACAATGTCTACTTTTTCATTTGCTGCCTATTGAAATTTTTACTGTAGGATATTTTAAAACTGTTGCACGTGAATGTGTAATAAAAGAAACAATAAACGGCGGCATTATCAGATCTTTTTTCTCTTTTTTTTTTTTGAATCACCAAGCCACGGTAGGTGTTGAAGTGGAATCTGCAACTTCAGAAGATGATGTATTGGATCGCCATTAGATCACCACAATCATTTAAATGGGCCTAGTTCTATCTGATACGTCAAGAACTGGAGATTCGCTATTCGTATCCCATATCAAAACCATGAAGAACAGCACTGAGTGCACATCCGAACTGAAAAGACTTGACAAATTACATCGACATGAGGAGCTCGTACTAACGAACCGCCTCTAAACAGCTTTACACTTCCTTCAAAATCCGATCATAAGAATCAAGTACAAAACCGTAATTTCGTTGATGTAAGCAAATGCATTAGGGGTTCTTTATAAGGTGTCCTTACACACACACACACACACACACAATAAGCGAAGTTGGGTCATTTGAAAGTAAATAAGTAATTATTCACTATTTATATTATTTTACATGGGTTGTGATTACATCGCTGTGCGGATCCCAGAATTTCTCGAATTCGATTCGTTTTCCACGCATTCATCGCCCACAAAGACCATTGAATGTTTCGCGTGTTGTTTCGGCTACTGCTTGAGGATTTATCTTTTTTACGAATGTTGTAGAATACTGGTTTAATCGGTTCTCTTTGCAACTTTAGAGACAGTCGAGCTAGCGAATTCCCACGTGGACCGGAGGAGAGCCTTAGGAGGGATTGAACCACCACCTTGCTTCCTGATGGACTTCATCGCCTGCATCGCTACCCACAGCGTTATCCCCTCCCCACGAATAATATTATAACAGCAATAATAATATTGGACCTAGCTTAATACGTCGTCCTTTGTCGGTCGGATGATTACGCTTTTGTAGCGAAAGAATACTAAACGCAAGGCAGCAAACTTCCTCCCGATCCACAGATTTCAGTGAGTGAATGTGGTGAAGAGCTGACAACGACATAGTACGACATATTCAGGATTACAGAGAAGACTACGCTCCACTAGCATTCAACACTCTAAGAAGAAGCAAAAAGACTAATCGACAAATGGCCACTGGAGTCCTAGACAAACTAGGTACATTCAAGGAAGAAGGTTATAGCAAAACAAAAAAAAAACCGAAGAACTGGTGGATCCGCATCAGATGTGAGGACGAGTAGCCAAGTCATTTTAAGCAGCTAAATAAAAGTAATACTTGGCCACCTGTACAGCTCGCTTTCAAAAATTCAAACGGCATCAGCATTTTCGATTTGACTGGTAACTCTGCTTGGGAGTTTGAATTTCACCATCTATCGGTAGTAGTTATTTATTGACGAACGGAGAATGATTTGTCGCCTTTCAGCTTTTTTTTTGTTTTTTTATTTCCTTAGTTTCCAGTTTAATTTCATCTGCTACTTACTTTATCCTCATGGCAGGGTATTAGGTAAAATACAACCACAATCATCAAGGGAGTTGAGTAGAACTCAAAACCTCAAGTACGCTTCGAATCATGATTACCCTTTCCGAGGGCTCACGTGTTACCCACTGCACAAACAAAGGCGCTCGCTTTACCTTCCTCCCAACCAGTTTTTTTTTAAACCTTTTTCTTTATCAACGAATGACAAATCCATAAGTAAGCTTACTCTTAGCTGGATTTCTTGGTACAAATGCTAACTTACATCACGCTTTGGAAGATTTTCATAAAATCTCTACTTCACGTCATCAAATCCAGGACAATTTTTCGGTCGCTGTAGTCATCAACATCAATGCTGTACTACAACTGTTCTCACACAGCTTTACTGAAAACGAATACGGAAAGAGTGGCCGTGGTTTTCACAAGTACATCCGCAAAAAATGTTATCGTCGATGAGAGAGGAAACATGAAGAAAGCAAAACCGCACTTGAACCCTGTGAAAAAATCTTTATAGTGGAAAAAAAAACACATCCACCCGCTATATTTCTAGCCTAGAAATCACAGAAGCGGTGTCATGGCTTTTAGTTTTTAATCTTTTTTAAATTTTTCTAACCTAAGATAAATTTTTAAAAAACAACTAAAAAGTTATGATGTTTCAAGGAAACCAAATTATCGATTCATAGGTAACTTCCTGTTTTTTAAAGATAAATATTGCTTGAAAATTTTCCTTGAATCTGCTATCGCTTTTTCTTTAAAGAACTAAAAAATAAACTCAGTATTATATGGAGATTTAAAATTTATTATGAGAACAGAAACAATACGGAAATACGGTGAATGATTGTCGGATTTTAGAAAATTCCTGAACAATATCATTTTCGATAAAAGAGAAAGAAAGTTCCCAATAGACCTACGAGAAAAGGACTAAAAAACACATTTTACGGCAAAGTAATAAAAAAAAATAACTAATAAAGGAAGCCATATAGGGTACTATAAACCTGTAAGCTGGCCACTCTTCGCAGAAGACCTTGACCTCGTCCATCGTCCAATGACGGAAAGCTCAACGCTCGACCATTTTGCGTGGAATGCCTCTCAGAATTGTGCCACATCTCTCTATAAAGAATCATGAATCCACATATCAAAAGAGGACATCTCCATTCATAAAATCTACGTGATTGTCAGATTTCGACGACATTTCGGCTACTTTAGGATTACGATATTTTACAAAGAGTTCTTACACACTATACCTACTACAACAGACGAAAATGTAATGTCGAACATTGACAGATTGATAAACATAACGAGTCACTGATGATGACGTCTTTCAACGATAAGAGAAGAATTTTCCGTTATGCAATGTTCGAGTGATTTCTTCATATTATCGATCACATTTTCGTTATAAGACGATGACGGCTTCACAAATTTGTTAAGAGCAACTGTTTCTGTTGACAACTGGAACGTTAACGACGTTCGTATGTAAACTTCACAAAAGAAATTTCTTCATTAAGTTTCACTATATTTGTCAACATTGTTATGGACAATGCTTCACACATCCTACATAAAGTCAATCATTCGAAAGGCCTGGAACACAATCATGTAATGGACGATTACACGGTTGTATCAATGCACGATGTCTGAAGAAGGAACAGAAGAAGCTATCCTTACTGCGGACGGAAGCCTTCCGTTTCATATAGCAGCGATATTTCCAAAAATCATCTTGTCCTTTTTATTCTTTGTTCTTCTTTATCCTTTGTTCTTTGTCTCTTTTTTCATTGCCTTTTTTCTAAAAGTAGACGGTACATCATCATGAGCCTGGGTTCCCATCAGCACATGTGAAAACTGGCTGAGCGGATTTTTAACCCTCGGAGTTACAAAATATAATAGTTGTAGGGATTTTTCATTTGCTGCCTATTCTTTTTCATAGAAGGGTATGGTGTAAAATATAAATATTATGATGTTGAGATTTTTGCAAAACTCCGGACCGCATATGTTTCGGGTGGGGATCGAACTAGCCATTACCCTTTCCTGGGTACTGAGCTGGAGAAAGGGTTAAAGCAAATTTGATCCCCACCGCAAACACCTGAAATTCGGAGTTTTGCAAATAACTCAGCATCAATATAGTTATAACAGCTGTGTTAAGTCTTCAAGATCGCCATCGCAGGCAGACACCGCCAGTTGCTGTTTAGATGGTTCCCATTTTGCACTTAGGTACCCTTCAAGATGATATCGATTCTAGGAAATGCTTACCTATTGGTAGTTTTCTTATGGGAATTTGAAACTTCTACTCGATTTAGGAAACCCTGCTGGAGATGGACACTCCGCTCTACATCACAATTCGTCACTAAAAAGTATTTTTGGATTACATCGAGAGAAAGACAATGAAAAAACAAAAGAATGTAATGGAAAGACAAGGAAAGATATCAGTATCATACATAGCAATAAAGCCATCATATAACATTTTTCAAAACCTAACATCATCTAGACTCGGTATGAATGCTCAATATCTTTTTAAATTGCTCAACTTAAAAGAGATTCTTTCAAAATTCCTCAATTCGCCAACGTTTCGGCGCCATCGAATAGTTCAGAGCCGCGGTGATCCGTGTCGTTTGTCCAAAATCGTTCGCCGTCGCGATATAGTTCTTCTTAGTCGTATGAAGTCGAATCTTCTTGAGCGGAACACCGTTCGAATGATTTAGCACCACTCGTTAATAATCTTCAACACATGACAGCTGTTTCTGGTTATCTACCGTTTCGTTTTTTAAAATGAAAACAGTTAAATGTATAGTAAACGGCACTATGTCAGCTAGTATGTAGCATTCTAGCTTTGCTTCACTCCAGAAGATTAGATATGTCTATCAAGAAGATACACATTATGAGAACGAATGGATGTGGACTGGAATCGACTTAAACAGACACGGATTTGAAGAAAACGATGGTGTCGAAACGTTAACCACCATAGAGAACTGGTGGCAATCTCGTGTAAGCTGGACATTCAAAAAAAGATATTGATTATCATTGTACACTTCGAACTCACTAATACAAGCACACCACAATAAAGTCCTTCAAAATAAATTACTGCACGCTCTAATGGAATGACAACCTCTCGCTGCACTTTCCCGAAGACAAAACAACAGCGTCATATTTATGAGGACCATCGATTGAATTCTTAAAATAATAGAAAAATAAAATTTTCCTCCAAAAAAATGAGTGTCCGCACTAGCTTTAAACTTATCCTTAGAAAATTGACAATTGTTTATATGAAATTTAGGAGTGAATTAATAAATGAACGGATAAAGGAAAAGCACTCGTCATCGCCTCGTAATTCATTAGCACTTTTGTCTTCCTAACAGTACTTCATATTTTTAGCCAAACTACCACTAAAATCATTCGTATGATAAAGCTTTAAAAGCTCAGCTCTCGGCGTTGATCAATCCCTGAGGGATGCGCCATGCATTCGACTTCATTAAGAATCGTTGGAGGTGATTGAATGCATATTCTGGCCTTTACAATGACTCCCGGTGGCCTGCCGATGTATTGAGCCAGTGCTGCTGTCCTCCCAGACGAGTCTGGTACCAATTTGCCGAGCCCGAAGGGATGGAAGGCTTGGTGTGCCATAGGCGCAGGAATCGATGCGCAAGAATCGATGTCCATGTGCGTGTCACAGTGGCGCCTCCAACCACTGCGCCAAACGTGCCCGATCATTCGTATGATATGAATAAAAATGAAGTTTACTACATTGTTAATAGTAATATCCTCTTTTTTTTTGCCCTTTCCCGTCGCCACTTTTACTAAAAAAAATTTAACCCTATTTCTTTCGCCTATGACGTCGTTGAGGCCTAAACATTTCAGATGTGAACATTTGACCAGACATTTGGCGAATTTCCTTCGGATACCTCGAAATTTTCTTTAGTAGATCATTCACAACAGTGTCCGCTCTTTCCCAATTAACACCAGTCCTCAAAGAAACAATCCACTGTTCTCGACTCTGTAGCCTTCTTGTCATCAAGGGTAGCACTGGTTGACAAGTTGCTTGAAGAAAACTCTATAAGGACATTAGAGGTTCACGTGTTAAATTCGCCCAATAGCAAAGTGCAAACCAAATATGTTGACCGAAATAGAAATCCGAAGTAACTCGCCTTTACATAGAACTAAAAGTAGGGCACAGAAGCTAAAAGTAGTTTTCTTAGCAATCTTGCGATGAATCCTAGGAATAATTTACTATTCAAGCCTATTTGAAAACGTTTCTTTTCAGATTCGAAAAGTAAGCTTGGTATGGCTTTGCAATCCCTGTTTCTCACCAAAAGTGTACCCAACCCTTGTGAATCGGGGGTGAGGGGTTTACGCATTCCGATTAGACTACTTCTGAAACGTCAACGATTGCTGACATTTGTTTGGGTTTCGTACAGCTTCTAGACAACGTATCTCCATTATTGAATGATCTCACACCGTTTAGTAGCCAGGGAACGCAGGATGGTCCCTGGTGGTTGACAGGAGATTAATCGTGGACCAAAAGCAAATTTCTGCTTCCCTGATAAGCAGGTGGATCCCGGCGATGACCTCCTGCATCTGCTGCGCCAATTTGGCAGATGCCCTCTTTATTCACGAGGATGCATTCATACATGCATGCGTGGGTGTGTACTCGTTTATGTCGGTTGTATCCTATGAGTCAATTAGAACAAAAGCCGGCAATCAAGTGACTTAGAAAATTGGAAGGAGTTAGGAGCCACCTCTAACAACCAGGCCCCTCTTCAACAATGGGAGAGACTGGAGGACAATCCGTGAGTGTGTACAGTCTCCATGTTAAGAGCTCAGCATGATAAACGTGAATATCAAATACTGAACAGAGCAAAATAAGTGGATCTCATTCTCCTAACTTCGAAGCAGCCTCCGATATTACAGCGTTGGGTGAGATGAGACCAGAAGGGATGCTAAAAACTCAGGATCACTTTGAGCCGCCCAGATAGAGAATACCACCTGACAGGACAAGATCAAAACACCTGAGGAACCTTTCGCCAGTCCTCGTAAACACACTGGGTTGGCTCTTCACACGTTACCTGTCTGAAGGCAACCTTCATACTCAGTGGAAGACCAGCAAAACCATGTCATTGTTCAAGAAGGGTGACCTAGACCGTATCGGCAGTTATCGCCCAATCTTCTTGCTGTCTGTAGTCTACAAACTTTTCACTCAAGTCATCCTAAACAGGAGTGGCAGAACACTGGACAAAGGACACCCATGTGAGCAAGTAGGGTTTCGAAAAGGATTTAGTACGACGGACCACATCCACACGATACCAAGACTCGTTGAAGCATCGTGGGAGTACAAAAGACCGCTCTGTCTCACTTTTAATAAATCAAAGAAGGCTTTCTACTCATCTGAGATACAAGCAGTCATGGAAATCCTGGGCAGTCAGGGAGTCCATACTCAATAGATAAAGATGCTTCGTGAGCTGTATAAAAAATTTTACAATCAAGAAATCACCATTTTACAACGATATTGATGTCGACGTCAAAAAAGGGTGGTGCAATGTGATACCATTTCGCCAAAACTATTTACCGCCACCCTCCAGAACGTAATGCGAGCACTGGAGTGGAATAATATGGGAGTGAAAATCGATGGTCGGCCATGGTCCGCAGATACACCATCTTCGTTTTGCTGATGACATCGTCCTTATAACACCAAACATTAGCCAAGCAGAATGTATGCTTGCCAACTTTGATAAAGCCTGTGGAAAGATTGGTCTTCGACTAAATCTCACAAAAACGATGATTATGAGGAACGGATTGATTTCGCATTCCCCATTCACGCTCAACGGAACGAATATTGCCGAATGCCCTAGTTACATCTATCTCGGTCGGAAAATCACAATGGTGAATTTAAGCAAGCGTCAGTGAATCTATCATTTCCCCGGTCGCGCGCAATAGTAGCCCAGTTGGTTCCGCTCGCTCTAGGAACTCGTTGATCACCATATCTTTCTCCTACGGTTTTCGTGAACAACGTTAACCATTAGTTCGATGGTCCTTCTACAGTACATTTCACATCCCGAGGAATACAGTCCCTAATGGCTCTTGTTCATCACTTGTCATATGCGTTATGTGTGCAGCCCACCTTATCTTCGACAGTTTGGTGTATAAAACGGCGTTTAGAATTTCGACCGTTGACATGGATGGGATCTTTCGATCCCTTCTCTCACTTGTGTGATAATAGATACTCCTAGCATCGTCCTTCCGACTGCGCGTTCGTACCGTTGACCGTGAGTGAGGTATACTAAACAAGTCATTCCTCATGAACATCGCTTTTGTGAAATTTTTTCAGAGACCAATCCTTCGACAGGAGTTCTCAAGGTCCGCAGTATTCGTTCCGTCTTGCCAATTTTCTAGTGTTATAGGAAGAACGTCATCAGAAAAGCGAGGGTGAGGTGATTTCCAACCATCGATTTTCACTCCCACATTGTCCCATTCCAGTGTTCGCGTGCTCTTTTGGCATTTGCAGAACCAAGGACAACCATGCGAGAAACAGGGTTTCGAAAAGAATTTAGTACGATGGACCACATCCAAACGATAACAAGACTCATTGAAGTATCACGAGAGTACAAAAGGCCGCTGTGTCTCACGTTCATTGATTTAAAGACGGCGTTTGACTAAATTGAGATAGAAGCAGTCATAGTAGCCCTTGATAGTTAGGGTTCCCCTACCAAATACAAAAAGATTCTTTGTGAGCTGCGCAAAATTTTCACAATTAAGATATCACCATTCTACAAAGATATTAACAACGACGTCAAAAGTGGAGTTAGGCAGGGTGATACCATCTCGCTAAAATTATTCACCGCCACCCACGAGAACGTCATGCGAACATCGGAATGGGATAACATGGGAGTGAAAATCGATGGTCGGCAGTTACGTCACCTTCGCTTTGCTGATGGCATCGTCCTTATAACACCAAACAATAGCCAAGCGAAACGCATGCTTGTCGACTATGATAAAGCGGCGTGTGGAAAGATTGGTCTTCGACTAAATTTCACAGAAACGATGTTCATGAGGAACGGATTGGTTTCGTATGCCTCATTCATGCTCAACGGAACAAATATCTCCGAATGCTCCAGTTATGTCTATCTTGGTCGGGAAATTAATATGTTGAACGACTTAGCTCCGGAGTTGAGTAGAAGGAAGCGAGCGACTTGAGGAGCTTTAAAATGCATCGAGGATGTGTTGAGGAAAACAAAGAACTCCTGACTCCGTGCCCACCTTTTCGACTCCAGGATACATCTTGCCTTTACCTATGCCTCAGAAACCCGGTCGCTGCGTAAGCGGGATGAAAGATACTCAGAGTTAATGAACGCACAGTCAGTTGGAAGATGCTAGGAGTGTCCCGTTTCACACAAGTAAGAGAAAGGATCAGAAGCTCCATACTACGTCAACAATCAAAAATCAAAGATGCTGTTCAGTACGCCAAACAGTGGAAGATAAAGTGGGCCAGACACGTATTGCGTACGAATGACAACAAATAGACAAAAGCCGTTAATGACTGAATTCCTCGGGATGTTAAACGCACTGCAGGAAGACCATCAATCCGATGGTCAGAGTTCTTCACGAAGAGACTAGAAGAAAGATATGATGATCGACGAGTCCCAAGAGCCAACGGAACCTACTGGGTCATCCTTGCCCGCGATAGGGAAAAACGGAAGATTTACTGGCGCCAGCTCGAGTCACTGGACGATCAGCATGACTACAGGTAATACAGGTGATACTTACTTAGATACTTGGAGGGCCAGTCTTCACTAGTTGTGCAGGCCCCAAAATAATTTCCATTCTACGGAGATTTGCTGCTTTACCCATTATGGTTGCCTGAAGTCTTGAGGACAGGCTAGCCAAAGTCTGCCTCAGGTCGTCACCACCACAAGCAGTCATCGCCCCTGTGGATCAGGGAGAGATTTATCACTATGCGACTAGTTTGATTCCAGGACAGTTGTGGATCCTGGTATTGGTTTACTCTCAGCTTGGCTTCCAAGTGGAAACGTCGACCATGGTAGAATTCAGCGTGGCAGGCCTTGCTGGGAGAATGAATCCCTCACTGTACATCGCAGCCCGACACCGAGGAAGAACACTCCCAGCCACGATGAGGGGGTAAACCTTTGGGAGACAAGATTTCATTTCTCGTGGAGTAGACAAAAAGCCGCCAAATTCAAACAACGAAGTCTCAAAAACACCGAAATCTGGGAATTATTCAGCTCATTACTAGGCTTTGCGAACATACCGTTCTTAACAACATCGATGAGGAATACGAACGGCTCATTCAAAATCTTTACGTTAGCGGTGTTAAAGCTGAAAGTTCAAAAGGCACCAAGAGTCGTCTGTCACCAGAAACGTTCGATCCAACAGGTCAGTTGGAATCGGACGTGCTACAGGTAACCGGCAACTAGTTCAGCTTGCAAAACAGTTCAAACATGCGATAAAGGAAAATCTTGAAGAGAGAAGAGCAGCAGTCATGGACGAAGCTGCAGAGGCTGAGAAAAATATTTGTAAGCCTACCGAAACTTCGCCAGTTATAAACATACGAAATAGAGGATGGATATGTCATCCTAATGATTCTCGCTTTCGAAATCCGATGTGCTCCTCTATCGGTGAGAACTCAAACAGCACTTGATCAGGGCGGAATTAGGCCTGAACACTTGAAAAACAATCCGCCAGTCCTCACAAACACTGGCTACTCTCTTCGGACGTCACCCGACAGGATGAAAAATCCCTGTCCATTGGGCGACCAATAACACTGTATCACTGTTGAAGCAGAGTGATCTCTACAACTTCGACAACTACAGCCCAATCCACTTGCCGTCTGTCTTCTACAAATTCTTCACTATAGTCACCATAGACAGGACTGGCAGAACATTTGAAGAAAGGAAGCCATACCAGAAAGCGGAGTTTCGCAACGAATTCACTACGCACACCATATCTTCAAGATAACAAGACTAGTTAAAGTATAGTGAAAATATTAGGAAACCATTCTGTCTCACTTTCACCGATTTATGTAAAGCTGTTGATTCGGTTGCGATAGGAGGAGCACGGAAGCGCTGAACAACCAGGCGTCCCTTCTCAGCTTGCAAAGATTTATCGTGAGTATAAGAGTTTCACAACCAAAGCATCACCATTCCACAATCATATTAACGTCGGCGTTTTTTGAGATGTAAAGCAAGACGATACCACTTTACCTATTTTATTTACTGCCCCTTTCGAAAAGAGCATGCGAACACTGGAATAGGACAATGTGGGAGTGAAAATCGATGGCTGGAAACTACCCTACCCTCGCTTTGCTGATGATATCGTTCCTATAACGCAAAATATTGGCAAGACGGAACGAGTACTGCAGACCATAAGAACACCTGTGGAAGGATTGGTCTCCGAAAAAATTTCACAAAAACGATGTTCAGGAGGAACGGTTTGGTTTTTAAACCCCACTCACGCTCAACGGTACGAACGTGAAGTCGAAAGGACGATGCCAGGAGTATCGCTTATCACGCGAGTGAGGGAAGGCATCAAAAGATTCCATTTATGTCAACAGTCGAAAATCTAAAGACGCCGTTTTATACGCCAAACTGTTGGACCTGAGGTGGGCTGGACACAATAGTGCACATGACCTGTGATGAACAAGAGCTGCTAATGACTGTATTCCTCGGGATGTCAACTGTACAGTAGAAAAACCATCGAACCAATGGTCAACGTTCTTCGCGAGAACCCAATATGATATGGTGCTCAAAGAGTCTCTAGAGCGAGCAGAACACACTGTGCTGCAATTTCACGTTACAAGGAGGAAAGGAGAATTTATTAACGCTCGCCCGAGTCACTGGACCATCAGCGCGTCGACAGGTGACATTGGTAAAGCTTCTAGATACGAAATTCCACCTCTTTCTCTTTTTAGGTGACCCTGACTAGGAAATAGAAATTCTGCTAAATAAGCGCAGTTCAACACGGTAGTTTAACCCTCCAGCTAATATAAAGCACAGTAGTACGAGAAAGCTTCCTTATCGATCGTCAAAAAGTTGAAAAACTGTGGTAATTTTAACCGCATCTTTCTTCATTTCCGTCGTGATATGTGTCCAAGAAGTGCATTTCGCAATTGCATGTCAGTTGTCCGATTCGATAGTTGTCTGAATCTAACTCTATACCGTGATGTAGAAAAGATGAACAACGTCAGCAGTGACCTCATCCTTCCGAAAAAATCTATGTTCCAATCCTTTAAACAAGAAATAACTGCACAAGAGCAGCGCAAGTTTCTAGTGGCGTGATGTGACAATGTTTTCAAATTTCTATAGTATATGGATCCAGCATGTCGAAGTCCAAGATTTGCACAGGATGAAAAAGTTATTCACTAGAAAAGCTTAGGATGAATCTATCATGGATGAAGAAAGACAGAAGGCGACTGTTTTACGCCCGGAAAGCAAATTCAAGGAGAAAGGATAAAATTTAGCAAATCTGCTAGGATATCGAATCGACACCAGTTAATAGTGGGCGGTGACAATTTTCAATGCGTTTCTAACGAGTAAATGAATTAAAAACCAAATTAAACAAATGTTATGAACTAATCAATAACTGGGTGAATCAAGAATGCAACATTGTTCTCAACCGGGTCGGTCGACTAATCGTACGAATCTCTGCCTGCCACGCTCGAAGAATCCACGTCGCAAGGCAGTAAATCTTCGTCCTATCCTCCGAAACGCCAACGACTGCTCATGATGAAGAATAGGAACGCCTTTTACATGCATACATCAAAATTCTATGGATTCCATAACTAGACGAGCATTCAAAATGTCAATGAGTAGAGAGGACTAAGATTTCTCACATTGGTGTCGAAACTACGGATGAATCAACGGATCAACTTCAGCAGAGATTTTTATTGGAAGATAATAAAAGTTAGTTGAGAAATGGTAGCAGAAGAAGAATTCATTCTGTTCAGAAGCTTTGCTAAGCTTAATGTAATAATCAATACGCTAAGACAACCAACACATATAATTAATTCTCTAGTAATCATGCATGAGGGGCGGTGAGGGATATGAGGGATAATTAACGGCCACACATGTTCTCGATAACTAAGCAAACACTGGTCACCAAATTGTAACTGATTCATGTAACCTTGTAAAAAAAACAAACAATTGAAAAAAAAACCTTGGAGACAGCAATGTATCTCGTTTAAGTCGAGACGTATATAACTCGCGAAATCACTGTATTTGTATGTATTTAAAAGTATACTTGATACTCGAACGGCCCGTCATCACTAGTTGTGCGGTCCCCAGCATAATCATCGTTTTTCAGAGATTTGCTGGTTAAGTCATTGAGGTTCTCTGGAATCCCGAGGACAGCCTGGTCAAAGTCTGTCCTAGGTTGTCACCACAACAGGCAGCCGCAGCCATTGTGGATCAGAGGGAGATTTACCACCATCCGACTTTGATACCAAGACGGTGGTGGATCCTGCTATTGGTTTACTACTAGCTAGGTTTCCTGATGGAAACGCCGGACTCCTTCTCAACATGAGCGATTCCGCCGGAGGACGAATCCCCCCGCTGTACATTGCAGTCCGACACCCAGGAACACCTCCCAGCCACGATGAGGTGGTAAACCGTTGGGAGGATTTAAAAGTATACGGATATATTAAACACACCACAAAAGCGTAAATCCTCGTTGGAGTGTTCGACATGTCGAACCACAATGTACACCGATGAATCTCGAGTATTTATATCCATAAACCTAGATAAGACTAAACCTATGCCACATGAGAATTCTCTGACAAATTGTGCTCATGACCAAAACGAAGAAGAAGTCGGAAGAGTCACTATGTTTTGTAAAACCCTCTAGAAGTTAAGAAAAAAAGGAGAAAGAAGACCCAAACGTATGTGCAAGTAGGCTTATAGTATTACGTACCTATGAATACTTTTTGTTCAAAAACTGGATAGTCACAACTATAATGTATAATACCCGTGGGAGTTTGAAATCGCCTATGATTCGGTAAATATCACGTTTACTACAGGCCAGCGCAATAAGCTATCTTTGACCATATCCGAAAAACTTCCCAGAGGACATTCTTTCGTCAGGAACCACAAAACAAAAGGTCTTCTATTCAAAATTTGATTATTCGCGTATACTTCTTAAGTAAGTGAACCTTATTGGATAGCTCTAACGCGCTACATGAGTAGATGGGAGAGTTTACTTATCAGCAACTTAAGCCACCTGATGATATACGGTACTATAGGTGGATACAAAGGATAGAAGGATAGAGTTCTCGGCATTGATCAATCCCTGAGGGATGCGCCATGCATTCGACTTCATTAAGTATCGTTGGAGGTGAATGAATGCATATCTGGCCTTTACAATAACCCGCGGTGGCCTACCGATGTATCGAGCCAGTGCTGCTATCCTTCCAGACGAGTCTGGTACCAATTTGCCGACCCCCGGAGGGATGGAAGGCTTGGTGGACCATGGGCGCAGGAATCGATTCCACGTGCGTGCCGCAGTGGCGCCTTCAACCACTGCGCCACACGCGCCCTAGGTGGATACATTGCCATTTTATTAGATATGTACATATATTTGTATTCTAGCAATTATTTATTAGTCATTAACAAACGAAAGAAGCGAAATAAAAATTCAGAGTGACGGACATTTTGCCACAAAAGTGCTGTAAACCATAAAACGAAGGGTGTGAAACAAGCTTCGCAAAGGGTTATTTAACAAGAGGAACGTGTGTCGATAAAAAAGAAAATGAGGGATTTATATTTCAGATGTGAACATCAGATACTTAAGAAAAGCGTGGATCAATATAAAGAAGCTGAAATTCCGGATTTCTTTCGTTTTTCGAGTCGATTTTCCAATAGAACATGGATGGCCAGTGTTAACGGCACAGCAGCAAATTGCCGACGATCAATGATGTCGTCAGGCGTTGGCGTTGGCCAGCCAGTGTCAGTCTGTGGGTCGGTCGGTCGGTAGCAGCAATCAACTGAGAACATCGCAAATTGCCCCCTAGGCAAAAACCATCGCCGACCGGACCGTTAGTATGCCAGTCGTTTTTTTTTTCCCTCTTTTATTTCCTAAATTTATGTTCGACACCTTTAATATGTGCCCGTACGTCACATACGTATCGTGTGGGTGGGGCACTTCTAACTGCTGCTGTACACGGTACGTAACTCGTGACGGTGAAATCGGAATGAGGAGCTACATTGCGGAATGGCGATAAAGCGAAATTTCGCTTAATTTTCAAATCGACCGTCATTTAAATTCGGCTAACGTTTCGACGCCTTCGGCTTCATCAGAGCCGATGATTCAAGTCGATGGCTCACTGAAGACGAAGATGTCGAAACGTGAGCCGAATAAAACTTATATAACAGCTTCGCTCAAAGAATGCACTTCGTTCAATATTCATCTTCGGTTTTTCATCTGCACATGAATAAACACTAATCTAGAGTTTATAGTACAGCTAATATTTACAGAGGATCGTTTTTATATCAACGACAAACACAGCGTGGTGATTCGTAGCTATCAGATTGTTCACGACGACATGGCAGACGATGATTTAGACGCGCCTATACATTTCATATTCCTTCATACCACGTATTATGTGTCGTTTAGGATTTCAACCATGAAACCTTTTCGCATCTGTTACAGCCTAAAAAACGGCTTAAGAAAGACGAGAGGATAAGCCTGTCAACGTTGTCAATCCCCGAGAAATGCGAAATGCATTCGACTTCATTGAACATCGTTGGAGGTGATTGGATGCATATTTGCATATTTGGCCATCACTATGACTCGTGGTGGCTTAAAGATGTATCGAGTTAGTGATCCTCCCAGACAGGTCTGGTACTAATTTGCCGACCTCAGAGGGATGAATAGAGATGCGGGATCGAAGCAATGACCGCGTATGTACTGCAGGACACCTCTAACCACTGCTCTACATTCACCCAAAAGGTGACGATCGACAAAAGTAAATGATCAAACGATGCTGTCCCAGTCTATCCGGTCCGGCTGAGCCATCTGTTGAAAGTTAAACGTTCATAATCCACTTAATGGGATGTTGGAACACAGAAATCATACGATGTACTCTACCACAACATGCTTAACCATGTCATCCTTTATTTAACGGTTTCAATTTATTTCGGAGATTTGACATTGTTCTTTCTGGAAAAGAATTGATGACAACAAATTACACAAGGCGAAACGGCAAGGTCGTTATCAACTGTGACCAATATGCTTCGCTCATTTACGGTTGAACGCTTGCAGCTAAGACATGAACAAAAAATAAAACAACCCTATTCTCAACCCATTAATAGTAATAAAAAAAACACGCCCTCACTGATGAGGTTTCATATCTCTGCAGTCCTCCTAATTTTGTTACACCTATGAGGAATTTCATCAGCCAGCTATTGACACTGCCAGTCAACATCTGCTCTTGCATTGTTGTGCATAAAGCACTACAAAACGCTCTCAGCGTCGATCAATCCCTTAAGGATGCGCCATGCATTCGACTACATTAAGCATCGTTAGATGTGACTGAATGCATGATATGACCTATATGATGACTCGCTTCGGCCTAGCGATGTGTCGAGTCAGTGCTCCTATCCTTCCAGGCAAGTCTGGTACCAATTTGTCGACATCGGAGTGATAAAAAAAAACCTGGTGATTCTGGGCGCAGGATCTCGAAGTCATGTATATTGCTGGGTGCCACGGCCTAGTAGTGAAGAAACCTCACAACTACTAGATAGAAGCAAGACTTGTGTTCAGTTAACGAAAAGAAATGTAGTGCATGTAAATGTCATCACTGACTTGCCCAAAACTATTCCACTCAATCACTGAGTGATTCGAATGCATACGGATTGTATTATACACAACAGACACCTCAGTACTACACTTCTTCGTCTCAAAATTAATATTGTACCTCACCAATAAGTAAGTCATACACATTCATGTTAGGCACCGTGAAATCAGAAACTCTTCAGAAGCAACAGTCAAGACTCCTCCATACACCTGTTTCGTTCTTTAGGGACTTTAAAACATTAACGATAAACTGAAGAATGACATATTTCATCGTTTTTCCTCGTGACCTCATATCATCACTCTTCATATGTTTCATCGCGTGACTTTCATTTCAAATAACAGAAACTACTTCTAGTATTCTAGTACCAATAACAAGAGAATACACAAAACTCAAAGTGAAACGACCATAAGTCGATACAGTTATAGTACCAGTATGTATATAGTAATGTTCATTCTGAACATGAAAGGACTAGCAATGATCGTGAAATTAGAGAAGAAACATTTATTAAGAATTTAAGACGTGAAACCACTTTGTAATTAATTATTCGTTTCAAATATGATCCACATGAAACAATCTCCGCACCGATGAATCATATACACATAGACACCTACAATTTCACATATAGTTTTATATTTGCATAGCTTCGCTACGAAGTGAATCAAACGGTCAAACATGCGAATTACGAACCATAAAGCAACGCGTCATACAGCAGTGTAATGTGAGCAATAGTGATATTATGTACAAATGGAGAATACGACGAAAGATTACGGATAGAAAAAAGCGAAAGCATCTACCAGTTCGACAAACCCGGCTTGTTCAGGGTCATAAAATAAATTTGGCAAGAACCACCGCCTTTTGCAGACGAGAAAAATACCTAAATAGTTGCCAATTAGTCTAATAACGAGTGAAAAACAAGTGAACGACTCTTACACATGCAGAATTTCTTCATACAGCACAGAATCTATAAAATATGAATTTAAATTCCCTACAAAAAAAAAGTTATTTTTCTTCACCTTCTACAACACAGCTAAAGCCGCCAAACTCCTCAGAATGAGTAACAAGCATAGCTTTTTCTCGAAGACCATGCAACTTCAAAAAGTAAGAAGCACTAGTATTTTTAGTACTTACCTTGTCGTTACGTTCACACAGAAACTTGAGCTTCTGCGCTTTCTTGTGCATGAAAACACCGTCCAAATGACCCGTATCGACAGAACGAATTTCGATAGCCTTATTTCCCCAACCCATAATTTGTCCAGTTGATATATAGGCTAAATGAATCAAATCAGTCGGCGATCAACAAAACGAATACCACAAAACAACAAAAAGAAACTTATTAAAACCCACCGACGCTGCTTGGCATTTCACCCCATTGCAATACCACATTTTTAGACAATTTCCCATAAGTATTCACATAGACACCTTCATCTGTAAGGTAGCAGTTACTGTACAAACATATGACGCCATAATTATATAATTAACACGTTAATAATTGACTTTAGTCTACTCGTACGGCCCAATTATATGAAGAGCCATAACAAGCTCCACAGCAACTCAAATACGGAAATATGAAACATACTGTCATAGCATAGAAGCAACTGCATGCCATTGCTGTTTGGCAAAACTACGATGCAGTGAGGAACCATGTTCTGCTGAGGCTTAAAGCACATCAATAAAATTAAGAACGTTACACTGTATTCGGTGCAGTACTCATTCGAAAAATACTATATTAACAAAACTAATAACATAACCGTACATTAGGAGGAGTATAGATATCGTATATGGCAGCTGAATCGAGGTCAATAGCGTGAAATCCTTCATGAGATCCATAGAGCACTTTCAATCGCGTGTTTTCTTCCACAGTTAAGTCAACAATGAGCGGTAAGTGAGATAAGGATCCGAAAGACTAAAAAAGTGGAATGCCGGTTTATATTTATTACCGAATGTGTTTATTTTTCAAAATTTTATGAGAAACAGTCATGAAGGAAAAACGAAAACATTTAGGTAGGAAGGATATTATCTTTTCGAATTGTTTTCTGTTGTTTACAGGATGTAAACGTACCTTAAAACTCATAAACTTGTGGTACGGTTTTGGAGCCCACGCATATATTTCAATACTATTCTCCAAGCCCACTACCAAGAATTTGATCCGCTCATAGCGAACAATTTTGAAATGAATAGCGCCTTGAAGATCACCAACGTTAACCCATCCATTACGTTTCTCTGTTGGCAGACCAGAAGTGGAGCCCTGGAAAATCATTAAGCTTTCACCTGATCATTATTTTCGCATTCAAATCTCTCAGAAATAGGCAATTTAGTAACCTCAGTCCTCAGAATTTTCTGTTTCAACCAGCTTAAATAGTAAACTCTAATTCTTCGCTTCCTCCCAGATATTGTGATGAGTATATTCTGACCCTCTAACACTGTCATCTGCTCGAAGCGTCGTCGACTTATGAGCTGATAAACTGAAACACACAGTTTCATACACATGATATTCTACATTCTATATTCATATACCTTCCTTCAGGTTGCAATCACACCTTTACATCATTAGCAAACTTTTGCAATATAACGAAAATTAGATTATTCACACTTTTGAATAGAAAAATTGAAACTAATACCAAAATTTGGATAATTTCCAGTCCAACGTCAGTATAATATTTTCTACTGTTTAGTGAATACCGTTTCAAACACCTTCCAATGTCCTAATAAACACGAAAAGTCTTGCAAACCTTTTCCTTGGCCACTTCGATCCAACAACATAAGTCCTCCATCAGTTCCGATAAGCAAATTGACACCCCATAAAGCCGCGCATAAGATTTCTCCGCTGAATTTCTTCTTGTATTTTCGAATTTCCGGTGCATCAGAATCGAGATGTGCTCCATTCTGAGAACTAGGATTGACATTCACCTGAAAAAATTTCAATTACAACTAAGATTTGAAAAAGTAAATAAACCAAAATGTGGCTTTTGCAAACATCTGGCTTCAACGGGCTTCAATTTTGCCAAAAATTAACACCAATACGAAACTTTAGAAAAAAGACTTTCAGTCAGAAACTTTTGTGACAAAAACGCTTTTTTATTTGTCTTCTTGAAAATTATTAAGAAGCTAAAACAAATAAATAAGAAGCAATGCTACCGACGACTAGATATTTAAAAAGGATGCACTAGGAACTAAAGGGCACTCGATGGACCACATATTTGCAAATTGAAAAAACCTTCTATTCACCTGCAGTAATACGTCTAAAACTGCCCCGGATAAAGCCTAGGAAACTGAACTTTAGAAAAAAAAACCTGGATCTGACTGGCATCCTGCGCTCTACCGGGACGATTTACAGTTGCTGCGCCCACCAAAGCTCCAGTTCCAAAAAACCCCACAAACGATTTCTCGCGATCTCTCGAAGAAAGTGGTTGCTGATGCATTGAAATCTTCGATCCGTTCGCACAAGCATTGGCATTGCCAGAAAGCTGTAAACTATATCACGTTGAAGGTAGAATTCCTACGAATACTGGTTAAAGAAAGAAATAAGATAGAATATGACATGATTGCATAAATTTTCTTTTCTGGCAGAAATGTTGCACCGCGTCATCATATGGTTAATAAATATACGCTAAGTTCTGATAAAAGAGATTGAGTAGGAAAACAACAAACCACTTACTTCTTCTACAGAGTCCTCACATGTCCGCTGCTCGTCAAACCGGCTCGTTTCACGAGTTTTTGGCAGCAAATCTGGTAGTGCAAGAGAGCCACTGCCGCGTGACGATGAGGACACCTACGCAAAAATGTTTGCTGTTTTTTTTTTGTGTTAAAGAATGAAAACATGACATACCAATCTACAGTATAGTTTGGAATCATTTTGTGATAAATCATACACGGTATTTTAAACCTTCAACTCTTTCATATTAAATTAATCTTACTAAAGGCAACAATTCGTGGTCGTTGTTGCTTTCTCCATGAATTTCACAGCAACCAAACTTTTACCACTGGGGTATCAACGCTAATCTAACCGTTTAAAAATGAAACGAATATATTGTCACAAACAAAGACAATGTGTCCATCTGAAGCTCACTGCAGATTGAGATTTATTAAAGGAACAATAAGAAGATATGAAAACATAGGGCTCCTGACGTTGACCATGCCTTGAAGGATGCGCCATGCAATCGACTTCACCAAACATCATTAGAACTGAGTGAATGCAAATCTGGCCAACACGTTTAGTGGTGGCAACCAACCAATGTATCATTATATCAGTGCTCTAATATTCTCAGACAACTTCGGTAACAATTAGCCGACTTCGGAGACATAGAAGGCTTGGTGAGACTAGGATACAGGATCGAAACAACGAACACGTATGTATCTTAAGGTACCTCTAAACACAGCGCCTTACACGTGTCTGATATCTACCACATCCAGAGAAATAAAATAAAATGCAAGACTAACAACTGGTAGAAGAGGATTTGGTCCCGACGGTCGACGCACTGACGCTCGAAGCTCTTGTACATCATCATCGGTATCAGATGAGCTTTCTCCTAATCCAAATTCAGGAGAAGTAGTTGTGGATGCTTGCTGAAAATGACCGATATAGAAAAAATGGTAGCACAACCATTCGATTTTCCCTTCAAAAAAATCCCATTCATAAGAATTTACTGCTTGAAAGTGCGACCCCGCTATACGGCTACTTAGTCCCATATCTTCACTAAATCCGCTTAAAAAGGATTTTTTTTGGAAATATTAGCGGACTTAAACAAAAAAGAAAGCTGCTAAAGAAGGTCTTAATATTATACGCAACCGAACTTAAAAATGAGGAGGGAATATTATGACTTATGTGCATAAATACGTATGATGAAGTAGGCTATGGGAAATCAAAACCATGGCGTCTTCCTATCCCTATAAACAAAAGATTCTCTTGCAAAGCAATCAGTGTCAAACTTATAAATAAGAAAAAACAACTTACATCTGGCATGCTCGCTGCTTTCACCATGTTTGGTCGTGGTATAACGTCATTGGGTCTCTTTGACTGCAGAAGGGTATCTTCATCACACATATCAGTTGGAGGAGAACTTCCCGTTGGTGTTGGAGGTAGTGGCTTATTTGGACCCCGAAGTGTTCCTCCGATAGAATCCTAACAGAATCATAAATATTTTAATATACGTATTGTAGTCAGCAATAAGTAGTGTCACCCAACAAAGAACGAATCAAAACGGAGGGTCCTAGAGGACTGCCTCAAGTGAAAATGGAAAGTCAACAGTAACAAAAATCACTCCAGAGGACCAAATATTACACTGAATTTTTTAAAAAAGCACATAAGAAATGACATAATACTACAATTTTTCATCAGCAAGTTTCCACTTAGATAAGAACTGAATTGCTCAAAATCGTCGGGCGAATCGCTAGGTCTAAACTGTAGAAGGTTAACCCAGTAACCTTCTCAAATTTACCACTGTCTGCAGTATTATACACCAAAAAAACATGAATCACACGGCTAACTGGACAATACCACTTACATCATCAGCATCGGTCACACCTGCTATTGACGTATCACGTGGAGGTGGAGCAGGAGGAGGAGGTGACATACCATCACCATTACCAGGAGAACCGCCCATTCGTGATAACTCACATGCTAGTGCATCCAAGTCCTAAAATCAAACCAACATTACAGGTTCGAACCAAAAAATCCCAAAATTTAGATAAGGCTCGGTGGAACCAGTTCGAGCCAAAACTTATGCTAAGCAAACGCAAACCATCGCACCTCAGGTCTAGACTGTTGCGGATGCAGCACCGGTTCACTTAACTTACGCAATGGAGTGGCGGTGACATTAGCAGAAACGCGAGCAACGGGCATAGCACCACGGTGTCCTAAGAATAAAGCGAACACCTGTTGGTACCACAAATTTCAAAGATATTGTGATTAGATTGGATCAAAGAATACCTATACGATCTTTGTTAACACTTCTGTCTCTTTCCCTGCGCTCATCACGTTCTGACTGACGTCGACGATCGTAGTTAGCGAGGTCCGCAAGGTGAGGAGCTGCTGGATGCGATTGCTGTGGCGATCGCTGATGAAAGAAAACTAGGCGCAAGACTTAAAATCACGGCAACAACAGCACGTTATCAATACCTGATGATGGCTGACAGGTCTCTGCCTTCTCTCGGAATCTCTGCGAACATCGTTGCCTCCTAAGGGACGAGTTACTGCGGCTTGCGCACGCATTTTGACAGCTTCTTCACGGCTGCGGCCATCAGCACCATATCTGTAAAAATTACTCACCTACTTTACGACAAACAATAAGATGTGGTACTTGAAGCGGTGGATTGTGTTCGAATTCTGGTTAATTACCTGTATGCATGGTGATGTGGACTAGCAGTTGGAGGTCTGTCGTGATTTGGTACTATCCTCTTGAGCTGTTGGGCTCCCGCATGTTCAAAAGCCCCTCGACTTGCCTCCTGGATCCGTTGGAATCCTTTTCGGAGAGTGTTGTCAACTGGGATCATGGATGCCGCTTCAGAATCTAGGTAAAATTGAAATTATTAAAACTTTAAGCCAGAAGTCATGAAGAGGAAAGCAGTGAGGACTCATCCTGCAAAATCAACTTTATTTGATTCTTTTGTTTGTTACTAAAACTATGTTTACATGTAGAAAACACATATCGGATAGCCTTCTCTCAAATTAGTACTAATAAACGTTTTAATATAACAAGACAAAGGAGCAGGTAATGAAAACAAGCTCAAAAACGAACCATCACGATGAGTTTGGAGCTGCTTAGAAGGGTTTGGCTCATCATCGTCACTACCAGAATATTCATACTCAGTTTCATCTAAATGATCTAAAGTGATTCACTATTTTCCTTCTTATTCATAGCCTCTTTCAATTAAAAAACAATTTGAAGTACACAGGAAAACTACATAGCATTAGTTTCTTTCAAAACCTTCTCTTGCTAAAAAAACAAAAGAACTAAGCATTATTAGATTCTTTAACGAAAAAAGGAAAGAAAACCTTTTTTATTGATACGACGATGCCTATCTATGTGGTCCTTTATTGCGATGCGAATACTTCGTTCTGGTGGTTGATCCCTAATGAACGGATGCCGTAGGAGTTGATCCGTATATGGCCGTTGCTGATAATCTTTCACAAGCACAGTTTCTGCAAAAACTAGGGCTAAAAAGAATTAAATGTGAGTATACAATGTAGAAGATGACTGTTACCAATACGAGAAAAACATCATGTAATGAGTAGTAATGTACAGTAGACAAAAATTAAACGTGCCAATGAACCATGAGATAACAGAAAAGCAATAAATCGGTCAAATAGAACGCATGAGGAAAAATTGAAATAGAGGAAACAGGCGCAATGATGTTGAGATGTTTGCAAAACTCTGAACTGCAGGTGTCTGCAGTGGGGAACGAACGCACTGTTATCCTTTCCGGGGCTAACGCATTCACCACCACATCATGCGGGTTCTTCGTTTCGCCTGCCTCTCAGTTATTTTTCTATCGATCAGTGCCATCGGTAATCACCCATCAAAGGGAACAGGCTTTGCACCTGTATGTACCGCTTCAGAAATCTTACTAATGCCGTTATTTAAGCGAATCCTTTACCTAAAACTACGTAGTTAACGTGCAGTTTTACCACGCCATACGAATTTCAACGGCGATATTTCATAATAGCTTACGTTTCTGCAGACAGATTTCGCCTTCTTCAGAGTCTGGAATGGATCGCATCGACACAAGACGCCTGTTTCCTCTATTTCAATTTTCACATCTTATTCAGCCAAAAATCGGCAAAACGTTAACGGGAAAACTCAAAACCTAGGTTCCAATCGCATGGTAAACAGTTTCTTTAAAATTGATTAGCTAAGTAGCTTGCCTATTAACATCGTTTCCAACCTCTGAAGGTGGTAAAACGCCAAAAATTTGACCAGTGTGAAATAGATATTGCACTACTAATCTCGTGTCTGCTTATGAAGAACACGTGAACTTATTGATCAAAGTAGGGTTTAACATGGAGTTAGTACTCCGAAGTAGTAATCTCTTATTAAGACTTGTTCGTTGCTAGCACAACATACTTCCAAACATGGGGAATTTTGCTGGCAACTATTTACCGTCAATAATATCCCTCCCAACGGTTTCCAGCCCCATCGTGGCTGAGCGTGTGAGTGTCGGGCTGCGATGTATAGCGGGAGATTCATACTCCCAGCAGTCTTCCTAGCTGAGGAAGAGTCCGTTGCTTCCATCAGGGAGCCCAGCTAAGAGTAAACCACTACGAGGATCCATCACCGTCCACGTATCAAACTAATCGTATGGTGGCAAATCTCTCTCTGATCCACAAGGGCTGCAACTGACTGTGGTGATGAAGACTTGGGGCACACTTTGACCAGCCTGTCCTCAGAACTCCAAGGAACCAAAGTGGATAAAACAGCAAATCTCCGAAAAAATGGAGATTATGCTAGGGCTCGCACAACCATTGAGAACGAGCCATCCAAGTATCCAAGTAAATAAATATATGCTAGTCTCGCATCAAGTACAACCTGCTGTAAAGCGATCAAAAAACAACAGTAGGCGTAAATACTAGGCGGTATAAAATGCATCGCACTATATTTTGTAAAGGTGGACGTTAACGAATAACAGCATTGTGAATATGAAAAAAAAGACTCTGAACCCTTCTTCGCGCTCACCACACATCCTGAAAGCCCTCAAAGTTCTTCATGTATTTCGAATTTTCTTAGTTAGTAGAACTAAGACTACTCATGCATTTTGTAAACAACAACGGCATTTATTGAAAGGTTAGTGCAAATGAAATGTTTGCCAATAGTAGCTCACCAATGAAAGATTCAAATTTTTTTGTCCACTTTTTCGTTCGTTTCAATCGTGGAGGAGGATTTCGAGGAATTAGGAAAAGCGCACGCATGGGATGCATATCGCAAAGAGGAGGATGCCCTTCCGCCATTTCCAGCGATGTTATACCTGTAGCATAAAATCGTTAAGGTTATGCTATCGTATGGATACCTTATAACATTGGATGAGATTTAAAGAACATCTATAAAATTAGTCTCACGTAAACTGTCATGCGGATTTGAAAAGCTAAATTACTCACCGAGTGACCACAAATCAGATCGCGAGTCATACGTTGCCTCTGGATTTTCATCACATGCAATTACCTCTGGAGCCATCCTTAAAACAATATTGTACCTTAAAAAATAGAAATATCATGAAACATTGTAGATTTATTGTCAGAAAAACTCCGACAAAGTGCCTAACATCATGGCTCGAGCCGTTCCTGGGTGTCGAACTTTGATCTGAAGCGGAGTTTCATCACCTCAAAATGTTCTCCCAAATTGAGAAGGAACAAGGAAAACATGGGCAAACGCCGTAGTCGTAGCATCCTTGTCGAGAAGGAGCCAAACAATCCTTCGATCCACAACAGTCGATGACTGTTTGTGGCGACGATCAGGATACACTCTAATAAGATTGTCTCAGGACGGCGATGTCTTGCCAAATTAGCAAAGCATAGCAAATGGAAATTTTACTGAGGGTCATTAGATTCATTATAAATACGGCCTATTCAAGTATTCAAGGAAAAATTTGAGAGGACGGTGGCAGTCCTCGAAAACGATGGTCTAAAACAAAGGAAAAATAATAAAAAAAAAAGTACCAATATGGAGTTCCTATGAATGTATTTCTCCTCCCAACCGTCTTATCAAGCTGAGCCGAAACACCAAAATCCACCAGTTTCACCTCAGCACTATCCGTAAGAAGCACATTTTGTCCCTTTATGTCCCGATGAATGACTTTATTTTGATGTAAGTGATAAAGTCCCTGAAATAACAGACCTTAGCAGACAAAGTAGAGGAAAACCAAGCCGAGAAGTTGAGGAGTGACAACTTGGTTTTCGTTTTAAAAAAAAAATATGTTCGGCATGAAAGTTATACTATGGGGCTACAAGTATTGCAAGCATCACATCCTGATGATAATACGCTTTCAGGAGAATCAAAATACTAACCGAATAAATGGCATATCCGATAGAAAGGTCAAGCTTCGGAACAAAAACGATTATAATAGAATATGAAAGAATACATGAAAAATGATAACGAACCCTAAGAATTTCTCTGCATATATAGGCTATCCAGTCTTCTTTAATTGAAGAAGCTTTGCTACTTTTCACAAGATCTGTTACAGATCCACTCCCACAAAACTCCATGACTAGCCATAACTGATCATGCTTGCCTGTCGACGACGGGAGTTTTTTTATGAAAGCGCCGTAGTAGGTAGCAATATTGCGGTGATAAGAGTACTAAAAGTATGGAATTTTGCCTTAATATAGAAGATTTAAAGGAACAACAATGCCACAGCTCACTTCACCGTCTCATGGACGAAGAAGTAATGGGGAAGAAATTTTAATTTCGTTGCAGTATCACTGCAAGTGAACAAAAGATGAGAACATTGCACAAATGTGCACATAAAAAAATACTATGAACTAAACCTTCAAATGAATCTCCTCCAAAATTGTTCAAGTCGACGCCAACCTCCCTTTCATGACAAACACAAACACGAATAGTAAACAAAGTAAGCCGTTATCATTAAAATGTTGGATACAAAATCAGTCTACCCACAAGAAACACATGCGCTAGCGTCTTCGCAGTTAATTTCAACTGGAATCCTTTACTTTTTTCAACTAACGCAGACAAATAATGAAAGTAAATTCAGAAATCCGAACATCCGTGGGAATATGAGTGATGCTGCTACAAAAGTAAACCCATTTCTAGTGGTGTTTTCAAAACGGTCAATGAGATTTTGAGAAGCACAGAATCTCGCAAAGGCACAGAATTCCATTCATTGTGTTTTAAACTAAAATTTAAAATAACAGTAATAGTTATCAAAGAAGAAGAAAAAGAAGAAGCAGAAGAAGAAGAAGAAGAAGAAGAAGAAGAAGAAGAAGAAAAGAAAGACAGAGTCGGTTAGTGAGCATACCTTCTTTAGCATATTTATTTCAAGTTTAATCTCTTCCTCTTCATCCTCGTTGATGTTCATGATTTTAATAGCAGCAAGCTGAGCAGTTTTAACATGACGACCCTAAAAGATTTTATTCAAAATGGTTAGAAACTAAAGTATAGTTCATTACTTCATTCATTAGTTTAGAAAAAAAAAACGATGAATAACATTTTTCCATAATAAAACCTATGGTGATAAAAAATACTTAGAGCGATGAATCAGAAAAGGTAGAATACATGCCTTGTAGACCTGCCCATATGTTCCATTACCGACGACTTCAATCAGTTCAAAAATTCCTGCAGGATCCTTAAACATTAAGATAGATTTAGGATATTGATACGACAACGCAAACACGTTAAAAACAAACCCTTAGTGTGTTAAGGTCGATTTCATCAAGTGCACCGGGGTTATGACCCATGGTGATGATGAACGATTGATCCCGTCGACTTCACGAGATAGGACCTGATCATATCAATGAAAGTAATTACATCACAAAAATACTAAACGACTTTCATAGTAGAAAATGTAGCGTATATGATAAGAGAATCATTTATCGAAGGATTTAAAGATAATGAAACGTTCAGAAGCAAAAACACGATGCGAACAACGATGGACGGAAGAGTGCACAAGTCAAATGCGCGTGTGGGGAGAACAGCTGCGCACATCTCTTTGCCCACTGGGGCGTCTTCGTGGTGCGCTTTGTTTTTTTTTTTTTTTTTTCCACTTGAACTGTTACTATAAAGTACGAAATCGGTAAAAGACTTCTTTCATTCATTCATTCTTTCTTTCTTCCTTTCATTTTCCTATCCTGTATCAATTACAATGATGCCATCAAACGAACAAATTGATAAAATGTATGATGCCTGGCTGACCAAAGACAATACAGCTGGATTGGTTAGGCAATTGTTATGAAAACGATTCGATTGCTCACTAAATTGGTTGAATCATCCATCTGAAATACTTCATCATCATCACCATCATCATTCACTACGATACGCTCGTTCGATGAACTGATCTGTACTGTAGAATATCATATACGAGATCAGCATTCGTTATTCAATGAAGACTAATAACCTAACCTACCCACATTCCCCACATCATCATTGCTGCGAACAATATAGCCTTTTAAGGGCGATAATCAGGCGCGCACGAACTCGCACTCCACCAAATTACGTTGCGAAGGTGGAGTCACTAATGACCACACGAAATTCGTTTTAGCAATAAATAAAAGACATTGTGAAAATAGTTTTACTTGGTTCAGCGAAGCAATTGTAGACGCAACTTATTCTATCAACTTATTAAAGATGTCCATACGACTTTCAACTGATTCAGAATGAGTACGCACCCATAATGCTACTAGAAAAATAGTAAAACTAATTAGTTATCAACGAGGCGTATCGCATAATTTCTCATCTGCTCAATAGAAGACGGACTTCATGAGCGTCGAGCTGCGAAGAAATTCGACGTTTTCAAAGGAAGAACCTAGTATGAATAAACATATACCATGGCAGAACGAAG
>MQTX01000189.1:492274-507958 GCA_009735665.1 Angiostrongylus cantonensis | reverse complement strand
ATAATAATAATAATAATAATAATAATAATAATAATAATAATAATTGCTGAGTGGAGCTCAATGTTTAGAGGTGCTCTTCAATATTCATGTGTTCGTTGGTTCGATAACGTTCCAAGCACTAAACTATAAACAAATTTTCTAAGCCTCCGTGTTCTTCAGATTGATAGAACACTTGTCTAGAACGGTAACAAGGTCATCATGAAATATCAGTAGCTTACCGTAATTCATTGTGTAAAGGATGACCAAGAAAAAAAAAAAAAGTGATAAGGAACTCATTATATGGTACCAAAGAAAAACAACTTCACAAGTTCAACGATGCTAGGACAAGTTGAATGCATGTCACCATCCCTAAGATGATATGATTAATGCCGAACGCTTTACTCTTCATATGTCAAGACTATAGTAATAATGATAATGATAACAATGATGAGGAAAAGATAACACAACGCTGAGATTTCACATTTTTCATGACCTCACACATAAAATAAACAAAAGCTTTCAAAACGAAAATCCCACTGCTCGATAACAACGCCGTATAACTTGCACGAAGAAAAAAAAAAAACAATAAAACGAAAACAACTATACAACACCATCATAAAATTCTTAGGCAACGAATTAAGCTCATAAATCCTATTCTCAAACGAAATAGACGAATCGAAATACAAAATGCCCGATATATTCTGCAGAAAAAATTTTCAATATAAATAACCGCAATAAGGAAAGAACGAAACCCGCTCCTAAAATCCTTCTTCGATGATAACCCTGATCACTGTACAGCAGCCAGCTGGACGAGTTAACCGACCGACCGACCGACCGACAAGAAATTCGAGAAACGCACAGTGCTTTTTCGTTTTTAGAACACTTTCTCTTTAATTTCACATACACTACACTCAGTGATTGCGTTTAGAATTGAAAAGGGAAAAAGAAAAAAAAATGACTAGATCATACCAATGTGACTATTAGTCAGAATGACACATGAGGATTATGTTACAGGTGCAAAACTGCATTCCGTTCAATGGGATCTGTTCAGCGCACTCAGCTCTTTATCGCTCGCTGTGATGAACCTAAGATGGATTCGCTAGTTAGTTCGTCCTCTTCTCTTTTTTTTTCTTTTTTTTTGACGTGAAAATTAAGTTATGTCATCAACTAGGCAAAGACCTGTTTGTCTCCCTCCCCTTACGGAAGTATGCAACTATACACTCAGTATGAAGATTAAACTTTATGCTTAACCCAGTTTGTGTGCTTGTTCTATTCCAACATATTTACGATCGTGCTGATTTCTCAACAACTGCCGGCATTTGTTCGATAACTAGATTATTTGCGAAATGCACTAGAATATTACAGATTCATCGAAGACCCTTAGACACCTATACATCTGGTTTTGGGCGGATGTCTAGTTCGTATGGAGTACTCTCCCTCCTTTTTGTTAGAACTAAAAATAGAACGTATTAGCGCAATAGAAAAAAAAAACTTCAAAAAAGAAACTTTCAAAAAAAAAACATCGAGAAGGCATTTCAGGACGCCTTCGTGTTCGGTCAGACGCGATTGCAACATGTACAACCTCGTTGTTCTCCAAAAGAACAACGTGAGAAAAAAAAATCACTGTAGGGTTTAAGGAAAAATTCGAACTATGGAAACGTGGAATAGTAAGTAAATTTCTGCATTTTTTGGCAATCATATGTAAATCCTGCTGGTACCACTTCAATCAGTAAAGTTCACAACTTGCGGAATAAGGTTGTTAGAAATGAAAAAGCTACTTCATCTTCGCACATCTCTACATCTAAATCAATGCACATCGTCATGAATATGCTAATCTGACTATACAGTACTTTTGTTATCTCCTTCTCCTAACCACTTATCTCTAATCTACTCATCAAGGGAGCGATATCCATTGGGAAACAACTCTGGCACACGACGACACGGTGAACCAAATGGAAACTGCTGTGCCGGGCCCCGCTCGCTCAAGTCATTCGACGATCAACGGTAGAACAGGTGATAGAGGTGGATCTGATAAGATAGAAAGATTCTAACGTGATGATGAATCATTTTGTTGAGAGAACATTGAGAAAGCTATGATCATGGCAGAATTTGGAAAAGGACAATCGCATCGCGACGATAACTACCTGTGCGCCATCGACTTGGACCGATTCGGCTCTCAAGAAGAAAACAAAAAATATCTGAACATTAGAGGAATAAAACGTATTAATTCAACAAAGAAATTGCAAAAGATTTTTTTTTGTTTGCGTTGTTTTCTGTCAGATAACTGTCCAATACGCTTTCTCTTTCTTCTTCACACACTATAGGGTAAATGGACGGATGAACGCTAATGGTTACCAGTCATCAAAAAACAAACATAGGAAAACAAAATGATGGGTAACTTGAGAGACCACCTGTGAGAGAGTTGTACACGACTCTTGGTAGATTCGTAGGATGAAGAAACTCATAGATTGCTGAGAATTCCCTAATGTCTCCAATGAAGAAATTTGTCCAAATCCTCCAGGTGTAGAGAGTAATCAGTCAAGAAACCTTCACAATACAATCAATAATTTTGATGAAGCATATAGGATTGAAACGTGAATGAGAAGAGAACTAACTCAACAACGAAACTAATATAGTCATTTCCGTATATGCAAATCACTTCTGAAGGTCGAAAGTGTCAATAGGTAAGGAAGGTTGTTCAGATACCACTGAAGTGTACCTTAATTTACACATCCGTGTATAAACACGACAAAATGACTACCTCTCCTCCATCGACCTGTCCTAAATGCTATTCACATCTCCTCATAGTGTTTAATGTTTGACCATGATGAACGGACGACAATCAACACGAATACGACCCGATAATAAACAGTAGTGCAATAGTTGGATGTATACCAAACATTTTCGGTGAAACGACAATGTGACACAGTCAGAGAGAAATGAGACAGTTAATGAGGTTCCAACTATAGTACACTATATTTCGAGAGGAATCGCATGACGATGATGATGATGATGATGACGATGATGATGATGATGATGATGATGATGATCATGTATGAACGCTGATTATCATCGGTAAACTTCGAACAACAGGTCAAACGAAGAGCCACACGAATGTGACAGTAAACCGCAGAAGCCAGTCAGCCTGTGTTCGAAAAGTGAATTGGGGTCGTGACGGCTCCGAAATCATCCATATCGTACGTTCAAAATACATACAAATATCAATCAGACAATTTACTTCTATCGGTAAAATCCCGTCATTGATGTGTATTTACATCACGTAAACAACAACATAGTAATACACTTGAAACGTTTGAGATCTTTCATATCAGACACGTTCTCGAGAGATCTCAGTAATGTTCGAATGTTATCCAGGTGTTGATGATAGCTACAGTACTCGGATATATCCTGTATCCCAACCACGAGTACCAGTACCAGTGAGACGATTCGATTCGATTCGACGATATTCGAATTCAGCAATAACTATCACACCATCGGAATAAGATCAAAACCTTGCCAATGCTCTCTGAAGCTTGTATTCAATTCATTACACTGTAGCTCAAATCAGTGATGATAAGGCAACAATCGGAAGTGATTGAGCTTACCCGCTATAGTCAACGAACGATTGTGTGGTTGCTTTGGGCATGGACGCAGAGTTGGAGGCCACTCTCGTATCTCCGCACTCTGACAACGATCAATGCGTGGCGGACATAGTGACCAATAGAAGTGAAGGTCTACGGGCAAAGGCGGAGTCAGCTGGTTGAGACGAAGGACCGACTCACACGTAACGCAGCGCATCTGTGGGTCGTTCGATCGGTGATGGGGACTCTGGGGACCATCATGTCGTGTCTCGTGGCGCTTTATTTTTGTTCAACGGCACTGACTCTCAGCATTGACCCTCTTGCTTTTTCGTTGTTTTGCAACGCTTCGAGTAGCGCCAGAGGGAATCAATGGTCTATATGTTGGGGACGTATATTGTTGGTGATAAGGTATCTCAGATTTCTCTACTGGGGCTCTTCGCCTATAAAATGTGGTCAAGCAACAAGTTAGATAGGTGAGGATTTGGATCGTAGGTCCGTTTCCGATCGATCCTGCCTAAGTTGATAACCGTTACGACTTTAAACGTTGCGTGATAAAGAAGAAAAAAAAAACCAGATAAAACACTAAAAACTGTGGGTTTGCTGCAAAATGGCAGAAGTGGAATACTGAACTGATAAAAAGAACCCAGAAGATATGGAATGTGTGCTTACCGTATCAGTTTTGTTTATGAAAACATCTAATCGTATCGTTCGTCAACAGAATGACGAGAATTTGTTGATGACGAAGAAGTGTATCGTGCTGTAGATTTGATAAATCGTCAACAACAAGCATAAATCCCTTGGAAGGATAAATAAAGCGTTTTGGCATTGATCATTCCTTGGATATGCCATCATCTGCTCTACTTCATCATGTATCGTTAGTGGTGATTGAATGCATACCTGACCTCTATATAACGTTTTGAGATTGCGTACCTGTAGCGAGTCAGTGCTGCTATCCGCCCACACAAGTCTGGTACCAATTTACCTACCCGGAGGCATGAATGACATGTGTATCTCCCCCTTTTGTTTCTGAACCAAAGAACGTGTGTGCACTACACTCCGCCTCTAATCACTACGCTACTCGAGCCTATCTGTGACGATTCATCAAAAAAAATGGGAAATTTTCATTTTTATCTGTAAAAACGGATTATAATTTGTGGCACCTTCTCAGCATAATCTAACTTCAAAGAATTTTTCTCGACGAAATGCATATTAAGTAAGTGATCCAAATATGAAATTGAGAAGGATATTTACGAAGAAAAAAGCAGGCTAATTAAAAAGAATCCTGAGATCCTGAATCCTGAAAACTCTGAACCTCAATTAGGTTACGAACCAATGATTACCCATGCTTGGGGCATGAAGCCCAATTGAGGTTCCGTGTTTTGCTCATATCTCACCATTCATGTGGTTATATTTCACATCATATCCTGCTTTGAAAAAAAAAAGAATTGGAAATAAATAAAAGTTGAAGCAAAATCAACCTATCTTTAAAAAAAATGAGACCACATGGTTAAGACGGAAAAATCTTTTCCCTGATTCTCTCCAAGTAGTAAGTTCCTAGCGCTTCGGACTGAGTAATGCCACTATCAAGTTTCTTAGATAACAAAGACATTTCTGAACGTTAAAATTTTTCCAACAAGATGTCATTTTCCGTGTAGTTTTTTCTTCCTTTTGTTTGTTGTCATACCGTATCTCACTTGATTGTCTGATAATAAGTTCACAATAGTGGAGCCGAAAAGTTCTACGTGTAAAACTCTGTTTGTTTTATTCGCTAAGCGCCCTCCGGATCTAGAGAAGTAGTCAGTTTAGAGAACATCTTAAGAATGACGATGACTTGAAATAAGAAAAAACAAAAAAAAAAGACAAGAACTCAACGAGTTACCGTAATAAGTAGAACAGTAATACTGAGTTTAGCGAAGTGTTTATGATCGCTATATGATGTTAATAAAGATGAAAAAAATTTTAAAAAAAAAGAGAAAAAAATGAAAAGAGAAAATTTGCGATCGTACCGAAGAATTTATTGAATTCCTATATTGCCATATGAACTGCATCAGAATTCAAGTCGAAGACATCAAAAATTAAGCGCATCGCTCCGTATATTTAAGAACTTGTAAGAAATTTAGATTAAGAATGAGTCTTGTTATCTACTTAAAATAAGCTTCTAATGAGTTGCGCTAAGTGCATGCATTTTACAGACTTGCCTTTAGTTGTACCTAGTGCTACATATGAGTTCGCTCTAATGGAAACCGAAGGGTTTGCATCAGAACGTATTCCCGTACAAACTAAAACCACAGCTTTAGGGGGTGAAAATTGCCAACGTAATGCTAAAGTTTATCGGCTGTTCATTTTCTTTTAATCTAAATTTCGTAAGCACAAATGGTCACTAATATACCAGTCAATGGAAATTTTAAAAGAAAGATGGAAGGTTGTAATCGATTTTTCTGTTGATATTCGAACTTATGGTAGAATGACTTACGAGTCTCCCTCATGCGACGGACCTCAAATACGTTCCCATGAGAATTTAACAGAGGAAAGAAAAGCAACCATGTACTTGTCTCATGACGTAGATTGATTTATGAGATGAACTCATTGCTGGTGTCACACTGGTTTTCTGTGTAATTTCCGTATGTACGCCATCATATTCATGTATATATCCATTGGGTTTCATTGAGTATATCAGCAAATTATGCTACATATCGATATGTTTAAAAACCGGCAACGAAACAGAGAAGTACATGAGTAGTGGCAGCTCAGAGTTGCCTCAGACAAGCAAGCCTAACGGTTACTCTGGAAGTATATGAACAAGCTGGCAAGCTTCTGTACATGGGTAATCTCTTTCATCGAGGATAGTAAAGAGCCTTGTGTAAGGATTTCAACACATATCACGTCCTTTCGACGAAAGTGTTGATACCATTACGTGGTGAAAGACCGAGTCACGCTATGAGTAATGAAATTAGAGGTGAAAAAAATGATAAGGAGACACTTAGGACACTATTTGTCATCACAATTATTACCTTACATTTATCGCTTTTCTTCCATACCAGACGCAACATTCGACTGCAATGTTGCACTAATGGATTGGGCCATTCGTACTGAGTTTCACTTATATTTCGTTTTTTTACTACAGTTTTAGTCGCATGACGCAAAATTTAGTGTAGTAAATTGGTATCCTGAAAAATTTCTTCACTTAGCAATGATGATAAATTGATTCTGAAAGAAAGTGAGACAAAGTGGAACTTCTCGGCAGTTTGTTCCAATAAGTAAGTGATCGTCGTAATCGATATGAGGTGTATCTAATAAAAATCTGAAAAAAAATGATACAAATAAAACCAAAAAGTGTGTGAATATGAAAATTTGGGAAGAATAATATATTTAAATACTTAACTATTACAGCGATGACACGATTCTAAGGGGAAAAAAATCAGAGCGCACTAAGGCAATGAGCAAAAAATGGCACCTTCTTATTTTACAATGCTTACTTTACATTTTATAGGAGTTTTGTCACCACTAGAGTAATGAAGAGAAAAATCTGTTTAGAAAAATAGAAGCTTAAAGCTCTCGGCGTTGATCAATCCCTGAGGGATACGCCATGCATTCGACCTCATTAAGTATCGTCGGAGGTGATTGAATGCATATCTGGCCTTTACAATGTGAATGCATATCTGGCCTTTACAATGACTCGCGGTGATCTACCGATGTATCGAGCCAGGGCTGCTATCCTCCCGAACAAGTCTGGTATCAATTTGCCGACACCAGAGGGATGAATAGCTTGGTGGGCCATGGGCGCAGGGATCGATTCCTGGAGGTTGGGGGGTGCCTCCTACCACTTCGCCACACGCGCCCCTTAGAATAATGCTAGTGTTTTATGTCGAAGCCGTTCATTTGTTTTCAGTTAAATTTTGTTGTCATTGTGAAGAAATTCGGTAAACTCTTGCTTCACAACTGGAAAAGCAAAAATGTGAATTTAGTGCGGTGCATTCCACTGTCGCTTTCTGATCACGTTATGTTTCATTTCAATATAAGATCGAAATCGAAAAACTTGCTATACCAGCTGACAACTTGCCTCACGAGTTCATACAATGCAAACACTAGCTAAGCAAAAACATTTGTTGGAAATGGAACAATGTATATGGTAGGGAAGGAGAAGACTTTGCGGCAAACGAGATAAAAATGGACTAGTTTGAAGCTTAACGCATTCGATGGAATTTCGAAAGTTTTCATGATTTATTGAAAACCCCTTGAAAAGTAAAAGAAAAAAGATTTTGCTCTAGCGATATCTTTGACAAGATTGGTGCTGTGTTGACCATGCGCATGGAACTGGTGACTTCAAATAAAGTGGTCGAATGAAAATAATAACTATGCCACTAAGTTCCGTAAGGTACACTTCATTTTTCACTAAATTCTTTGTATAAGGAAATGTTATAATCATTTGTTGGATGTGGAATAATTCAAACCGAAATCGAGTGCATGTTTCCACGAAAAATATCCGGTCTCTTTGATAAATGAGGAGTACCTTATTTCTATAGAGGATCCAAGTAACACATTGTGAAAGCAAAGAATAACACTAGTCATTTCCCAGGTGTTGGAAGAACTTCGAAGTTACGTTGGGGAGCCTTTTATACCAGGAACTAGGAGTTCTGAATGTATTTCGTACAAGCGCAGTACAAAGTACTCCTTCTCGATGATCGGAATTTGCATAATGTAAGAAAAGCAATGCAAACACTTGAATCAGAAGAATGATTGGCTGCATATCGTAATACTGAGTGAGAAGAAAAGGATACGATGTGTTGGTTATAGCTTTGTTTAACGAAGACATTCATGTTACGGCATTCTGACAATAAAACGAATCGATTACATGAATAATTTGAAAGACTTTTGAGCATCACTAAACGTCTGCGAATACTAACAGAATAAGCTGAAACTATTTACTTAATAAAGCTTGAGTTGTCATTAAGAGGGTAAAGCACGATATTGGAAAGCGGAGAAGACATTGGACTACGACGCTATCATCTGATTTGATTACATAGTTTGTTATATGGTGCTGTACCCTCGTAGCATGAAGCTCAACCAATGAAACAAGACAGATCTTTAGATATCTGCTGTTACTTAAGTTACAACGGACAGAACAGACTATAACGGAGGTAAACTTCTACGTAGTGTCGTCCTTTCCTGTTCTTAACGTTTATCAACTACGGAGAGGAATTAAATAAATAGAGAAATGAGGGTCATTCTCTTAGTGCACCAGTGAAGCTACTCAGAATTGTACAAGAGAAAGCAACTGCAATCCGTGAAGTGGAGGGACACGACCTAGATGTACTCAGAATTGTACAAGAGAAAGCAACTGCAATCCGTGAAGTGGAGGGACACGACCTAGATGTAGATAATATTTTGCCTTGTAGCATGGTGTTTATCGTCGACATTCTCAGTTTGTCAAAACAAAATAAAGGAAGAAATTTAACATTTGATCATTGAAATGATACTGTGCAGGCACAAAAAATACCTGGTTAACAGGTGTCATAGAAGTTATGACAGATAATAAAGACAGAGGGAGCAACTTGACCCACTTTTAGATGCCTGCAAAACAAATCTATAAAAAGCTATCGGATCCAGATGTTCGGTGATCATTGCTCCACTCGACAATTTTTCACGATTTTTGCTCCACTTCTTCGTTATTAACAATCCTTCCGAGGCAATTCTAAAGCTGGGCTTCGATTCCAAGCATATTTACTCGAAGTCTCTTCACTATCGGTTAATACAACTTTCATTAAACTAGATCCACATCATGCGAGAAAGCATCCCATTAACGCGTCTCTCTTAATGTTATTGACCTCTTGAAAAAATAATAATCTCTTAATAGCTCAGAAATTTTACAGTGATCAGTTAACATAATCGTATAGTGATGGTATGAGCAAAACTATGGCAGTAGTGCAACAGTCATGTTTTGTACGTTTTTAGCATATTCTGCCAAGCATAGTTCATTCAAGCAAAACTCCACTTCATTGGTTTTAACTCAACATAACTGGGAAGGCTTACATCACAAGAAGTAATCACTTCTCTGTTCTGACTTGATGAAGGCGAAAACGAAGGCGCCGAAACAGTTAGCCACAGTGATGTGTTCTTAGTGACTACCACATGTGAGCTCATCAATACAGAATGTGGAATTTGTTGTTATTGGTACAATTTGAGCACATACCACACAGCACACTGGACTCTACATCCATTAAGTTTTACACTGTATTTAAAATTCTTATCGCTTAGCCATACAAGAAAAACTTTGAGCGTGCACATGGTTACCGCTCTTTCAGAACGATATTTTATCGTGAGTCGTTCACATTGTAGTTTTTTAATGAATGCAAAGTGATCAGGATCATGATTAGAGTGCAAGATAAAGCATGGACCACAATCTTCGGGAAGAGAAAACAAAATGTATTTTCGCGGGTTCTCAAGTCACAGACCTACTCTTAGTGCAAGAAAACAATTCCATCTTACATAGCTTAAATACAACGGTAAAAAAGGATAAAGCTCTCGGCGTTGATCAATTCCTGAGGGATGCACCATGCATTCGATTTCAATAAGTATCGTTGGTGGTGACTGAATGCATATCTGGCCATTACAATGAATGACCCGCGGTGGCCTACCGAATGTATCAAGGCATTCCACGTGTGTGTCGCAGTGGTGCCTCCAACCACTGCACCACACTCGCCTTAAAAAATACAACGGTACGAAACAATAATCACGAAATTAACTGGTAAAATTCTGCAAGAGTGCCTTTTAATAGGTTAAAATTGTATCTAGTTAAATGAAACGAGTGCGATTCAAACTGCAAACGCTTCAGATGCCAGAATCTAACACTAAGAAGTGCTAAAACGAAAAGCAGCCCATTTTATCTTGAAATTTGAGGAAGTAAACGTGCCCACTCTCTAGAAAACTACATTGCAATGTCAAAGAATATGTTAACACTGCAGGCCTACTACGCATATGATAAACATATGAACACTGAGGAGATTTTCTTCATACAATTATTATAACCTCTCGCAGATGAGTTATGAAATTCTGATTATATTGCATACCTTGTCAATAAAAAAATTTCACGCATGATGCTAATAAACTACTAATGCATAGTTATTATGATGTCATAATCCGTATATATACATATATATACATATATATGCACATTTATATATATGTATATATACATGCATATATACGAACACATGCTTGTACGCTTGTATCTGTGTACGTACACACAAATATAGACTATATATATAGGAGACATGTGTAGCGCAGTGGTTAGAGGCACCATGGAATACACATGGGATCTATGCCCCAGGCTCATCAAGCCTTCCATCCCTCCGTGGTCGGCAGATTAGTTCCAGACTGTCTAGGAGGATATCACCACTGACTTGATACATCCGTAGGCTACGGCGACTCAGTGTGTGGACCAGACATGTATTCAGTCGCTTCTAACGACGCTTAAAGAAGTGGAATGCATAGAGCATCCTTTTGGGATTGATCAAAGCCGAGATGTGTGGAAATGTTTCGTGGTTTTCCTGTTGGGGTTGTGTTTGGCTGACTAGGTTGCATGCAAATTGGCCATTTTAGTCTCAAAAAAGGCATAATCCGCCGACACGTCAATTACCGCAAATAGATAATATAGTAGCAGCTTCCTGTGTGCTTATAAAAAAAGCAGAAAATCTGTGTGTATACATATAGGATGCGTGTGGGGCAGTGGTCGGAGGCGCGCTACAACACACACGGGATCCATCACCGCCCCTGGTCCACCAAGTCTTCCATCCCTCCGAGCTCAGCAATTTGCTTACAGACTTGTCTGGGAGGACAGCAGCACTGGCTCGCTACATCGTTAAGCCACCGTGAGTCATTGTAAAGGCCACGATATGGATTCAATCACCTGTAAACGATTCATAGTGAGGTCGGATACATGGCGCATCCTTTAGGGATTCATCAACGCCGAGAGCTTTATCCTTTTTATATATATATATATATGATATAATGCGAATTATATACATCGTATATTACGTATGCATATCATATATATACTCTATAATATACATCACATGACATTAGTACGGCATAGTACAGCTATTTGAGGGTTTCAGGAAGAACCAGTTTTGTCGGAATTCAACATTATTATTGAGAATTAAGTAGTCCCTACATGGCACCATCGCCTAACCACAAGCAAAACAAAAGCCTTCGTAGATGACGAATGAGAAACAAAGAACCAAATATAATTCCTTGGTTTCATGCAACAAGTGAAGTCGGGCTATGTAAGTTGAAAAATTTAGCAACTGAGGTTAGTATAACTATCGCGAAAGTCTTACGGATTTTTTGCATGTACTTTGGTATCTATGGGATACAAACACGTGCCTACTTCTACTCTTACTCTACTTTTTTCCTTATTCTCAGATTGTGTCCAGCATTAATAAGTTAGGATATTACTGTCGTAGTGGACAACGCATTCGTCGGAAGCGCCTTGCATTACCCATGGGATCGATTTCCGTGCCCACACCTAGCAAGCCCTCCATCCCTCCTGGGTCGGCAATAATGGTATCAGACTTGTCTGGGAGGATAGCAGCAGTGGGTCGATAGATTGGTAGACCACAGTGAGCCAATCACCTCCAGACGATGCTTAATGAAGTCGAATGCATGCCGCATCCCTCGGGGATTGATCAACGCTGACAGATTATCGTTCGATTTTTATTCCTGCCGTCCTCGTTATTTATACCGGCATAAGCTATTAAGACAACTAGGTGGTTTACATTGCATACCAGTCAGGTTACTATGGTTGCGAAACATGGTACTACTGCAACGCTTGGTGTCCACACAGATAATGGTTCGCCTCATCACAAGCTCGACCAACTATTTCGAACACTTCGAAGCAAACGTATTTCAACGCTAACTCGCTGACTTCACAATTATTAATAATCTTATACTGTATGTCACTGACAATTTCCGAACATTCCCGAAACAGGAGCCCATTAACAAATAGTGCTTATGCGTCGGTGGAACAATACTGGGACAACGAAGGCCGACAACTGGACTTGCTACTCGACAGCAATCCGATGCATTTATCCGATTCTCTTTTGTTTTCGATGAATTATGTTCACATAGTTTATTCACTTAGCTCTAACTTAAAAAATATTCAGTAATGATCCTTTCTTATCGCCATGTTCTCGCCCGCTTGTGGCTCAGATTTTGAGGATATCAGTGCTAAACTATGTAACTACAGCTTCAACACATCTATGCAAACTGGGTATTGATCAGATTTTTCGAATCCTATTTCTAAATTCAAATTCACATCCAGCATCGACCGATATGTTACTGTTTCGTACAAATTCCAAATTCATCTAGCATTTCAATGTTGAATGATGCGACTATCGATCAGAGGTCCACTCGCAACAACAACTCGTGCTAATCGATAATCTGTTCGCTCGAACCGATCGCGCTCGTTGCTTTGGAGCGCGTCGATTGATCACACATGTACTCGATGACTAATCAGTCACTATCGGTGCTATTTAAAATATGTCACAGTAATCGCTCACTATCGGCGCTATTTAAAAACGATATTGAAGTGACCAGCAATCATATACGAAGTTACAAAAACGCTTGTCAATCAATTCCAATGCCTATTGATCAATGAACAACGACACGCCTAGATTTGAAATCGGTCCAATTCAAAACTCTTATCAGTCGCTTTTATGTCTACTGCCTGCTACAGATTGTACTAGTTTTATCTCGACCGTTACATATCACGACGTTATGTGCATTAGCTGCCGTCGGTGGGTCGGTTGGCACGGTGCCCCCCTCCCTGCGCACGGCGTCCAGTCGTCGCCACTCTGCGTCCCTGCACAACCCTCGCGACCTCTTCGCCGTTTGTGACAACGACCACCACAGTGCGATCGATGATTGGCAGTTAGCCAAAGCGTCGGGGTCATTGCTCTCAAGGTAACCACATCGCGCTGCTGCTTGATCGTATTAAACACGAACATTAAGAATCTAGTAATAACTACGGCAGACGACGGGTTGCAATAGAACATCATTCTAAAATGACCAACACGGCGCTCTGAACACTCAGTGGAAACATTACGGGTACGGTACATATCGCACACGCAAAGTTTCCACCGAGAATGTAGGGCGACATAGACAGGAGGATGGGAGATGGCGGTGATAGAAATGGTCCGAACCAAATCACTCTGAAAATACCAGGCAAGCGGCGAACACAATACTATCGGTAAGTAGACTCAGCGGAAACTCATACGGGTATGAACAAATAAACACAACCGAACAATTTCCACCGAGTCCACAACTGTCGATTGATAAGTGAGCGTTTAACAGACGATATACGATCGAAAGGCATAGACGATCTCGGACTATGAAGATTACGGGTACAAACTTCATATGTACCAGTTATCTCATAATCGGAGCTAGAATCCAGCCTATGATAACGTAGTGAAAAGCAGACAGCAAGCAGTTTAATCTGACAACATGGTAGCTATCCACACGTTGTGAAGTACTGGATATATATATTTACGTATACACACACCCACGCACACACACACACACACACACACACACACACACAAATACAGCCATACACGCACAAACACACACACATATAGGTCTACTTACCATGTTTTAAGTAAAGCATCCCTATGATGACAGTAGATAGTTGTTACGGCGATCATAGTCGGGCGATCATAGTCGGGCGTATGTGAACAACGGAACACAGTGGACAGCAGACCAGATTGCAGCCCATCGGTTGCAGCAGCAATGGACGAATGAGACCGCCTCCATCGATTGCCGCCTCACGTGAGGGCGTGGGGCGTATCGGCGCAATCGTTGTGGGACCGACGCGTCTCTCGTTTACGGTAGCGTTTTCGAATCGTTCGAATCGTGCGCGCAGATGTTGTTGTGGAATTTTTTCTAACACAATAATGTTTTGACATAGCTATACGTTATGAAATAGGACTTAGTTTATGAGTACTATTTGGCTCATTTGTGAGTTTTTAGCCAAAAGTGCCACGGCTTTTGTTATTTTAATTCCAGTGGACTTAGCAAAATTTGTTTCTATTTGTTGACGAAACATTATGTGTTTATATGAAACGTTATTATAAAGGCAATATTATTTGATATCAAGATAGAGTTCTTCATGGAAAATTGTACGACTGAACATTAAAGCTGAGAATGACCGCTACGCAATTATTGCTCAGAAAAATTGTCATAGTAACGGACCGTATTCAAGTCTCGTGTACTCTTGTCTTAAAGGTTACTTTTAGCGTGTCAGAAACTATAGAGATTTGTTCCTTATATTCGATTGATAAGCGCAGATACTTACTTGGATACCTGGTTGACCGCCTCCTCACTGGTTGTGTGGACACCAACACAATTACCTTTTTCTCGGTGTTTTGCTGGTTTAGCCATTGTGGCTCCCTGGAGTCCTGAGGTCAGCTCAGCCAAAGTATGCCGCAGGTAAGTACAGGTAGCGATTGCGAATTTGTAGTCAGTATTGGTTTCTTTTGAGTGTAGATATAAGTGAATCAACGAGATCAGTGTAGTACGGAAGAGAAAGAGAACTCGAACGGTGTTTTGGAGTTGTGTTGATTTCCGGGTGATTCGATTGCTGAAGGCGTTCTGTGTGGTGGAATTTTTCCATGTGTTACACGTGTTCAGGAATCATATCGACATTATATGTCTAGTGGTACTCTTTAAGATTTTTACCAACAATACACTTTATTTCAGATATTTTTATTAAAATCACCCTTAAGCATTCGTATAAACGCGATTCGAAATTGACGATTTGCTAATGCATAGGCGAACGGATTCGAGCTGCTGTTCAAATAGCACATGTAGTATGAAAGATTGTACACGAACGTCGGTATGCATTCACCTTTACAAAACCCGTAGATAGTAGCCTAAAAGAGATCTGTATCAGATTTCAGGACGCGATTCAGTACACGAGACTGGGTTACGATACTACTTACCACAATGTAGTACGGTGACCAGAGGATAGCGAAGCAGCCAACGATAAATGTGATCGTTCTGAATATTGTGCGTATAGAACTTCATCATAGACAAGGTAAAATCAGTTACACTTTTTCAGATGTATTAC